>CM060949.1:4421283-5021283 GCA_030765055.1 Mantis religiosa
TATATATATATATATATATATATATATATAGCCACGGCCTCTCACCATCGGTCTGACGACATGATCCAGCGAGTGGAGAACGTTGCTTTGGAGGATCGCCGATTAAGAATTTTCACTCAACTGGCGATAAATTTCAATAGGTGTCACCACAAAAATGGAGAAAGCGAATGATTACACGTTGTTCTTACAATGAAAACGTCGCCATTTTAAGTATCAAAAACAGTCCTAACTCTCGTCGCTGCCCCTAGAGTTCTATGTGTGTAGTTTTTAACGCCCGCTTTTACTACATACGGCACCGCAGGCGGTGACACTGATGATACATGAGATGAAGATGGAGCTCCGGTGGAATGAGATGGCGGGGGAAACCGGAGATCCCGAAGAAAACCCGTCCCAGCGCCGTGTTGTCCACTACAAATCTCACTTCGCGATCGCCTGGGATCAAACCCAGAGTTCTATGTAGTCTACAGTGCTGCCATCTCGGTCACGCATTCGTAGGTACAGGATTATATAAAATTGTTTCGGAATGAAGAGGACTTCACAGGGTATTGCCAAAAGCTTGAAGATACTCTTTATTTATTTATAAATAAATAAATAAATTTGATATGTGGTATTTTAATCAAAATCAAAAGTACCATTTTATAGAAGAAAAAAAGTCGAAAATCGTCCACGTAAACGGTAGTTAGGGTGTCTTTTAAATCTTCCCGTCGCGCTTAAACATCAAGTTTCGTATTTCACCGGCTTTTTTGTTTCTGTAACACTTAGTTCCCAAATCAGAACACCGTCGCACACCTTCATAAACTGTAGTGGAATAGTTTTTAAGTATCTATTTAAAAATATCGCTGGAAACAGGTAATGATATAATTCTTAAAAGTCAGATATAAGAAGCACATATTGTCAATGTTTACCGAGAACTGCACGTTAATTACTGTTGCAGTGCCCTCTGATACTGCTTCTTTAGGCTGTCACCATTTTTAAGTCAAATTTGACGCTGTTAAAACATCATCCTTTAAACGAAGAAGGAATTAGAAAAATCCTATCACGTAAGTTTCTCAAATCATTTTACTATAAACTACTTTGTCAAATGCTTATAGTTTTCTGTGCTTCATGCTAATTTAGATTAACTCTCATTACATATTTACATATATTATTGTAGGTGAGAAAAAAGGATTTTTAGAGATTCGTTATGACTAGGGCTGGTGATTTTTCGCAAATGCATATAGCGCGAAATTGACTCAAAGTGCGATATAAATGCGAAATCGAAGATTTTCCCAAATAATTTTATCCAATGTTCTTTCTTCTGGAAACATTAACTGAAGAGTCTGTAGAGACTTTGCATGTTTAGAAAGATATAAAGTAAGTGACCACTCTTATGGAATATGGAAAGCAAACCTTCTCGCTAAATTAGCTTTTTGTTCCACCATTGCTCATATTAGGTAATGTTTGGTACATGAGGCGAGTTCAGTTGTTTCACAAAAGAAACCCCATTTACCACGCGTCATGGCTCTCAAAATCTATCTTCACAGGCCAGTTAACGGAAAATGTCAATCCTCGTTTCTGAAAACCAATAGCAATCCTAATTTAAAGGAAGTGATAAACACATGTTACTTCCAGTTGGAGTTCTCAGTTGCCAAAGTACCGATTTTCATTGTTTTGTTCGGTTTTACACGCAGCATTCGTTCATTCTATACATAGGTCACGTCAGTAGGCAAGTGTGAAGATGGTGAGAGCGAAAATATCAAACCTCGGGCAGAAGCGGATAATATGACAAATGTCTTCTCCAAGACGTTGGTAAGCTTTTTAATCCTGTCACTGCTGGCAGAATAACTTCAATAAATTATACGATTTTAAGTGAAAGTAAAAGTAAGATCCCATTTTTTCGTGATGTTAAAATGCATAGTTTTGTTGAGGTATATGAATATTTTCATTAACAACTGATACAAACCATGCAGAATAATGAAGATGTAGACAGCCTGCAAATGCCATTGGCTGTTAAGCTCAAATACCCAGAGCTTCCCCGAGCAGCTCTGCAATATATGTGTTTGGGATTCTACCAACAGTGTAGATGCTGAAATATTATCGTCACAATACTTCAGTGCATTTTATTTTTGTTGTGCCAGTTTTACATCAGTATGGATTTATCTTTTTGTGCTTAACGCAGTATGCTTTAGTCTGTATCAGATTGATCTACATTTCTGTGTATTGCTTTAATCTACATTAATGTGAAATAAATTGACACTTTATGCACTTTTAACTCACCGGCATTAATAACCCTCCATAAATGTGTTTTAAATTTCATATAAATAATATTAATATTCATAATTTAACAAAATTAACTCAAACTTTCCTCAAAATGCTATAAAATGCTAAATTACTAATGTATAAATGCTACAAAATGCTAAATGTAAAAATCAAAATGCTTAAGTTCTGATTTCAAAATGCTAAATATCACTACCCCTAGTTATGACGTATCTTTGAAATTTCATTTTCTCTGCATGATCCTGACAAACGAATAGCAACATACCACTTGAACAATGTATACGTATGACTCATATATTTCCCCGGTAGAACACTAGGGGCTCTCGCATCCGAGATACACCGTTTGTGGCGACTTACTATCTTAAGTACTTGAGTCCCAGGCTTCATCATTCAACTTTTATTATTTTAGTTAATTGATGGAAATTAATCATTTCTCCACACTAGCCCTACATAGCTTAAACTTTTTGATGGATAGAGTCAACATGAAAAATTCAATGCCATGGCCGGGATTTGAACCACGGCAACCAGGAGATCCGTGGTTCAAATCCCGGCCATGGCATTGAATTTTTCATGATGACTATCCATAACAAATCTTAGCCTATGTACGGCTAGTGTGGAGAAATGATTAATGTATACGTAGTTACGAAGTGGAACCAACAACAAATATATCAGAAATGACTAATCCCATACAAATTATTATATATAAATCGTGTTTCTTTAACAATAACTATTTACATATTGCGTAATACGATTTAATTTATCTCTTAAGGCTTGCCAGTTACACAAAAGTCATTCAGAATGAAGAGTACTAAGAAAGTTCAAATGTACTTTTTATTTGTACTGGAGATGTCAGTAAAATTTACTATTGTAATAAAGATATACAGAAACTACGAAATATTTTCCATGGGTTGTTTACGATGCACTTGTTTTCTTCAAGAAACCGCAACCCAAACTTTTTGATATTTTGTGTTTGTAAAAAAGTGGCTATGACTATGTTTATCAAAATATGATATTATATTTAGGAGATCTGCATGGGAAACTGGATATCCCAAATTTTCTTAGAGTATCTGAGAAGCTTTCATCATTTTAAATGACTTGTATAACTGATAAAACCTAAGTGATAGAGAAAACCTTAATATACAGAATATGTAGATCCCGTTAAAGTACAAGGCTTATGTCAAATGCAATGTTTTTATTGAGGTAACTTTTATTCCGAAATATTTTTTGTGATTTGTTTATACATTTATCAAATTTAAAATTGCTATTCTTCACGTTTTTCTATTCCATCGCTCTATGTCATTCCAAGAGAGCTAAATATCAGAGCCATCAGCTCCCTTTTCTTTAAACCTATAATTTTAGAAATGATCTAGCGCTTTTCTGAGATAGCCCTCTTGAACTAAACAATCATTTAATTTAGGTTTCAATTCACAACAAAGCTTCTAAGATACGGCGTAAATATAACATAAAAAGAAATGTTCCAAAATTAACTTTACCTAAAATCAAGTGATGCTAAATGTCAGGCCATTGGTATGGTAAAAGAATAACGTTTCTCTCATATTTTAAAATATAAACAGAGAATATTAAACTTTTGGATATCTTTAAATCTTCGCCCAACTATGGTTACAAAAAGAAATTACTGCGCTGAAATAAAAGGATGTATAAATAAGTAGGAATACAAAGCCGTAATAATTTATTGATCCATAAGTTGCTTCTGAGAGGAAAAGAAATGGAATGTCACGTTGCAGCAGAATACTCGAGTGTTTATGGCTTTTCTCAGTCTGTGCAGTTTGACAGTGTACTATAGTTTATTATGCAGACGTGTTTACTGCACTTTTTTCATTTTCATATGAGTGTTCATTAGAAACAAAAAGCATTACTCATTATGGTCTATAAAGGAATGTAGTTTCTGTCGGAATCTCCATATTTCCCAAGTACCTGCTATACACAGTGTTGTAAATAAACGCGGTGGCAACGTGACCAAGCAATGCGATTCGGGGTAGGTAATGTCTGCCTATACGGTATTCCACGCAACGTTGGAAAGTAGGAATGAAGCGGTTATGAGGAGCAAATACTGTGCTATACTCTCATTGAAATCTCCAATTTACGAAGTATATTTTAAGTACGGTTTCTGTTCTATACACTCATTGAAATCTCCAACTTGCGAAGTATAATTTAAGTACGGTTTCTGTTCTATACACTCATTGAAATCTCCAACTTGCGAAGTATAGTTTAAGTACGGTTGCTGTTCTATACACTCATTGAAATCTCCAACTTGCGAAGTATATTTTAAGCACGGTTTCTGTTCTATACACTCATTGAAATCTCCAATTTACGAAGTGCATTTTAAGCACGGTTTCTGTTCTATACACTCATTGAAATCTCCAACTTGCGAAGTATAGTTTAAGTACGGTTGCTGTTCTATACACTCATTGAAATCTCCAACTTGCGAAGTATAGTTTAAGTACGGTTGCTGTTCTATACACTCATTGAAATCTCCAACTTGCGAAGTATATTTTAAGTGCGGTTTCTCTGCTATACACTCATTGAAATCTGCAATGTACGAAGTATATTTTAAGTACTGTTTCTGTTCTATACACTCATCGAAATCTCCAACTTACCAAGTATATTTTAAGTACTGTTTCTGTTCTATACAATCATTGAAATCTCCAACTTACCAAGTATATTTTAAGTACGGGTTCTGTTCTATACGCTCATTGAAATCTCCAACTTGCGAAGTATATTTTAAGTACGGGTTCTGTTCTATACACTCATTGAAATCTCCAACTTGCGAAGTATATTTTAAGTACGGTTTCTCTGCTATACACTCATTGAAATCTGCAATGTACGAAGTATATTTTAAGTACTGTTTCTGTTCTATACACTCATTGAAATCTCCAACTTACCAAGTATATTTTAAGTACTGTTTCTGTTCTATACAATCATTGAAATCTCCAACTTACCAAGTATATTTTAAGTACGGGTTCTGTTCTATACACTCATTGAAATCTCCAACTTGCGAAGTATATTTTAAGTACGGGTTCTGTTCTATACACTCATTGAAATCTCCAACTTGCGAAGTATATTTTAAGTACGGTTTCTCTGCTATACACTCATTGAAATCTCCAACTTGCGAAGTATATTTTAAGTACGGGTTCTGTTCTATACACTCATTGAAATCTCCAACTTGCGAAGTATATTTTAAGTACGGGTTCTGTTCTATACACTCATTGAAATCTCCAACTTGCGAAGTATATTTTAAGTACGGTTTCTGTGCTATACATTCATTGAAATCTCCAACTTGCGAAGTATATTTTAAGTACGGTTTCTGTTCTATACAATCATTGAAATCTCCAACTTGCGAAGTATATTTTAAGTACTGTTTCTGTTCTATACAATCATTGAAATCTCCAACTTACCAAGTATATTTTAAGTACGGTTTCTGTACTATACATTCATTGAAATCCCCAAATTACGAAGTATATTTCAAGTATGGTTTCTGTTCTATGATCATTGAGTTTTCCAAGTTTGCAAGTTTGACATCAAATTCTTTTCAGGGTTTACAAGGTATCTAACTATTGATTGGAAACATTCGTAATTTGTTCTATTCCATTAACTTTGTTTTACTATGTTTACAACTGTAAAGCATACATTTGAGATAGCTACGAAGGAGGATGGTTCCATGTTGAACTCGAAGAAGGTCAGTACATTAGCCTTGTGGTGAATGTTGGAAACAGGAATGTATCTACCATTTGGAGGTAGAAGTTGTTTCATATCTCCACCTCTTTTCCCCTCTAGGGAGGAGGGAGGGGATACATTGTTATTTTTCGCGAATCTGACCAATGAGCTGGCTATGAGGACATTGATTTATATTCACGTAAATCACTAACACGCCTTCGTCTCTGATAGATACCCCATTCTCATTAGCTAATCATTCCAACTGGCAAACCTAGTAATAAACTCGTTCAAGTGTCAGCTTCCAATTTCGGAAAAGAAAAGCAACTTCTCTCTCTGTTTCCCAGTTTTCTTCTCTCCTCCTTCTCCCTTCCTCCCCGCTTGTTAGTCGGTTTTTAATCACTGCACTACTGATATTACCAGAACGAATATTCAGAGCCTCGTGTCTGCCCAGGATATCTGCCCAATGGCCTTCGGAAGCACTCCATTGATTGCCATCACTGACGTGTAATAGCCACACAACCATTTCAACCTATACAATGCTTATTCATATAGAAATAGGTTTGCTACTTTACGATAATTTATAGGAGAATTTCGTTTTGAGACATTTTCAAAAAAACTATATGGATTTGTTATTATATAGGGTATGCAAATATTACTAAAATCTTCTTAAATGTCTCCACTCCTTGCATATAACTTTTTATAAAAAAATATTTTCTCGAAACTGTTTAAAGGTTTTGATTAAAAGGCCATAAATTAAACATATCTACACGGCAAATCTTGAATAATATGGAAAGAGGGGCTGAAGTCCTCTGCATTTTGTATGGATTTTGTATAATCTTAAAACGTTAGGCGATCGGTGAAAATTTTCTGCACAAAAAATGTAGAACTCTTTAAAATGTGCAGTTTATGTCAAACAATTACTGTAGCATAAGTTATTTCTAAAATATGTATTATTAGTTGTTCGAACTATTTCTCTACAAAGTTATTTTCTTTAAAATTAAGTAAACAGAAAAATAAGTTTTTATAACAATGATTTGTCTAGTATGCACTAATAAACGTTAGAGGATAAAGTCATACGAATGAAGACATCCGAGTTTTATTGATAACAATCTCATATAAAAGGAAAGAAGTGTGCATTTTTTGTGATACACAGAGAGCCACTGTGATGCTACTTTTTTTTCGTGTTGAGCTTTTGTACCAGCCTCCTAAATCTTGCCAACTAGATACAAATCAGTGAGATACAGACAAATCACTGTTCATAGTTTATTATGCCTCACCTAGTACAGCGTTCATATAAAGTTATTCTTAACAGCTAGGATAAAATAATTTCAAATTAAGAGCAATATACTTACAAGCACAGTACGGAAAACAAAACACAGTTTTTTCGCGTATTAGAAGTCGGTTGGTGGGAACTCAATACTTGCGATACCTCGATAACTATGATACTTGCATGGTATCATATCGAACGACAATTCACTTGGTACTTTTTCGATACTTTGTGATTTTTATTTTATTTTAAAATCACAAAATATTATTGTCGCAAGTAGAACATTGCAAAGTGCGAGAAATTGTCAGGAATGTGGTAGCTGTACAGTAACATTATACAAGAAAATAATCGTGTGTCAACTGTCACTTAACAGTTCCCAGGAAGAAATCACTACATATCTCCTGTCACCTCCTCTTTCTATTGTACTGGATTACAAGTTCAACATTTCCAGAACTAAAATATATATAGCCATCAAATATTTGTGTATTCCACCTGCTGCTGTTTTCTCTGAAAGTTTATTTAGCACAGCA
This sequence comes from Mantis religiosa, assembly GCA_030765055.1. NCBI lineage: Eukaryota > Metazoa > Arthropoda > Insecta > Mantodea > Mantidae > Mantis > Mantis religiosa. Next base: position 4,429,012 of record CM060949.1, read on the forward strand.
GGACTCATATTTGACATAAAAAGAAGTAGACTTGACCCCGAAAGAGTCAAAATGCTAGGATTTTTTAACAAAAACTTACAAAAGTCGACTGTTTTGCTTTCAAATGTCTAATTTAGAGTGTAAAAATAAGAACACTGATGGCTTTAGGTTTTTTTCATTAAATATGTGCGCCTATTTAATTTTATTCGCATTACATTCTATTTTATATTGAAACTAGAAGTAGAAATGACGGTGTCCAGTATTGAAATATCGGGTCGCGTGGAAAATATTGTGTATCAGTTTCGAGAATCGAGTACCAAGTAAAACAATCCCTATAAGAAAACTATAAGGCATAAAATAAGAACTAAAATGCTTAGAGTTCACTATGGCAAAATGTACAACAATGAATATTTCGAAAGCGTTTAATGCTACAAGGTATTTGACAAAATATGTGCAATGAACTCCCTGCTTATAAAGCTACTATATTTTACCAGGTATACCAGTTTAAGAGAATTCAATATATTTTATGAGTTTACATTCATGAGGAAGTAATTAATGTGTTGGTTTGCATGAATTCCTCTATCCCTTTTGTTTATTTTTATACGTGTTCCACAAATATTTTTCTATTTGCTTTTTGCTAACTCAAATATTAGTATTCATTATACACTTTGTTGTAGGTGCAAGATGTTTAGCTGTTTTCTATACGCCGGTGTTAACATTCCATATACTTTGCATACCTCGAAATCTTTTCAAAGAGTTACCGGGATGGATGACTCTGTGGGAACGTGGAAGAGCTCTCAAGATTTTCATTAAAATGACATTTTTATCAAATCTTCCAGCAAACACTATGTATTTGTAGCCTAACGTATCAGGTCCGTGAAGCGTTCAGGGACTGTACTCTCGCAACAGGAGGGAGAATGTTGGCCCTTCCCCTCTCGCCGTATCCTTCCACATAAAAAAAAAAAAAAAAAAAAAGTTCCCAAATAAAATAATGTTGCCGGCGTTAGCGTGGCTTTTAATGGGAATTATATTCGATCAAGATTACTTACTCCTGGAAAAGAGTGGTAGCTAATTGGTATGCTGATTGTGGCACCACTGCAAGAGAGTTCTGTTATTTGCATATCCCTCTGCTGGTTGTCACGCTGTTTTCTGCTTCGCTTCCTGTATTGCAATATTTTATTCGCGGCGAACAGAGTTATGGCTGTTTTATAAATGACTGGACTTCAGTGGTCAAACATTGGCTGCACTGCGATCTATCATTTCAACCAGGCAGTGGCGCCAAATTAAACGGCTCCTCAGTTCTCAGGATAAGCAGATTTTATTTCAAAAACACAAAACGATCGAAAATCTCGTGGACATTAAAGCGTGGATTTCACCGAGTAGTAGGAATGGTTAAACACATGGGTAACGGAAATGTGCACTTTATCTAGCGCTATTTATGTATAATACACAGAGAAACTGTTGCATTCCGTACAGGTTTTATCAAAATGCCATTGAAGTCAATGAGAATATAAATGAATATTTATTTATATACGCATCCTTAACCTGCCTCGGTAACGTAAGTGGTGGCGTGTTTACCTCATGTTCAAGAAGTCCCGAATTCGAACCTTAGCAACGGTGATAAGATTTTTTCCTGTTTTCCTTATCCTGAAACATAACTGTCTGATAATTCTAAGCTCTTTGTACCCTGTACACATTTGAACATAATTTCATTGATCGTCCGATATGACTTAACGTTGAAGGTTTTCTCTTATCCTGAAAGATGAATGTTTGGTAACTCTAAGCTCTATGTACCTTGTACTCATTTGAACATCATTTCATTTATCGTCAGATATTACTTAACGTTGGAGGTTTTCCCTTATCTTGAAAGATGAATGTCTCATAACTCTAAGCTCTATGCACCCTGTACTCATTTAAACATCATTTCATTCATCGTCCGGTATGACTTAACGTTGGAGGTTTTCTCTTATCCTGAAAGATGAATGTCTCATAACTCTAAGCTCTATGTACCCTGTACTCATCTGAACATTTCATTCATCGTCCGATATGACTTAACGTTGGAGGTTTTCTCTTTTCCTGAAAGATGAATGTCTGGTAACTCTAAGCTCTATGTACCCTGTACTCATTTGAACATCATTTCATTCATCGTCCGATATGACTTAACGTTGGAGGTTTTCTCTTATCCTGAAAGATGAATGTTTGGTAACTCTAAGCTCGATGTACCCTGTACTTATTTGAACATCATTTCATTCATTGTCCGATATGACTTAACGTTGGAGGTTTTCTCTTATCCTGAAAGATGAATGTCTGGTAACTCTAAGCTCTTTGTGCCCTGTACTCATTTGAACATCATTTCATTCATCGTCCGATATGACTTAACGTTGGACGTTTTTCCTTATAGGTACTGAAAGATGAACGTCTGATAACTCTAAGCTCTATATACCCTGTACTCTTTTAAACATAACTTCATTCATCGTTCGATATGACTTAACGTTGGAGGTTTTCTCTTATCCTGAAAGCTGAATGTCTCATAACTCTAAGCTCTATGTACCCTGTACTCATTTAAATATCACTTCATTCATCGTCCGATATGACTTAACGCTGGAGGTTTTCTCTTATCCTGAAAGATGAATGTTTGGTAACTCTAAGCTCTATGTACCCTGTACTCATTTGAACATCATTTCATTCATCGTCCGATATGACCTAACATTGGAGAACGTAAATTGAAAAAGAGAAAATAAAAAACGGTATATTTCGTAAATATTCACTACAAATTTTATATGGAAGCTATTTTATTAATATATATTGTGTACCTAATGGTAACAGCAGTGAGGTTCTCATCATTCGGCCGGGAGTTTATATAATTTTACATAACTCTGAAACAGCAAGATATAGACACAAATTTACACTTATTGTATTAAAAAATGGTGGGTCTCAAACGCACAATTTATTTCAATTAACGTTGTGTCTTAGACATTAGCCTTTTCCAAATGATGCGTTATGATTTGTTTGAATTTTTAATAGTAGTTATTTTTAAAAGTGTCGAGTTTCATGTTTTACACGTTTTCATGCAAAGAGTATAAAATATTTAAGGCCATCCTAATATTGACATCTTGTTAACGATTCTGTTTTATATACTCCCTTGTACCTACAACAAAGCTTATATCAAATATTTTACTGAAAGTTTTAATAGATAGATAAAAAGAGCTTCGCGAAAGATATTTATGGAATTCAACGATAGACTAGGGAATGTAATATTTATGTATGTTGGAGTGTTAAAGTCAGTTTTGTAGGAGAGCTGAAAATGTACCTGTTATAATGAAATTGGTAAGTAAGTTATTGTTTGGGAGGCTGCGCGCGGTCCAGCCAGACTGGACAGTAGACAGACAGACAGACGGAGGGGTCGGCTGGCCAGCACGATCTGCTGTGTTGGAGTACCAAGCTGGCTCGTATCTCATAACCATAAAGCAGTTTGAGAGACGCCGCACTGCAAGAGCGTCCCAACTGCCACCCTTTATATCTGGCCGTTTGCGTGGAGTTTTAAAGGGGAAACAATTTATTTAATGTGGCTGACTTTACACTATTCCAAAGTACTGTTCAAGTCAGTCAGCAAATCAAATCATGTTTTGATTAAATCACTTTCCAGGTCTATTGTATTTAATACGAAATTGTGACACTAAATCAGTTCCAAATACACATACACAACGCTGTATGGATTATTTGCTTTAACCTTAGAGTACATCATGCCAACGTTAACAGCGGCAGTTATCGTCCATCTCTGTGTTTATTTTGGGACACAAATTTCACCAGAAGTACCAGAAAATGTTGGGCTAAATATGCAGCAGCTGTTCCTTCTGTAGAACTAGTAGCCAGACGGCTTTAAAATTACAGGGAATTCCCCCTCAACAAAAACAAACCTCACATATTATGATATCCCTCTTTTAAAGGACTACTCTCTTAAGTTTTCCAAGAAGGACGTACGGTTGCAAAATATGGGACGAGTAACAAGTATGCAACTTTGTTGTTGCAGTTTTGTGAAGTGATATTTTTTTTTGTAAAAGCTTTAAGGCAACATGTTTTCACATATATACAAAACATATATTAGGAAGTTTATCTTTTTTTAGAGAAATGCAATAAATTTTTAATACTATATTTATTTTGAGGAACTAAAGTTATATCAAACTATTTTTATTTGAAAATGTTTATTAACCCAAGTATTGTAAGTATATTTTTTAAAATTATAATCCTGTTATTTTTTAAGGATTATTATAATCCTCTTATGTTTTTAATCCTCTTACTCTTATTTTATTTTTTAAGGGTAGAAATATTAACAATTTTTCGATATTTAAATTGTTCAATTTTTTATTTATAAAGTCTTTATTAAAACCATTAATTAAAGCAGTTTTAATAATATGTTTATATTCTTTATTAAATTCATCTTTTTTTTTAAATTTTTTCAATAAAAATATATATATATCTATGTATATATATTTCTTTTCTTTATTTATCCGTTTTTTATTGTTTCCGTTTAATTACCTATCTGTTTTCTGTAGTTTCACACACATATACTCTACACATAAACACCCATGCCTAGGGCGGGACTCGAACCCGCGACCCTCTACGCGGTGGAACACTAGAGACATCTTTATTTAAGGGTATATTAAACTATAAATCAAACTATTGAAAACAGCAAATTTATGTGAAAAAGGGTTAAACATTTATTTTTAATGTAATTTTCATTATGAGTAAACTTCCTATAAATACCAAAGTTTAATTTATTATATATTATTATCTTTAGATCTAGAAAAGGAAGAAATCCATTAATTTCAGTCTCTAATGTAAATTTTATAGCTTTATCTTGCAAATTTTGTAATTTTAAAGCATCGTTTATGAGTTTATCAGAAACTATAGCAAAAGTGTCATCAACATATCTATACCAAACTTTAAAAAATTAAAGGGTATGGTTTAATGACCTGAATTTCGAAAAAAATCATAAAAAGATCAGTAAGAAAAGATGAAAGAGGATTACCCATTGCCAAGCAAGAAGTTTGTAGAAAAAATTCACAGTTAAAAGTGAAAAACATTTTGATCTAAACAAAATTCAGTAAGTTTAACAAAATCAACTATTAAGTCCTGATGTAAATTCAACCACTTTTTAAAATAAATTAAGTTTTTCTCTATGATTGTGAATAGGGCGTGACCTTTTTTATAATGGCAACATTTTTTCCCATACTTTTGTTCTTCAGTTGTCGGAAAGTATAGTTAGATGCTTTTTTTTTTTTTTTTTTTTTTTGTTTTTTTGTTTTTGAACTGTAATTCAAATTTATTAGGATTTTACAGTACATGAAATTTAAACCAAGAAAACACATTCATAACAAAATTAGTGGTGCTATGTTGTAACACATGATGAATTCACTTCAAAAGTTACTCAAAATGGCCTCCATTTACTGCCAAAAAATGTCAAAGTCTGTCTGTGAAATTAGTTAGTATTTCCAGTAACACTGTTCGCCTGATCAGCTGCCATTTCTTGTCCAATTCTTCGCTTTACCTCTTCAAGATCCCTTGGTCTGTTCTTGTAAACCCTCCACTTCAAATATCCCCACAAGAAAAAGTCTAAGGAGATCTTGGCGGTCATTCAATACGTCCTCTTCTACCAATCCATCTTCCTGGAAATTCATGATTTAGGTAATTCACGACCTGCCTTTCATAATCTGCAGGCGAGTAGATAAATGTGGGTTTTCTTCCACTGATAATTTTGGCCTACAAAAAGAGTCTAAGGGTTTCAGGTCAACAGATTTTGGCGGTATTTCAATTCGTTGCTCCTATCACCATATCCGATGATCATTAGTAATTTAATTCGTTGTCTTTCTGTAAGTTGTGCCATGATTAATTACTTTCAGGAAGATTTTGCAATGAAGTAAACATTGTTGTCCTTATTAGCTTAACTTTTGTCTATCCAAAGCCACATATTGAAGTAGCCTACTGTATTGTTTAATTCAAAACCTACTAAATTTGAAGTAATGATACGTTTTCCTTTGCTAAGTACACATTCATAAGGCCCTAATAAATTTAAATTGCGGTTTGAAAGGATATTTGTACGTTCTGAGTCTTGAGAAAAAAAGAAATGTTGCCGTTTAACAAAAACAAAAACTCACATCCATTATTTGTATTCAGAGTAATGTGAGGGCATGCTGATAGCTTACAGCTTTTAGAAACATCACTTCATAGAGTTACAACAGCGAGAATATCCAAACTTGATACTTGATAGAGATACTTGTTCCTGATTGAAACAGAAAGTAACTTTTCTAACAGATATTTAACAAAAGGGAGGGGAATAATAATAGGGAGAATACTGGAATTTTGGTATAAGTGTATTAAAGGGCAAAAAGGGGAATTAATGAATCTGTGCATGAAGCAACAAAAAAGCATTAAGAATACAAACAGTTGCTGGTCGAAATTGGAAAGAACGGTATCGAAGGTAGTCATGGGAGATATATGGAGAGTAGAGGAGTCAAATCATTGCGGTTTTTGGGAGGAAGTGAGAAACAGGGTACAAAACATTGATAGACAAGAGATATGGGATAGTATAGAAGAAAAGAAAACGTTAAAATTTTATGAGCAATTAAAGACAGAAAGGGGTAGAGAAAAATATATAGATCAATGTGACAAAACTGGAAAAGAAGGCATGGCATGGATGAGCGTAGGAATAATATATCTAAAAGGGCTGAGAAGTAACGAGGTAGGGATATATGAATTTTGTGGAGATGAAGAGAGCACTGTTCATTACCTGATATAATGTAAGGAGTTAACAAATTGCAGGAGAAAAATATGGGATAAGAAATGGAACAGTGTAAGCAAAGACGTAGAGGCGTTACGCATGTTAACAGGAATGAGTGAAAAGAAAAATAGATGTACAGGAGAATTCTTAAGAGAAAAGTGGATTAGAGTAAAAGAAGCGAAGGTGAAGAAGAGATGACACCAAGCTGCTCAGGAAAACTAAAGGCTTCTAGCCAGGGGACCTGAGTGAGCGAGTAAATCTTATCATGTATTTGTACAGGATGTATAATAAGTGCATGTACGATGTTTAAGTCATTGCAGTGAAACTGTAACTGAAACTGTACGAGTAAATCTAAATCTAAACAAATATTTAAAATTACTTGGTATAAAAATAAGAATTAATTTAAATTAATTATGGTATCGGTGTTGCTCATCTTGTGGGTGCAGTAAGTTTTGCTTTACCAGTCATCAGAATGGCGAGGTCTCCAGATAACATTCGTTGGTCCATACGGCTTGGTTAGGTACTGGTCTGTACTGATGGCCAGGGTTCACATCCGGCCCAGTTCGGTGAGTTTTAAGTGTGCTTAGAACTGTCATGCATTGTCAGTAGATTTACTGGCAGTAAAACAACTATTTTGTTCAATAAAACAAACTCCGACGTGATGTTCTGCATTCAATGACTTTATCTCACAAGGTTACAAGAGGTGGAACTGACAGTTAAATATTTAAAAGGTATATCGCCTATGTGTTGCTTTTGAAATTCCTTAACTTTGCAGGATATCTCGAGAACACTTCAAAATGTAAACGTAATTAAACTTCAAGTCAATGTGAGAAATATCGTGGGGAAAATTAAGATCTTACTAATGTTTTAACCAGTCTTAAACTTTTATTGTAGTAACTTTTATACTATATACTAAATTCAGAATGAAGAGGACGTAATATATTAAAGTGTAATATTAGGTATTTTACTGAAATACGTCAGAGGTGCTTTTGAGAAAATAAAAATTAACACAACTGGTTAGGAGCTGGCCTAATGGTCCTCAGGTCACGGCTTCACATCAGTGGCAGATGCATGTAAAACAACTTCGGCGCATTTGCGGCGCCGATTTGGCACCCTCGTTAAGAAACAAAATAGTGTACTACAGAACCCATCTTATAAAACCTGAACAAAAAATTCTTTCTGCAGTTAAAGTCATTTTTGTGTCAGCATGCAGCAAAAACCTTCGGGTTGTATACCGCATGCCAACACCACTGACGGATGGACACAAATAAATATATAAAATAAATAGGAGGCATAAGAACCGCACTTCTTCAACAATGTAGATATTTTTAAAAGACGCAGTTTGTCAAATAAAGGCTGGCATAGCGACTTAGTAGTTGGAGCTTCTGCCTGCAGTAACTTGTATATTCATATCTTTATGTATCTCACACACATATTTTCCACATATGAATTGCCTCTTTCCCACAGTGCCAACACAGATTTCGTGGTAAAATTCTCCATTTTTCTGGGCTCATTTGAACATCATTTCATCCATTTCATTCACCGTCTATGACTTAACGTTGGAGGACGGAAAAGAACTGACTCCCCCGCTTTACTTCAATGCCCGTTGGCAGCGCTGATTTAGTAACTATCATAGCAACAAGAAGGATTATGGATGTAAGAAAGTCTGCATTTTCTTGCTGTACAAGTTTCCAAAGCAATTTTCACGCACATTCGTTATAAATATATCTTAAACGAAATTAAAAAAATAACAAAATGCCAAAAATGGAACAATTACATACCTCCTTTTCGGAAAAAGAGCTCGATTTCTCACTTAGACAAAACACAATCATAATACACAGTCAACGGTCTCAGATTGTCTCAGCACTTCTTCGTTTTAACATAACAATACACTACCGTCACCTAAGGAACAGATTTTGAAAAAAACAATCTTAGTTGCCCGGCAATCAGAATCACCCGCAATTTAAAGTAATGAATATGCTTAATGCATTAATATTATTTAGATAGTTAACGTATTGTTTTAGTTAATTGATGGAAATTAATTATTTCTTCACCAGAAGATCCGTGGTTCAAATCCCGGCCATGGTATTGAAATTTTCATGTTGACTCTATCTATCAAAGACCTTAGCCTATATACGGCTAATGTAAAGAAATGATTAAATTCCATTAATTAACTAAAATAATAAGAGTTAAATGATGAAGCCTGGGACTCAAGTACTTACGATAGTAAGTCGCCACAAACAGTGTATCTCGAATGCGAGAGCCCCTAGCGGTTTACCGGAGAAATATATAAGTCAAATTGAGAATTTAATGTCAGGACGGCACGTTGGCCATGGTAGCTCAAGGGTTAGAGCGACTGGACGGAAACCAGGAGATCCGTGGTTCAAATCCCGGCCATGGCATTGAAATTTTCATGTTGACTCTATCTATAGTTAAGATATTCCAAGTATTTTGTGCAGTAGACTTTAGATAATGATGATACACTTGTTGACAGCATTATGAAGAGTAATATTTGCGAAAAATTCAATTTACGATATACCTACATACATCTTTATCATATTTTTTAATGTAATTCATTGAAGTCATTTATGAAAAAAAATACCGATGGAAAGAAACCTTTTGAAAATGTCTATGCCACTCCTTGGAAGACGCTGAACAGGTATTTGCGTGATATTTCTATTCTGTGTTAAATACTTGTTTACACATATGTATTTATTTGGGAAGTCTCGAATCATGTATTTACGGTATGTATTTTTGGTGGAATGCAAGTCTCCGATCGCCCGCCTGACCTTAATTAGGAAGACGACGCAGTACATATGAAAAAGATGAGAAATAGAGAAGGTTGGCTGGTTGGTGCCATTCCCACTGGAAGCCAGACATTTAGATTTAGTGCCTGGGAAGAAAAATAAAAGAAGGGTTACTCCGCGTATAGCTCAAGTTTGAAATTAATCATTCGATATCAGAGGCAGGCATGCCCCACAAGAAGTGATCTTGGAATTAGCTTAATTGGCATTGTTGGTATCAATAGCAGGCCGTGCAAATGGAACTTTCATGTTTTACATAGAGACGAATTTCTATCCGTACAAAAGAAACGAAAAAAAGAAAAATAGGCTATTAATCAATACGGAGTAGGAGGGAGGGGCGGGAGCGGGAATTTGCATACCTACCGAAAATGTGTGTAGTCTCTGAATCAGCAAAAAAGTCACGTGCAGCATATGGTAGCTCAGCTGGTAGAGCGCCGTTTCGAACCCCGTCCGCTATACACGTTAAAACATCAAGGCTTACCCACATTTGTTTGTATCGAATACAAATCCATATGGTTACTTCAATTCTTGCCAGATATTAAAACTTTTCAACATTTTTCTTCATATTACGTAGAAAATGAAGCTAGTTACAGTGAAGCAATGAATATTACACAAATATAACTATTTGTAAACAAAAACTTCACTTATCTTAATTACCTTTGATTTTTAAAACCTGTTATAGATATGCAGATGATATTTTTGCTATTGTTCCTGATAAATAAATTTCTAAATTTCCAAGATAAAGCTATAAAATTCACATTAGAAACTGAAATTAATGGATTTCTTCCTTTTCTAGATTTGAAGATAATAAACAATAATAACAAATTAGATTTTGGTATTTATAGGAAATCTACTCATATTGATAATTACATACAACATATAAGATTTAACCCTTTTTCACATAAATTTGCTGTGTTTAATAGTTTGATTTATAGATTAATAAATACACCCCTGAATAAAGAAGAATTTAATAAAGAATATAAACATATTATTAACACTGCCTTAATTAATGGTTTTAATAAAGACTTTATACAAAAGAAGAGTGAAAAATTTAAATATATAAAACTGTTAATGATATTTCTACCCTTAAAAAAATAAAAGACGATTATAATTTTAAAAAAATTACTTACTATCCTTGGGTTAATAAACATTTTCAAAATTTCTTAAAGAAGTTGGTATAACTTTAGTTCCTCAAAATAAATATAGTATTAAAAATTTACTACATTTCTCTAAAAAAGATAAAATTCCTAATAAGAAATCTGATATCAATTTAATTGTTTATATTGTGATCAGGTTTATGTTGGAAAGACGAAACGTAATTTGGAAACCAGAATGAAAGAATATTTTCGTAACATTAAGTATAAACAGACTGATAAATTAGCCATAGCAGATCATTTTCGGTCATTTAACCATGAAATAAATAAATTATTAAATTATTAAAACAATTAAAAGGTCCGATAGATTAAATGGTTTGGGAAAAGATTTTTATTCTGTTTTTAGGTTTGTTTCGTTTTCAGATGTTGGTAATACTGAAAAAACATAACAACACGGTAACCGGAATCCTTGACTACGAAGTGTGTTTATGGACTGACGATGCAAGCAATTTGTTTGTGAAATCAAAAAACAATTACAAAAAATTAACATCATTTTCTTAAGATAAGTGAAGCGTTTTTTTTTCTTTTTTACAAATAGTTATATTTGTGTAATTTTTCTTCTTGTATCTCCATCTCTAATTTTGCTTTCATTAAGAATGGAGAAAATAAAGAAATGTAGAAGGAAAGTGGGAAATTCAAATAAATGACAGCATCTCTTTTGTATACCAATGTACCACAAAAAAAAAAAAAAAAAAGGCTCGACATAACTAATTTTCGGTATTTACCAATGTTGTTGTAATGATAAGTTAACATTGCTACACTCATCTTGTTGTTTTGAAAACAAATCTAAATACTGAAAAAATACCAAGTAAATAACAAAGTAAAATCACCACAATGGAATCATTTATTTTCAAGTCATAAACTAATTGGAGACTTTAATTTACTGTTTCTTAGAACACAATATTCCTCTAATTAAGATCAGCACCCTACAGTTTCCAGTACATACCTCTATTTAGCTGTCTCCGGTTATAATTCGGTGTCAATAGACACGTTACTTGCAACATTTTCCACAATATTGGAGAAGTAAACTGCTTATAGCATAAGAGAACGTAAGTTTTCACGGCTGGAGTCAATGTTATAATTATTTCCGGGCTGTTATGCCGTGGTCTGTTGGTGTAAGAGCGCCCAAATGTTTCGTCCACATCTGCGGTAGACATCTTCGGCGGCGCGGTCGAAGTTTCCTCGGAGACAGTTTCACTGCGTCTGCTTATAGCATAACCTTCAAAACATAGGGACACAGATATCAATAAGATAAGTTTATACACTTATTTATAGACATATTGCGATAGAAAAAGCATTCGCGGGTAACCTTTAACCATGGCCGACTGAAGAACAACACTTCAAGTTTTTATTCTGTGGCTTAATTTTACAATATTTTACCTAAAATATCATCTTCTGTAATCCAATTTAGATAAATAACTATCGCACAAAAATAGTATAGAATGTCTTATCAAACTTTTCCTTGTTTTCGTAATCCAATATATGAATCTGCAACGAAGACTGGCTGGTATTTCAGCTACATTGCGATCCAAATAAACCTGAACCATTTCAATAGGCCATAACTTTTGAAACACTTAGGAAATACTTGCAACTTCGGTAAAATATAGTACACAATTGGGAGATTACATTACACTATTTACATCTCGGAGAAAATGTTGGAAGTGTCCTCCATCAGCATCTATACATGTTTGCATGGATATCTTCAAGGCATTTGTGGAGCAGCTGGATGATATCGAATTGAGAGAAGGTTATTTCCAGCAAGATGGAGCAACGTGCCATACATCTAATGACACCATGGAACTTGTAATCAGTTTCTTTGATAATCGAATAATCTCAAAAGGTCTGTGGCTCCCCAAATCCCCGGACCTAACCTCACCGAAGTTTTTCTTGTGAAGGTATCCAAAATTAGAGTGTACAAGAATAGGCCACGGACAATTGATGTTCTTAAGGAATGTATTCGAACCGAAATAGGTAACATCGGCAAGGATACTCTCCGTAAAACTTCAGAGAGTACTGTGAGACGAGTGCAAACATGTATAGATGCTGGTGAAGCACACTTCCAACATTTTCTCTGAGATGTAAATAGTGTAATGTCATCTCCCGATTGTGTATTATATTCTCGCAAAGTTACACATACATCCTATTATTGGTTAAAAAGTTATGACCTATTGAAATGGTTCAGGTTTATATGCATCGAACTATAGTTACAAATATAGCTTGAGAAATTCCTGATGTTGAATGAATGGAAATTATCTGTCATTTATAATTATCTAGCATACGTTCGTAATGAACTAGATTAGAAAATATACATGAAATTTGACAAAATAAGTGTTATTAAACAGTTTTGACTTTATAAACAGATCCGATTGTTTTTTTGTTCTGTTTTTGCAGTTTCGTGACCATGTTGTTTGGAATGAAGTATTCGAGACTTCTATTGCAGTTTTCCCGAATTTTCTATGGATAATGTAATTTTATGACAGCAACATGTTCGTATCCAGGACTTGTGAATTCTTTTTACTCTTTCTTTTTTAAGGATTGAAATTACAAACTGTCTTGTAAGCTATTTCCTTGTGGTTTACAATGATGTGTTAGTATAGATACGAGCATGCGCACACGAGGGTGGTGCTCCTTAATTGAGTGACACTGGAAAAAGAAAACCCTGTCCCATAAGTCATACTCTCTCTCCCTCACCCTGGAGCGCCATGCTTTAATTATCATGCATCTTTCTAATGTTACGCTTGAGTTTCCATCTTTCCTCACGTGGAGGTTGCTTCTCGGCGCCAGGGCTACCAAACTAAGTCCCTTGACTGTAAACAACGAGCAAGGTTGCAGTTTTCAAACTCAAAAACTGTATTGATTCATTAAGTACTTGTGCTACAGTATACTGATTGGTTTGCTTAAATGATTAACACACAGTACCTACAAGTGCATATTGCATTAGAAACAATTTGTATTAGATAAATATCTGTGGCATAAACTGTTTTCGAGATATTTGTTGTTAGTGACTTGTTTTCAAATACGTTTTAAAGAGCTAAGTTAAATTATTTTTTGAACGATGTAATTAATTTTAGTGCTTACGAAAACTGTTACCGTAGATCATAAGTTAACATTTCTACACGTAATCTCGTTGTTCAAACACAGGAAATGTAAATACTGAAAATCTGACAAGTAACACAGGTAACAAGTAACAAGCCTTAGAAGTATCAAAATACAAAATTTAATGTAGCATTAATCCTTGTACAATTATTCCACCTCCACTTATCAACTTTAATTCACTGTTTCTTAAACCGAAGTACATCAGCGTTACTTAGAAAATGAAGCTAGTTACAGTGAAGCAATAAGTATTGTATAAATATAACTATTTGTAACAAAAACCTTCATTTATCTTAAGGATACCTATGATTGAAAACTTCAAATCCTGAACTAACAACAACAACAACGCTAGCTTTTTAAGATCTATACCACAAATGTAACTTAATGCAAATATGATACAGCCCGAATGTTGTCAATTTCACTTTGATAGTTTGCAAAATATGGTCAAATTTACTTATTTTTGGTTACGTCACCCAAAAAGTCCCTTGCGACAAAATAACTGAAATATTGGTCTAATATGTTAACAACGGGTTCCCAATACATGCATTTTTTCAATTTGCCCTAGGTTTTTCTGTGTCTCAATAACTTTAGGCTCCAGAATTTTTTAAAGCTAGGAATATGAAATTTTTGCCAAAAATTCGAATTTCTTGTGTTTTGAAGTAAAGAAAGTGCGCTTAAATGCATCTCATTATAAAACCCAATGCAATTTATATTCACTATGTCTCTGTGAACGTGTGTAGCAAGTTTCGTTAGTCTAACACCAAAACTACGATGCAAGGAGCATCTTAAATGATGAAAAATGCTGAAATTTTCAATAGCGAGAAAACAGGATAAATAATTAGGATTCATATCTAACAGTGGCATTCACATAACTTTGAAACTAAATTAGAGTATTTAAAATGGCTTACGGATGCTGTCTAAGGATTCTTTGGATTCATATGAAGGCTTACACAATTTTATAGACCAAAAAGAGGAAAAGGCAATTTTTTTAAAACATTTTCATGAAATTTCAGTCATACATATCCTTAAGAAAAGTGATGTTGATTTTTCTTATTAGCTGAATTAGTTGAAATTGAAATTGATTTCACGAACCCTTGGTGGTGTCGTCAATCAGGGAAAACCACAGGAGAAAACACATTCTAGTTAAGGAAGTTACTGTGTTATTATGTTTTTTTCAGTATTACCAAAATCTGAAAACGAAATAAACTTAAGAATGGAATCAACTGCATAATACCAGATTTTGGTAGTACTGAAAGAACATAATAACATAGTAACTTCCTTAACGAGAATGTGCTTTCTCCTGTGGTTTTCCCTGACTGACGGCACAACCAAGGGTTCGTGAAATAGATTTCAACTTCAACTAATTCAACTAATAAGAAATATCGACATCATTTTTCTTAATATAAGTGAAATTTTTTGTTAGAAATAGTTATATTTGTATAAACCAGTGGCCACCATCTCACTGCACAGTGTGCAGAGTAGGTCGTGCTAGTTTACCCGTTGCACGCCGGAATAGTAGCCTCTATAGCTCTGTAA
The DNA here is from genome assembly GCA_030765055.1 of Mantis religiosa. Taxonomy (NCBI): domain Eukaryota; kingdom Metazoa; phylum Arthropoda; class Insecta; order Mantodea; family Mantidae; genus Mantis; species Mantis religiosa. Next base: position 4,444,356 of record CM060949.1, read on the forward strand.
GTAGTATCTAACTGTTCCAATGACAAATCATTACTAATAAATATTTGATGCAAGTTGAAAGTTTATTTTTAATGTATAGGTATTTAATAAATAACAAGAATGGTATCCACTACAAAAAGGTTGAGACGTAATGGCATAAGCCAAGTGAAAGCTGGTTTAAAAAGTGTTTCATTCTGTAACATATGTAATTTATCCCTGCTTTGTTTTCCATATTGTTGTTCATATTGCCTGTATACTATAATGTGTTAACTTTTGTACATATATATGCTATTAAACTTTATACCTCTGGACGTGTTCAATGTTCACAGCCTTTTCTGGCTACAAGTGGACCTACTGAACGCAAATCAGTCTAATCTAATCTAGTCTACAGTGCACTCCGTAGCCTTCAGAGCAGTGGCGGAATGCCGATCTTGTAATTTAAACGCACTATTGACTGTGCAAAAATAATAATCGAATTGTAATATGAAGCATATAATTGTTATATAAATTGTTTTAATTGTTTCTTTCATTATCATTCAACTATGCACTTTTATTTTAATGAAAAAAGTGAATAATTAATTGATAGTTTAAACAAAATGAAAATAATCGACAATCTACTTACAATGCAGCAGTATTAAATAACAGCTCTGAGAAAAGCAATAAGCACAACATATTACTCAGAAGTGGAACCTAGTTTTCTAGATTTTTGTTGTCTCTTTTGACACACTAGTTTTTCAAAATTAGATATCAATGTTTGTGCAGCAGCTAGTCTAATTTCTGATCCGACAATTGAATTCTGCAGCGGCTTTTGTTTAATTTCATGAGTGAAATAATTGTTGGCATATATATGTGGATCCGAACATACAGCGAACACGAGCGGCATTTTTATGTAGTCGAGGAAATGTATTTCTTGGAAAATGTGAATAGAAATCACTCAAACTAATTCTATTTTGGAATTTATCTTTCATTTGACGATTGCATTGCAAATCGATAAGTTAAAGTTGCAATTCAGATGAAACATCATCAACATCTGTAGAGTAAGGCTCAGCAAATATTTGGAAAATTGGCTCTAATTGCACTACGTGCAATGTGGAATGCATAAATGTAGGAGTAGATGCTCTACGTGTCACATTACACTCTCCAACCGACATGTTTACGAACACAAACCGCAAGAGACAAGACAACACTGCTGTCTCAAACTGAAGTCGTACGGCACTCGTGGCAGTGCACAGTGCTACGTCATTTGCTCTAGCACAAAATCGATCCAGTTGGTGACCGCTGGTATAATACATCAGCATGTTCTTTTAATATTCACACGCATTTCTTCTAACCAGTTCATATACTAATTTTGTTAGTCTCTTCGACTTATGAATCACTAGATACTTTACCTGTAACATTTTCCATAACAGTAGAAAAGTAAACTGCAAATCAATTGCTTATAACCTTCAAAATATGGCGACACAAATAACGTAAACATGTTGCCATAGCGATGAGCTTTGACCACGGCCGACTGAGAAACAACGCTTCAATTTTAATTTCGTGTTTTATCACTTACAGTATTCTAATTAAAATGTCGACTGTGATAATAAAACATACTAAATAACTGTGGCAGGAAAATATTCTGGAATATTAGGGTACATGAGTGTGTTGCAAAAACTCAGAAATTAAAAAAGAAAAAAAAAAAAAAAAAAAAAGGAATCGATTCTGTTTTGTCATTTCAAACTCATTTCAAACTTTTCCTTGTTTTAAAACCCTTACGACATATATCCTGTTGTTTGCAAACCATCGTCCTCTATACAGACCGCAAGGTCGCGGGTTCAAACCTAGGCCAGATCCATTATGTTTAAGTGTGTTCCATTGTCAATAGATTTACTGGCATGTAAAAGAATTCCTGAAAATGAAATTACCGGCTCACCAGCGGCCCTAATTCGATCCTGTCAATTACGTTGTAACGAATCTCGATTAACATACAAACATGGAGAAATAAGAATTTATAAGAATGATCGAAGAAAGTCATGTGAACGCGCCACAAAGAATCGTTGGTAACAAATTCCTCATTTCTCATTCAGTTTTTCATTGAACTAGACGCTAACGCCTTCTACCGATTGGTCTAATGTCTCTTTTGCACGATAATCCGGTTCTGCTTCTTCTTTTTTCGTCTAGCATTCACAGAGTTGAGAGAATCTTCGTCGGCTGTGGTTGTTTAGGGGGCCATGCCATGCTTCCGTATTTCTAAATAGATTATAAATCATTTTTATCGTATCCTACGCAATTCTGCGTGTTTTATTACCACGTTACCCACACAACGCCATTTCCACGGCAGCCACCATTTTGTCCAACATTTCTGTTTCATTAGGATTCCAGAGGCGTATATCTCTTCTGCTGCCGTTCGGGGAATTAAGGTCCATTCATAGGAAAACACAAAGGTGCATCTCGATAAATTATTGTCTGACATTTAAGAAGCAAAGTAACCCAACAGCTCCTCCCGCTAACCCTTCAAAAATACGTTTTCTGCAAATTACCAATTTGAATTCAATCTCTAACTTAAATTGACACACATTTACAGATTCTAGGGCATATAGAGGATAATCCTGGCTAAAAATTCCTAAACTCCAGCTGGGGTCGAAGTTTGGAAGTTAGAATGCAAACCACTAGATCACAAATGCAGTCTAAGTCCTAATTCTTTTCTTCTATTCAGCACTTATTTGTTAAGTTGTACTTTAGTAATATAAATTAATATACTAAAGTAGCACTTTAATATCAAGGATGGATAACATTTCACTTAAACGAGTGTATGTTTCACATTAAGCTAACATAATATAATAAGATTGGATTTTAATGCGAAAAATTATGACCGTAAAAAAATTATGATCATTATTTATTGAACAGCCCTCGCAGAAACATATCTTAAGTACTTCCCGTATTCTTTTTCCATCAAACACTCACTATTAATTATGGACTTTTAAAACAGAAATGAATCTACTAAAGTAACACTTTAATATTAAGGATGGATAAAATCCCACTTTAAATACTGTATAAATAAAAGACAATCACTAGGCCTACTAGAAACGACTAGCCAACATCGATTGTCTTATGTTAGGTATTAGCCAGCCGGCCTTGATCTAAATAACCGTATATTCCAGAACATAACACTACAAATAATTTTCCTATTTTACTATAGTTTAATTAAAAGTTAGTAGTCGTTTTTAATGGTTAGGGTAAGTGTTGGATAAATCATTGTATGGTACTAGACTTACTTATACCTACAGTCGCGTGTCAAATCTTTCACTCGTGGATAAAATACGTCTTGATTTACAACTACCATAAATATGTGTCCATTGCATGTGCCTTTAATAGATGCGCAAAATGTTGGGCTTGACAAACTCATATGGATAGTAAATGTACTAAAAAGGCTCTTTAGCTGGAAGTTATTAAAGAAAATCTATATTACAATCCTTATGTTCAGTATGTTAACCTCAAAATAGGAACAATCCTCTGTCATGACCTTACTTCAGCGTTGTTTTTATTACAAAAGAAAGGATATTACACTCGACCAATGTTTGTTTTGTCACTTATAACAAGACAAATATTCAGAATTATAAACACCGTTCTTTAAAACAGCTTACTCTGTAAGAAATAGCATGAATATTTACCATAAAACATAAACATTGTAGTCTAGAAGATGTTTTGCATACTTATCCATGAAAACATTCAATTGTGTTTCACCTTATTTTGAAATGCTTCCCTTAAGTACATTTATACCAACAATCAAGACAGTTGAAGTCTTTACGAAGTAATCATGGATTAATTTTGTGATTTAAATTTTTAATTTGTTATTCTTCCTTTCTGGCGTTGTTATTCATTCCATTGTATAACTAGACAGAAAAGAGAGCAAAGAGAGAGAGAGAGAGAGAGAAAATAAATAAATAAAGAGCACATTAAAATTACAAATATCTCTCTTATATTGTATTTAGATCCAAAAATGTTTAAAGATGCTAATTTCTACGAAGATCATTTTACGTATGTAGTGTTCCAAGAAAACAATTTTCAAAAACTAAAATCCAATTTGAGGAAATCTTTATTTGAAAACTTAATCACATTTTTAATTTAGTAGGTATACAACATTTTAGTTGAGATGAAAGGTCGTTTTTTGCGTGTGCGTCGGCACGGAAACAACATAACTCAAACACGAACACTCGGGTAAGCACCCAACTTGGCATTTAAGGATGCAAGAGAAGATTTTGTGAAAAATTCCCCGTCTTCAGAAAGCCATTTTAGAAATTATTTTAGATTTTTTACTTTCTCAATTAAATTACTATATGTGTAATGATAAAGAAATGCGTTTTTGAACTTTATGCGAATATGGTAAGGAATTTGTATAGCTGGTAAATTGTAAGAGATGTTAAAACAATGCAAAACATAAAATTTATTTTCAGTAAAGCACACGTGTATTTCAAAAACAATTTCTTATGGCATCAAATGTTGAGGAGATACCAGTTGTTACTGATTTGAATTTTTTAACTTCTTTATCGCTTGTAGAAGTGCTGACACTGTTCATCTGTTTTTCTTGTTATCTTGGAAACCGTATGGAATTTCAAAGCCGTCTTATAATCTTAAAAATCCCTCTTATGCCTGTAATAAAATGTGTAATGGAACAATTTTTTTATGTTTATCTAGAATAATGTGATAGAACAATAAACTTTCTATAGTTTACAAAATAGTGGACAGAGAAAGGTATGTGAATATTATACATCAAATTTTGTTAAACTAATTTTTCTGTAGAGTAATAATAACTGCTCCATAGCATCTAAAACCTTCTTCACTTATATGATTCAATGTTTATATTCCAATATCCAGGTCTTTTAAATTCTATTTAGCTTTCTATTTATTTCAGGAAAGCCTATGTGACATAGTATCAAAGACATTATATTATAATCTCTTTGACTATCGATATCTTCGTCCGATGTTCATTACTTCTCTAGTTATCTAAAAAACAAGAAACAAGCATACGACATCTACAATGTACAGAAATATATTTTATTATTCTTGTTTCATTGCTTAATTAATATTAAGGTAGAATTAACAGATTAACAGTTCAAGCTTCTTCTCGAATATCTTCCGGTAGAATGCTAACGTCGCCTGAATCACTCATTTTGACATAACGTTTACCATTTATTTTTTTATTTTTGTATCACCATAATTACAATGCTTCACTATTCAAAGCCTCCAGTATCTTCTTACATCTAGTAAAAGGGTCTGTTCTAAATCTTTTGCAAAACAATTTGTAGTATTTTTGAAATTCATAATTAAAGTCGATTTTTTTCTTATGTAACGGATAAAGTTGGTATGGGAGTAGCTAGGTTTGACGTTTATTTTACTCTCGGCCCTAAAGCCTCATTCACTAATAAACATCACTTACCTCGCAAGTACCATAAAATAACTTAAAAATAAGGCGAAGATAACTAAATCTAGGTAGGTAATTTACTTTAAATGATTAGCTAGTACTATTTTTGAGAATTTACCTGTAAAAGGCAGTTTATCAAGGGAGACTTCTTAGAAATTCGTACGGTATCCTTAATTAAGTTTCATTTTTGAGCTATTGTACTTAGCAGAGAAAAAACTAAATATTTGTAAGAACGATTTGTCGAAAACTGAGTAGATGAGACGTCAGTTTAACAGAAAACAGCTCTTGATAGCATCTCACAAGCTGAGAAACAAGGTATACAGTACTTGGTCTAGTTAATTTGGTTAAGTGTAGGCAAAGCAGCTAATATGCATGTTTCGGACTTTAGGGCGACACAGAACGGCGTTCCAGGGGTCCAGGATTATGGACGAAGTATTTGTATGACGTTGAAATATCCCAACGAAATAAAATAAGGCGCAAAAATGATATTGACCGTGGACGCGTTAGAACAAAGAAAGAATTTTGATTATCCCGCTGTTGTTTTGGCGACGTAAACAAAAACAAAAAAATATCTAAATAATTAGTTATCTGGTTTGAGAGTATACACGGAACATCATTAGAGGAATTTTAGAAGCTGAAGTGAGAGGCTTTATATGGCGGTGTCTCGCTCCGACATTCCTTACTGCCGCAGAATGTCACAAGAAGAATGGACGTGACTGCACCGGAATGTACAACGTGTTTCTATAAAAATTATTTAAATTATACACGCGAGATGATTCACCGGGGTTGGGAGGTCCGGGCTTCGATCGTCCACTGTCAGTTGTGGTCGGAAGGTGACGTTGGAGTTCCCTCGTCTCCTTATCCTTTCCAGGATTCGAGGGGTGGAACACATGCTTGCTCAAAGGAAGGAATATTGCCATAGAGGGCTGTTTGGTCGACGGGTCGTTCAAAACTCTCTACGTAGCAGTAGGACGGGGTTTGAGCCTCGAACTTTTAGGAATTGTCTTTACAAACTTTGGATTCTTCTAGTTTCTTTACTGCATCCCTTCCTCTCGGAGAGCTGGTAGCTGGTGTATACCTAAGTGTCCCTCTCAGGTGTAATGTATAAGCAGACAGGAAATGTGTTTCGCTAAAAAAGAGTGAAAATTTCAAACTACCCTTGATATGACAAGGTTTCTGTTAATTCCAAAATAGCTTTTACGATTTTGATTAAAATATCTTATGTATATTAAGATATTTATACGAAAAACCTTTATTATTATTATTATTATTATTATTATTATTATTATTATTATTATTATTATTATTATTATTATTATTATTATTATTATTATTATTATTATTATTATTATTATTATTATTATTATTATTATTATTATTATTATTATTATTATTATTATTATTATTATTATTATTATTATTATTATTATTATTATTATTATTATTATCATCATCATCATCTCATCATTACTTCCTTTTTACTTGTTTGCGAATGAGCTCATGTAAGACTATGCAAAGTACTTAGAGACGTTTCTATGTATCCAAAGCTCTGTCATTCTTTGTCTGTAGGCTTTCTCTCTCTCATCTGTCCACGTTGTTCCAGTCCTCTTGGCCAACTTGCCACTTAGGCACCTTCATTCTAAAGAGATCCATGTCTAGGATATCGTCTTGAGTGATTCCTGCCAAATTTAAATCATTTACTTCACCAATCCATTTCATAGTGTGTACTTGTGCTTTACTGCTATTTTCATAAAATTTCATAAGTTGATTTGTGAGCCTATTTGAAAAGTTAGTTGCTTAATATGTCCACAAACTTTTAATCTTCGTTTGCTGTCAGTATGGATGTCTGTATATTTCTTTATTTCCTTTTTATTTGTAAGTCTGTATTCTTTGCATACCACTTGTGGATCTAAAATTTGTCTAATATTTTTCTTTCTTTTTCTTTATTTTCTATATGTGCTTTGCTATTCAAAATTAGTGTTTTTGCTTCATAGAGGCACCCTGGTTTAATTACAGTGTTATAGTGTCTTAATTTTGTATATTTCGAAATGCATTTGTTGTTATATATGTTCTGAGTAAGGCGATATGCTCTTTCCATTTTTGGCATCTGCTTTTGTTTGCTTTAGTTTCGATTCCATTTTCCGAGTTATTTCCCCAAGATATTTTGTTTTTCAATTTATTGTTTATTAATTGTTATTATCATTACTTGTAACTTTCTCGTGATATAACGCAAAGAGTGTGGCATTTAAATAATTTAATATTATTTCCACTTGTATCTAAAAGGATATTGACACTTTAGCCTAACTAGACAGAAAAATAATATTTTACAGATATAAGAACATCTGCATCTAAAATATAAAGGTAAACGAATCATTTTAGTGAATGTAATTCGTCAAATCTAGTCCTTTCTCGTTCTTGTTACTTGTAGAAAACACTTCAGGTAGATATAAAGGATTGTCGATAAAGAAGGCATTGTTGAATGACTGAATGAATATTGTACACTTTTGCATAATAGCCCAACACGTTACACAAAAAACGTGCAGCTTCTCAAATGTGTCTTTGGCTTGGTGCGGAATAGTTTTCTTTCTGCATAAGTGGTCAAGAAATCTGTTACAGAGCTTCCTTTTTGATAATTGCTGTAAAATCCACACTACACAGAAGGTTGTGATTTCAGTCTGGACCTACCAAAGAGTATACCTCTCGTTTGAAATAATAAATATTTGACAATTGTGTGTATTTATTTTGTGGTGCCATTAAGTGTTCTAAAGCTCCTGAATAACATTTTAATTTTTTTATTGTAGAAATACGAATTCTGTATTACGCGCGTCATAATATAACTTCCAATTGCTAAGGTTTACTTGATTTTTATGGCATTTATGCTCACACGTAAAAACTGAAACACTCTACTCTGTTTTCAAACTAAGTGAAATAAGTAAATAGTTTATTCCTATATGTAACTTCAAATAAAAATTGAAATTAACTTAGTATCGGGGGTGTAAACGCTCTGTTTCTATTATTGTCATTCTGCGGTGCATGGATGAAAACAAAATGACTAATGAAATTTTCACGAGAGGATATTTCGCGTTATATACCAGTACCATTCAGAAAAAATGAGCCCGAGTGTTTACACAAACAATATTAAGGTAATTTTTCTGCCCGCATCAGTAGCGTAGATGGTAGCATGTCTGCCTCACGTTCAAGAGGTCCCGAGTTCAAATCTCGGTCTGGGCGAGTTACCTAGATAAGGTTTTTTCCGAGATTTTCCCTTATCCTTCAATACGAATGTCGGGTAACTCTAAGCTCCATGGACCCTGGACTCATTTGAGCATCATTTCACCCAGTTCATTGACCCTCCGATATAACTTAACATTGGGGTGGACGTAAATTAAAAAAAGGTAATTTTCTAATAGCATTGAATTTATTTTGAAAAGGAAAAGAATATGTTATTTCCATTTTTATAAACGAATGTATTTAAAATATTATTATTTATCTTCTGCAAGATAAACATAAGGCACTGCTACTAAAGTAACATCAGTAAAAAGAAACATGTACATCAAGGATTCGAGCTCATGTTGGTCTATTTACGATACACTTGTATTTTACCGCTCGGCTACCATACATACGGCCAAGCCGCAAAGCATCTGGGCATCTATCGCATAGCTTTGAAATGAAGACAGAGTGATATTAAAACGTGTATTGTGAACGTGGTGTCATTGTTCTCGCATGGCTTGTAGGCACCCGAGATAACCCAGAAGCTAATCCTAACAGTAGCTCCACATAATTCTTCTAAGCTGTTTGGCATCTAAATTTTGAACCTAATCACAAATTGTAAAATTATAACACCAGGGTGCAAGGTTTTGCATCCATTCCCACAACCTGAGGGACATAAAATTAGTAGCCTCAAAAATGTCTACCTCAAAACCCACAAATCATCCTACAAAATCCCTAAAAGAAAAACCTTACCTGCGAACCCTTAACGGGTGGGCACGCAGCGGAAATCTTCTGGCTTTATACAGCCAGCCAGCACTTCGATCGGTCAGCGTCATCGAATGCTTCCAATATTTTCGGAATCGAAGTTTGTTTCTGGTAGTTGCTCTTTTTTTGTTCCTAAGGCAATTGAATTAAGAAGATATTGCATTCCACCAAACTTAATATAATATTCTACCGGTAATACATGAGAGGTTTGGATGTCTTTATAAAACATTTTCTGGAAAAAAATATATATGGACAGCGTAACTTAACAAAAAAATCCTATAAATACCTGACTTTCCATTGAAGTTTAGTGCAGCATTTTGTTTACATGTGTGAAAGATGGCTGCAACGGCCCTGATTAAGATATAATGACAAATACCGGAGTGTACCCACTAATAAACAATAGAGGTGTGAATGTAATAGACCAGATTTGCTATTTTATGCAGTTCGCCCCCTCACAATAAAATCGTAAATACGCCCCTCAGATACATTATGTTATGAGAAGTGAGAAAGTTTAATTGAGAGGTTTAGAAACATCAAAAGATTAGGAAGATTGTCCTTCCATTCTCAATATTCTCCAGCTGCATATTTAATAAAACAAGTATACTGAAGAAAAATGGTCTTCTAGACGTGCCCACTTGATTCATTGCGCATGACGTTGACGGTAGGTGTGCCGTCTTCCCCAGCTATAAGTTATTCATACTTTAGTTTTCTAACAGCCGTTCTTTTGACGTTGTTTTATTGTCTCAGACGAGGTCTGCTTTGTCCAAACAGAAATGAAAGGCTTCTAATCTCTGAGAGATGGCGAGATAGTTCCTCATCCTTTTTGTTAAAAGATAATGGTTTTGAGTTTGGTGATGTATTTATGGCTACTTGATTCTGCTTCCTTTTTTGTACTTCGTAATCACCATGGATGGAAAATGTGTGTTGCGTTGCGTTTTGATATCTATCAGGCGCTCTTGATTAAATTGTCCTTCTGCTATAACAAATATATTACAATAAATCTGGCGTGAAATAGTCACATACATTTCTAGCTTCAGGGAGGGGGCAAAGCAAGTGAAAGCTACAGTATATAACAAATATTTTGGAGTCTCGAATAGTAATCTATATTTATTTTCATGCTAGAAGTCTCTATGGAAAACTTCAAGGTGGGCAGAGTTGCCAACAGATGGCAGGATATTGTTATTCGTGTGTAAATATCACAACTAGGGTTCTGAAATTATAAAATCGTGCTAAAACTGTTATATTTTTACATTTTGTGCTTTAAATTTATCTTAAATGAGCTTAAAACATAAATGTTACTTAAACGCCTTAATATAACTATGTAATGGTAAAACAAAGTATGAATAACAGGAAAACTTTACTTTGTTTTCCGTTATAAATAGAATTGTTTTGAGGTCCGATACCTTGGAGTAACATTGTATAGAGGCCTAACCTTTCGCCAACACATCAGAAACCTAGCGGCAAGAGTACAGGGAGCAATCACTTCCCTGTACCCTATGCTGGGGTCGAGCTCGATGCCGCTTGGCCTGAGCTTATACCTCTTCCGAGCGCTGGTGATCCCCGTGATGCTATATGCCTGCGAGATCTGTGGCATGGCTTCAACGTGCACAGAATAGAGGCCTAAGGTCTATCTATTCTGTGGGTCGCTATTTTCCTACCAGGTTGCTTCACGAAGCCTCGGGACTTTAATATGTGGAGGATGAAGTTAGGCGCCAGGCATCAAAATTCTACGCAACTTTACCAACTCACAGAAGCGCCCTTGTTAGATCACTGGGAGATTATGACCCCACTAGACGCCGTTCTAGACAACATCGGGTCCCCCGCATGGCATGCGGGCGCCCAAGATAACCCAGGAGCTAATCCTAACAGCAGCTAAAGCTGAGCTCCACATAATCTCCTAAGTTGTTTGGCAACAAAATTTTCCCAACTTAAACAAAATTAAAACACCAGGATGCAAGGTACTGCATCCTGTCCTTCAATCCAAAGGTACAAATTGTAACTTCATAAGAATCTTCAATCTCAAAACCCACATCACATCCTACAAAATCCCGAAGAAAAATCCTTACCTGGGATAAAACCCTTAACGGGTGGGTACGCAGCAAAAACCTTCTGGCTTTATACAGCCAGCCAGCACCTACAAAAAAAAAATCAGAATATGGGTATTGTGGTGTATTGTGAATTGTGTATTTAAACAACAGAAATAAAAGAAACAGGTTAGCTGTACGGAAGGGCAGTCCTTTTTGTCTGGAGGTAACGTACTACCTTATGATACCGAGTTCAAACCTTGCGGAGGAGGATGGATTCTTTCGGGCGTAAGATTCTTAGCTTACGAGGGGAAGTAAACCATATGGTCTGGTGTCTTAAAACAACCTCAAGCTTGATAGAGTTCTCTGAACAATACAATAAGATGAATTAAAATTAATAACAAAAACAATTTAACTATGCAGGTGTATAGACAACTAAAACTCCAGGATACGGCTCACATAGCTTCTTGTATGTATAAGCAAACATTTTTGTACTTAACGTGATATAGATATAGTATAGATGATTGTAGAATGTAATGAGATTTTTCTCCTGGTACATTTTCCGCACTAGTTTGGAAGGAATCAACAAACCTCCACGCAGTCTGCAGTACGCAGAAGGACTACAAGCAGTTTTGACAGAAAATTACTCACTGTCTCTGAGAAGTTTTTTGATTTACTGCAAATCCGGTTGCAGATTTCTAAACCTGTCCTAATGCGGTGTAACATAAATCAACAGTCATTTTGTTTCGTTTGATCCTATGCAAATAACTTCCTCACGAGAGCATTCCCAGAGACGTCGGCGGGTGATTAGGATTTGGAGGCATCTAATGGATGCCATACCACACCAAATGGAATCTGTTCATTAATGCAACGAGAGAGAAAAATGTCGGTAATCTAATGGAGGCAGCCATGTGGAAACGGATTTACTCTCAAGTAATGTCTACAACAAACATCAGCTGCTTTCATTCCTCTTTTCCTACTCATTCTTCTAATAAGTGGTGTTACGAAACCTTATCTTAACCCAGAGAAACTGTCAATTAACATTTTCCATTTATTTACGCCTCCAAGGTTGTCATATCGGATGATAAACAAAAGAAGTTAAGTGATGCTCTAATGAGCCCAGGAACTATAAAGCTTAGAGTTACCATTCAAAAACCGCATCACCCTGACCAAGATTAGAGCTCGGGACCTTTTGAACGTGAGGCGCACACGCTACCATCTACGCTACAGAGGCGGGCCCAGTGGCGGAGCTTTCCCAGAACTGCACAGAAAAAGAAGAAAATTGATGCCAAACAATGTTTTATTTCCCAGGATACATTTTCAATATTTATTCCCGAAAATCCGCGGTGCTGCGGACATTTGACAGTTGCTTAGATTGGAGTGACCAGTTCCGTGAGCTCATTCAATACTGAATATTTCTGTATTCACACATTCGTTACCCTTGAATACCAAATACTTGATTTCCGGAAGCAATCCCGACTCTTGGGTAGTTGGGAAGCACTGACAGATTTTGTCATTTGAACTCTCTGTAGCGCATGAAGAAAATTTTATTTTTGCGTTTATGTGGCGGTTTTAAATACAACTGTAAGTATATTTCAATAGCGTTAGCAATAATATTTTACGTAGATTGGTATTTAGTTGTTACAAATACGAAACTCTTGTGAAGTTTTAAATTATTAGCAAAAGTGTGCAAATTGCATACTTCTTCCATTTTAGGCTAACAGTTCACCCAAGTGGGCCAGGGAACGTCTGAGAGGAGAGGGAAAGCTTGTAGTGTGAGCAGGACCTACGTATGACTGTACAATAGAAAGAGTACTGAAGTGTAGCCTTAGTTCTTTGAGTCATTATTCTCTCTTATTTTAATGAAAATTATTATTTGGAGCTTCCCTCGCTTTGAAAGTCACGCCTCGCTACTGGACCTACGTATGACTGTACAATAGAAAGAGTACTGAAGAGTAGCCTTAGTTCTTTGAGTCGTTATTCTCTCTTATTTTAATGAAAATTATTATTTGGAGCTTCCCTCGCTTTGAAAGTCACGCCTCGCTACTGGACCTACGTGTGACTGTACAATAGAAAGAGTACTGAAGAGTAGCCTTAGTTCTTTGAGGGATTATTCTCTCTTATTTTATTAAAAATTATTATTTGGAGCTTTTATCGCTTTGAAAGTCACACCTCGCTACTGGACCTACGTGTGACTGTACAATAGGAAGATTACTGAAGAGTAGCCTTAGTTCTTTGAGTCATTCTCTCTTATTTTAATGAAAATTATTATTTGGAGCTTCCCTCGCTTTGAAAGTCACGCCTCGCTACTGGACCTACGTATGACTGTACAATAGAAAGAGTACTGAAGAGTAGCCTTAGTTCTTTGAGTCGTTATTCTCTCTTATTTTAATGAAAATTATTATTTGGAGCTTCCTTCGCTTTGAAAGTCACGCCTCGCTACTGGACCTACGTGTGACTGTACAATAGAAAGAGTACTGAAGAGTAGCCTTAGTTCTTTGAGGGATTATTCTCTCTTATTTTATTAAAAATTATTATTTGGAGCTTTCATCGCTTTGAAAGTCACGCCGCGCTACTGGACCTACGTGTGACTGTACAATAGAAAGAGTACTAAAGAGTAGCCTTAGTTCTTTGAGGGATTATTCTCTCTTATTTTATTAAAAACTATTATTTGGAGCTTTCATCGCTTTGAAAGTCACGCCTCGCTACTGGACCTACGTGTAACTGTACAATAGAAAGAGTACTGTAGAGTAGCCTTAGTTCTTTGAGTCGTTATTCTCTCTTATTTTAATAAAAATTATTATTTGTAGCTTCCCTCGCTTTGAGAGTCACGCCTCGTCACTGGACCGGCTACACAGATTTCGTTGTGCAATACTTCAGGTAAATCGGTATATAATCGGAATTTTCAAAAGTGTATAGTTATTGAAGTGTTCTCTTTGCTTTACTTTAGGGAGAAGGAACATACAAATGATGGCTTTCCGTTTGAGAAAACTATTAAACATTCAAACCAACAACAAAAAATATTTCTCATAGAATCCTCGTTGCAATGTTGAAAGATGCTGAATGTACAATACACCTGCCAACCATAATCGGTAGAGAAATAAAGTAAAAAAGGACAATACCTAAGTAGCCCTTCGGTAACATTTTAAGTGAACTGGTTCTTGTGGAGTGATGACAAAATGGTCTGAAGGAGATACGCTATTTTGAAGGTGCTCCTGCTGATACGTGATCATAATAATACCGTCGGCGTTCCCCAAATTTACATTCCTTCCTGGCACCGTCCCCAGAGGCCTCAGGTTCCGAACCTCCTCTAATCTTTTTTAATGTATCACATTAGACAACGGTTATGAAAAGGGTTTTACAAACATGGTATTAATTATCGCCTGTAGATGCAAAACAACACTATTATTATTATTATTATTATTATTATTATTATTATTATTATTATTATTATTATTATTATTATTATTATTATTATTATTATTATTATTATTATTATTATTATTATTTATTATTATTATTATTATTATTATTATTATTATTATTATTATTATTATTATTATTATTATTATTATTATTATTATTATTATTATTATTATTATTATTATTATTATTATTATTATTATTGTTACGTCATAAATAATTTAGGTTTAACGTTCTTGAACCGGTGAAGTCACGGTGTTTACAAATGCCCAACATTCATGGTTCACGATAATGAAAAAACCCGAAAAAGCTCAACGCTCCCTAACTGTAGTGAGATGAAATATAAATTAGTCCAAATTATTTACTTTATTTACGTTATTCCATTTACTGTGATATACCTATTGTGTATATTGATGTGCTTCTGTCAACTACTCTTCAGTAAAATAAGACCTGAGCCTTTCCTGGCGACGAATATGCTCAAGTTGTTCTCGGGAAGCAAGCCAGGTGAAAAGACGATTAGAAATCGACGTTTCGGGAGTGTGCATCTCTCCCATCATCAGGGTATTTATTAAATGTTATAACCACAAATGAAACACCGGATATAACACAAATATAAACAAAGACAAAGCACTATCAATACTCGCATTACTGAACAAAATTCTGTTTTTAGTAAATTAAAGGCGAGGTGAGAAGATGGCGTGAGTATAGAAAATTAATTGGGTCAAAGAAACGTAGCTATTTAACTTGATTATCTAGCTGTATAGATCTCTGCTTCTTAAGACGACGGATTTCCATTTTTAACGCCGGTTTCCAAGAAGAGCTGAACTGAAATCCAGCATCACGATTAAGCATGCTCCTCTCGGAGGAAATGGCCAAAGCCTCCTTAACTCTCCGCTCCCAGTAACGGTTGCATTTTGCCAAGATGGTCGTCTCGCGAAAATTGGCTCTATGGTCGTTAACAAAACAATGCTCTGCCAGCCCAGACTTCCCAGGTTGCATTAAACGAATGCTCCGTTCATGTTCGATTATTCTAGTAGCGATGGTCCTTCCAGTTTGTCCTATATACGGTGCCCCACATTCACAGGGAATGCGGTACACTCCCGGAACTTGGAAGTCCAGTTTGTCTTTCACCGGTCTCAACAGATGTTTAATCTTCGGAGGTGGCTTGTGGATGGTCCTGATGTTGTATTTGGCGAGAGTTCTGCTGAATCTGCCGGATAGATTGCCGGTAAACGGGATGTAGACTGTAGCGGTAGGCTTATCTGACGCTTGCTGTATAACAGGTTTCCCTTTCCTAGCTCTGGTGATCGAAAATTCTGCTGAATCTGCCGGATAGATTGCCGGTAAACGGGATGCAGGCTGTAGCGGTAGGCTTATCTGACGCTTGCTGTGTTACAGGTTTCCCTTTCCTAATTTTGGTGATCGAGGCTGCTGATTCTGCCGGATAGGTTGCCGGTAAACGGGATGCAGGCTGTAGCGGTAGGCTTATCTGACGCTTGCTGTATTACAGGTTTCCCTTTCCTAGCTCTGGTGATCGAGAATTCTGCTGATTCTGCCGGATAGATTGCCGGTAAACGGGATGCAGGCTGTAGCGGTAGGCTTATCTGACGCTTGCTGTGTTACAGGTTTCCCTTTCCTAGCTCTGGTGATCGAGAATTCTGCTGATTCTGCCGGATAGATTGCCGGTAAACGGGATGTAGGCTGTAGCGGTAGGCTTATCTGACGCTTGCTGTATTACAGGTTTCCCTTTCCTAGCTCTGGTGATCGAGAATTCTGCTGATTCTGTCGGATAGATTGCCGGTAAACGGGATGTAGGCTGTAGCGGTAGGCTTATCTGACGCTTGCTGTATTACAGGTTTCCCTTTCCTAGCTTTGGTGATCGAGAATTCTGCTGATTCTGTCGGATAGATTGCCGGTAAACGGGATGTAGGCTGTAGCGGTAGACTTATCTGACGCTTGCTGTATTACAGGTTTCCCTTTCCTAGCTTTAGTGATCGAGAATTCTGCTGATTCTGTCGGATAGATTGCCGGTAAACGGGATGTAGGCTGTAGCGGTAGACTTATCTGACGCTTGCTGTATTACAGGTTTCCCTTTCCTAGCTCTGGTGATCGAGAATTCTGCTGATTCTGTCGGATAGATTGCCGGTAAACGGGATGCAGGCTGTAGCGGTAGGCTTATCTGACGCTTGCTGTGTTACAGGTTTCCCTTTCCTAGCTTTGGTGATCGAGAATTCTGCTGATTCTGTCGGATAGATTGCCGGTAAACGGGATGTAGGCTGTAGCGGTAGGCTTATCTGACGCTTGCTGTATTACAGGTTTCCCTTTCCTAGCTCTGGTGATCGAGAATTCTACTAATTCTGCCGGATAGATTGCCGGTAAACGGGATGTAGGCTGTAGCGGTAGGCTTATCTGACGCTTGCTGTATTACAGGTTTCCCTTTCCTAGCTTTGGTGATCGAGAATTGTGCTGATTCTGTCGGATAGATTGCCGGTAAATGGGATGTAGGCTGTAGCGGTAGGCTTATCTGACGCTTGCTGTATTACACGTTTCCCTTCCCTAGTTTTGGTGATGGAAGCTGAAACGTAATATTCGGAGTAGCCGTTTTGACGGAAAATGAGCCTCAGGTGCTGTAATTCCTGTTTTAATTCATCGCCAGGAAAGCTTCAGGTCTTATTTTACAACGGATGTTTATTCAAGGGTACCCAGAATTGAACTTAAGGGGAATTTTGTATATTTAAAGTAAAGTTTCTCCTTTATGGATTAAAATTTCTTCCGAGCCTGAAGCCCGTGGTCAGAAAGTTGACACCGGCGGTAAAAGCCTAAGCATATACAATTGTTTTTTAATTTCATTAATTTGAAAAGTTCATTGGGAATATACAGAGAAATAAAAGTGTTGTGGAGCAAGAAAAACATATTTATCCATGTGACAAAGCTGTTAGGGAAGGTGTGGCATGGGCGAAATCAAGGAGCGATCTAGAAAAACGTATTTCAGATAATAAAAAGATGGGATATAATTCTGGAATATAAGGAAGCAAAGATTCTCAGGAACAAAACTGGCGAAAATTGGGGGGGAACGGTTAAATGTACTAAAATAAACTCAAACATACAGTTTTGAATGTAAAATTGTAAGCATAGTAAAAGAATGAAATATTTACAAGTAGGCTGAGAAAAGTTTACTAAATTAGAAAGAAAGTTGACAAAATATCGGCAACCACGGTTGTTAGTCTTTGGGATCCTACAGGTCACAGCTTTGGGCTGAACACGGCAAAGAAAGTAAAAATGCCCCAGCCATTTCAACCAATTATAAATCGTCGATGATTTGCTGTATTTTCGGTGTACAAACAAAGTAAATTGGAACTGAGCTGCGTGACTCTGCCTTGGTCATCAGTTTCCTTTCCTAATAATTAATTTCACGATCAGTGGAGCGTTGAGCAATTCCAGGAAAGCGTCCTCTAAAGGTCTTGCAGATCATAATAACTGATCATTTAACGCTGATGGAAGCACCGTGCGTTGTAATGACGCACTTATATACAAATATTTTACATTGTCACTGGGAGCTTATGATCTGTCTTAAATGATCCCGTTGTAAACATATTGTGTGTGTGTTAATTAGCCCAATGCTGTGATGGTTACTTTCATATCATGATTTCCTTTTACTCTTTACACTTTCTCAAGTTCAGCATGTTCTGTGAATGCAACAGAAAGTTTCACCATGGAGATTTTTCCACTGAAAATAGTTAAAACAAATGAATTATTTAAAAACAGCTCTTATCGATTATGATTAAAATGCCAAATGTTTAAGATATTTTAATGACAAATAAAATCGATGTCTTAGATTTTCTGTCAATATCCTCTGAGAATCTTATTATGAAGATAACGTTAAAGCAAATAATTTATATAAGTACATCCTTTTATGTGGAGTTGTTTGTTCCGAAGATATCACTGCGTTTGTTTTGAGCTTTCCGATGCTCATTTATTTTTTTCAAATAAGAAAAGTCTGGGTAAAAGCCATTCCATAGCCACGATTTCTTAATAGGGTCATTCCTTAAGCTGGTTTTATATGTACGTTAACTGCTACAGTGTCATTCTGTATTTAGACGTGAAAAAACACTTAAACTGTGCATTGCCCGCCTCGGTAGCATAGATGGTAGCGTGTCTGCCTCACGTTCAAGAGGTTCCGAGTTCGAATCTCGGTCAGGGTGAGTTACCTCGATAAGGTTTTTATCGGGATTTTCCCTTATCCTTAAAGACGAATGCCAGGTAGCTCTAAGCTCCAAGGGCCCCGGACTCATTTGAGCATCATTTCATCGATTTCATTCATCGTGCGATATGACTTAACGTTGGAGGAAGTAAATTACAAAAATAATAAATAAATAAATAAATAAATAAACTGTGTATTAAAGAACAATTCAACTTAAAGGTTGCTGTGCTAGGGCTTTAAACAACCCCCATTCAAACTCTTATCACCAAAAAGGTGCAAGCTCGCCTCTGTAACGTACGTGGTAACGTGTCTGCCTCACGTTCAGGTAGTCCTGAGTTCCTGTCTCGGCCAGGGCGAGTTATCTGGATAAGTGTGTTTTCCGTGGTCTTATCCTGAAAAATGGTACTCTAAGCTCTGTGTATCCTAGACTTATTTCAACATCATTTCGTTCATCGCCTGATATGACTTGGGTTAAATGACATTAATTTAAAAAGAAGAGCCTTTATCATTTGTGGTTTGCCAGTTATACAGGATTATCATTCAGAACTAAGATTTTATAAGTTGTTCAAATAAAATTGAAGCACTTAATTGATTTCCTTTGTGCTGTTTTATGATAATTTTGAGCAAATTTTTTATGAAATCAATAGCGAAGAAATATCCTCCATACATATATAAAATAGTTTACTTTGAGGGAATTTTCTTGGAAACCTTCAGTTATCTTTCTTGTAATAAATTGAACTACAACTTTAAATTTGTTTTTCTTATCTCTGAGACCTGCACATTTTCGGTGAAATTTTAGGGATTGTTTTTTTTTAATTCAGTTCTATTAGGCCGCGCCGTGGCTCAGTGGTTAGACCGCTTGGCTCTCAACAAGGCGGCCCGGGTTCGATCCCAGGCGACCGCAAAGTGAGATTTGTGGTGGACAACACGGCGCTGGGGCGGGTTTTCTCCGGGACCTCCGGTTTCCCCTGCCATCTCATTCCACCGGTGCTCCATCTTCATCTCATGTATCATCAGTGTCACCGCCTGCGGTGCCGTATGTAGTAAAAGCGGGCGTTAAACACTACACATTTTCAGTTCTATTACATATTGTATACAGAAAACCTAGAGATACAAGCGAAGCATGGGAAAAAAGGAATGGAATAATGGAGATGAAAGTACGTTAGGTCAAAAACCATCCGCGAAGCCTACCCACCCATAAAAATGATTAAAATCCCACGACGAAAGTGGAAGGCTGAAGAAAACCGACCTGTGAGATTCCAAATGTAAGTCTCGCACGGCCACCTCACACAGTTGACTTACAAAATCGATAATTCGTGTCTCTCTGAAATACTTTAATACTTCTCTACTGAAGACATTGCACATTGATGAGAACGGCTTCGAAGGAAAGCTGTTGCTGCATTTTCACTGTACCACATTTATACGTAAAATCTGGACAGCTGAAAAAAATAAGTTGATGATTATCTACTCGTGGGTGAAGAGTATTACAAAGAGAATCTTATGAGAGAAATGCATACGCCGGAAGTCCACCCTTGAAGCTTCCGCTGGTGCGACAACAGAATGTCAACCCTTTCATTGCGAGTAGTCCATGCTTTTTATTCTCGAGTAAGGGGAGATCGGAGAACACCACTCCACACCACCTGTTGATTTACGTGCGTTTTCTATCCTATTTGTACCGTAAAAACGTACAATCGTAAACAGGCGTTCTAAACGTTTCGCTTTCAAAGTACTCGGCTATGGATGACTCCAAAATCTATCTTTATTGCTTAATAATTTACAGTTTTTGACTTGCAAATTTAGAATGCAAACACTTTAGTGCGATCCTTATAAACCTGAACCATTTCAATAGGTCATAACCTTTGAACCAATAATAGGGCACACATGCAACTTTGGGAGAGTATAATACACAATTGGGAGATCATATTACACTATTTACATCTCAGAGAAAATGTTGGAAGTGTCCTCCACCAGCATCTATGGATCGTTGGTCCCATTTTCTGTGATACGGCTGTAGACATAGAAGTTTATATGGGTATCTTAAATATATATTTGTGGAGCAGCTGGATGATATCGAATTGAGAGAAGGTTATTTCCAGCAAGATGGAGGGACGTGTCGTACATCTAATGACACCATGGAACTTGTAATCAGTTTCTTTGATAATCGAATAATCTCAAAAGGTCTATGGCCTTCCATATCTCCTGACCTAACCTCACCGGATTTTTTCTTGTGGGGTATCTAAAAATAGAGTGTACAAGAAGAGACCACGGACAATTGATGTTTTCAAGGAATCCATTCGAAACGAAATAAGTAACATTGGCGAGGATACTCTCCGTAAAACTTCAGAGAATATGGTGAGACGAGTGCAAACATGTATAGATGCTGGAGGACACTTTGTGGCGTTATAACAGGTCGTCTCGTTTCTCGATGATTAATCAGCCCCAAAGTTGGGAGCGAAATTTGTGGCGATATTCCTCCAATCGCAGCAGATAAGAAGCACGGCGACTGTTTGGAAGATCCAGGTCGAGATTTGATTAAATAAGAGTCATGAGATCTTTTCCCAGGTGTGGATTTTTGGTGACAGAAATAAAATTTTATATGACACCGATTTCGTAATATATCATTTAATTCTATAATCTGAATTACAACTCACTCGTTACTATTACGAATATCGAGTAACTCTTTTTGAAGAGCTACAAAACTTTTATATTTCTCTCGTCATGAAACAAGACTGACGAACATATCTCTCAAGATCATTGATTTTCCGTAACTATTGTTACTCCTCTATTAATTTTGTGATTGGCCGATGTACTGCTACGTCACCGCTTTACGTAATGCAATTATTACTACGGCCAATCACAAAATGACACACATATTTGTTTTTAATATGTCATTACATGGCCTACTAAGTCATATCAGAAAACAATATTCATATAAAAAGTTTTAACTAAAACACATCGTTACAGTTTGTAGTCAAACAGCTTCATCCTTAGAAAAAGGGAGCGTACCTGTGTTTCAATCTCCGGGAAAGCACATGAATGGAAGTTAATTGCTCTTTCTAACTAAAACATATCGTTACAACTTGCAACATTTCCTCTGATATGTAAATAGTGTATTATATTCTCCCAATCTATTCTATTATTGGTTCTATTGGCATTGGTTCTATTATTGGCCTTCTATTATTTCTTCAAAAGTTATGGCCTATTGAAATGGTTCAGGTTTATGTATGTATGTATGTATGTATGTATGTATGTATGTATGTATGTATGTATGTATGTATGTATGTATGTATGTATGTATGTATGTATGTATGTATGTATGTATGTATGTATGTATGTATGTATGTATGTATGTATGTATGTATGTATGTATGTATGTATGTATGTATGTATGTATGTATGTATGTATGTATGTATGTATGTATGTATGTATGTATGTATGTATGTATGTATGTATGTATGTATGTATGTATGTATGTATGTATGTATGTATGTATGTATGTATGTATGTATGTATGTATGTATGTATGTATGTATGTATGTATGTATGTATGTATGTATGTATGTATGTATGTATGTATGTATGTATGTATGTATGTATGTATGTATGTATGTATGTATGTATGTATGTATGTATGTATGTATGTATGTATGTATGTATGTATGTATGTATGTATGTATGTATGTATGTATGTATGTATGTATGTATGTATGTATGTATGTATGTATGTATGTATGTATATATAAATTTGTAATTTACGTCCTCCAACGTCAAGTCATATCGGACGGTGAGTGAAATGGTTGAAATGATGCTCAAATGAGCCCAGGGTCCATAGAACTTAGAGTCAAGTTTATATGGATCGCACTGATCCATCATCAGAAGCAGTGGTGAAGGCTGCGGAGGCGATATTGAAGGATCTCTCAGAAAATGGTTTCCAGCATGTCTTTGAAGACTGACAGAAACGCTGGGACAAGTGCATCGCATTCAGGGGAGACTATTTTGAAAAGAACCATCAACATTATGAGAATGAGTAAAGGTACATTGTCAAAAAAAGTTGTGATCATACTTTATTGAACAGCCCTCGTATGTTTAAAATATGCAATTTATTTACAATACATTTTCTTTCCGAGTTCAGTTATTAAGCACTTGAGTTCGATTTGTATCTAAAACAAAGTGAATACTATAAATATTTCTGTAAGGGTGCATCTGAATTAAAGCGAAAAAGTAGATAAAAGGAGGATAATGTTTCGAGGAGTAGTTTGTACAGCCATTAGTAAACGATAAAGAAAGCCCTGTGAATGTATCATATCAGATTTTGTGGCACATGAAAATTTGAAGAAGTGAGAAATAGTTGAATATTGCACGCCCGCCGAACAATGGCATCTGTGCCCTTGGCACCGAGATCTTCCTCGCTATTTATTACACAAGATGATAGAGAAACAACAACCTTTTCTGGAGGCAGTGTTACCAACTCTTGCGTGAAACATCATCTGCCGTTTTAATTGTTTCTACAGTAGAACTTCGATAACCCGGATCAACTGGGACTAGGGCCGATCTGAAAAACGAAAATCCGGATTATCTAGAGAACGACGAAAAACCGGTACAAAAACACGTAAAGGATTTTTAATGTAGTTTATAAATTACTATCGACTCACTTTCACCAAAAAACACATACACTGTATGTACTGTAATAGTCTATACAGGTTGTTTCAAAACGAACCGAACGATTATAGCCGTTGCATAGTTTATAACTTAACTAGTCGCAGCTTCGAAGTTCTGTTAGGTATAATTTTATGCAGTGTTAAATAATACATGATTTTGTGATTAGGCAGTGCAGGAACCACTGATGTACAAATCTCAAAAGTTGTTATTGGGACGCAGCGGCCACGGAAACAAAAACATTACTCCTTGTTCTTTATCAGCGACCCTAGCCTACATTTCAGGTGATGGGACAAAGGGCGGTTTGCTCTTACACATTCCCGTCCTAACAGAGAGGATTTTACGCGTACTTAGATAGCAAATCCAAGCAATATGGAGCGCTATACGAACGCCGAAATGGAAGATATGGTTTTGATGGATGGAAGAGCTGAAGGGAGTCCAAGGAACGCACGATTAATTTAGTTTCATTAAAAATATGAATTGTAAAAATAGTTACATCAATGATTTATTCGTTTAACTTCTGAGCATTTTGTTATGATTTTAATTCATCCTGAAAGATGAATATTTGGTAACTCTAAGCTTTAAGCACTCTGTGCTCATTTAAAAATCATTTCATTTATCGTTCGATATGACTTAACGTTGGAGGTTTTCCCTTATCTTGAAAGATGAATGTCTGATAACCCTAAGCTCTATGTACCCTGTACTCATTTGTACATCATTTCATTCATCGTCCGATATGACTTAACGTTGAACGTTTTCTCTTATCCTGAAAGATGAATGTCTGGTAACTCTAAGCTCTATGTACCCTGTACTCATTTGAACATCATTTCATTCATTATCCCATATGACTTAACGTTGAACGTTTTCTCTTATCCTGAACGATGAATGTCTGGTAACTCTAAGCTCTATGTACTCTGTACTCATTTGAACATCATTTCATTCATCGTCCGATATGACTTAACGTTGGAGGTTTTCTCTTATCCTGAAAGATGAATGTCTGGTAACTCTAAGCTCTATGTACCCTGTACTCATTTGAACATCATTTCATTCATTATCCCATATGACTTAACGTTGGAGGTTTTCTCTTATCCTGAACGATGAATGTCTGGTAACTCTAAGCTCTATGTACCCTGTACTCATTTGAACATCATTTCATTCATCGTCCGATATGACTCTACGTTGGAGGTTTTCTCTTATCCTGAACGATGAATGTCTGGTAACTCTAAGCTCTATGTACTCTGTACTCATTTGAACATCATTTCATTCATCGTCCGATATGACTTAACGTTGGAGGTTTTCTCTTATCCTGAAAGATGAATGTCTGGTAACTCTAAGCTCTATGTACCCTGTACTCATTTGAACATCATTTCATTCATTATCCCATATGACTTAACGTTGGAGGTTTTCTCTTATCCTGAACGATGAATGTCTGGTAACTCTAAGCTCTATGTACCCTGTACTCATTTGAACATCATTTCATTTATCGTCCGATATGACTTAACGTTGGAGGTTTCTGTTACCCGGAAAGATAAATGTCTGGTAGCTCTAAGCTCTATGTAGCTTGGACTCATTTGAGTATCATTTCATTGATCGTCCATATGACTGAACGTTAGAGATTGTAAATAAAAAATTAAAAAAGTAACCACCTAGAAAGACATGTATACACAATGACTTGTAAATCGGTCGCGAACAAAGTTTTGTATAAGTTATAAACCTCGCACACATCAAATATATTTTGTTTGATTTACCAAATTTTGCAAGTCATCGGTCGTTTTGTGCCCTAGCGCATAGGAAAAAGATGAATAAAGTGTTACGTTTCTTAAATATTTGTAGCCATTTGATTTTCCGACGTTCAACTGTCATGTGACATCAGAGCATCGTTTCGTTTGTAATGAAAACTGCATTACAATTTACGAAATGTGGTGTTTTGTTTTGCCATGCCATCAAGTAAATATACTTGAAGTTTAGGCTATGTCTAGTAATGAGTAACAGTTACGACATTTCTGAGGTGTAGATCTTTATTCGAAGTCAGGACCTAAGATTTATGTAAAACGGAGGTTTAGTCACGCCCGTAGAACGAACCCGGCACTCCATTGTCCACCATAACTACACAACTCACGTATTAACTCTTTGTTGAATATTTATGCGGTAATTTTCTTAAAGCTCAGATCATAGCTATCTGGCAAATTTTATTTATTTTCGACCCACTGGCTACGTAGCAGTCCACGATGGAAGCAGAAGATAGCGAAATTATTATAAGGTTGAACGGATCGAGACGCTTTGCCTGCTCTGGGGCATTCTCTGATAATAGCATCCGGCTCGCGACAAAATGGCCACTAAACGTAATGGCGGACAGTGTTTATGTCTCAGAGAAATAAATAGAGCGCCTGCTCCAAGAAGTCCCGAGTTATGTTCCCGCTGTTAACGTATGCGTGTAATATGTTCCAAAAATACCTTCGATGTGACTAATGAATTAATTAGAACAAAAACACACTCTTTTAATGCCAGTCTTTCTTACCAAATCGCTTATTTTTGATATATAGTTATTGTTAAACTGGATAACCGTGTGCTATTTTCATAACACTGACAAAAATTAAAGGTATTTTTCTTAATTAACGTCATCCGACCTTAAATCTATTGAATGATGAATGAAATAATGCTAAATGAGTACAGGGTACATAGAGCTTAGAGTTACCAGACATTTATCTTTCAGGATAAGAGAAAACCTCCAAGGTTAAGGTATATTGGAGGATAAATGAAATGATGTTAAATGAGTACAGGGTACACAGAGCTTAGAGTTACCAGACATTCAAGTGTGTCCAGAAGAATGTTTAATGGTAACACGAAATTTGTGTGGAGGATGTGGGAAAGAAACAATTCATATGTGTAAAATGTGTGCGAGATACATAAAGATATGAATATACAAGTATAGAAATGTGTGTGTGTGGTTTTTTTTTTTTTTTTTTTTTTTTTTTTTTTTTTTTTTTTTTTGTTCTTATGATTACATTGTACACTGAAATTGAATGTTCCATTCCGATTTGTCCGCTATGCCAATTTTATTGCGGGCGATTAGGATATGTTTCCGCTCGGAATAAAAATGAAAACGGAACTATACAGAAAATTTTTCATCGAAAACTTTAGCATTTAACATAATCTACAATGTCCAGGCTTCAATATAAGGTAAAAGCTCTCATAGTTACGTGACAAATAGAGCTTTTGTGACAGACTTCCACCCGCGCTTATCTTATGGAAGTCGTTACTCATATAGATAAATGTAAATACACGTATGCTTTTTTAATTAAAATGAGCAGTACAGAATGTTGAAGAATGTCTTTGTCATGCAGATTAGAATGGAGGGATTGTAAAAAGAAGAATATCACGCATTCGCGCGGAGTAATCTCGCTCTTTATCTTTGTTAGCATTCTTTTGTTCTGATACAACAAAATGTGTAATGCAACAATTTCCACATCTCTGTCGATGTGAAGTAGGTAGAAATATAAGCTTTTACAAGAGTAGGTAAGAAGCCCTTATGTACAAAAGGGATGGATAGACGTGCATGCCAAATTAGAAGAACAAAATGAAAGCATTTATCGAACTTCAAACCCCACTCAGGATTCCGTGAAGGGCGTCGTAGACCTTCAGATGGGGCTCGATGATGGGCATCTTGAGCTTCCGATGTCTGTTCCCTCTTCTATCTTTTGTTTGGGTCGTATCCAATTCTTGCTCGGGAAGGATGTTCCCAAATTGTGGCAAACTTGTGTCGACGTGGTGTATGGCGGGCTGACATAAATCACGAGGATTCGTGGGGGAACATAGTGTTTCAACAGCTCTATTCTCACCTTAGATAAATTCACACTCAGGAGGTCTTCCATTCGACTCCTGGGCCTTTTTCTTCTAGTTGGTGAGGAATTTCCCCTTCCTTCGCATTTCAGGGAGTGTGTGGAAGGTCCAGATGCTTTTTTTGGGGGGGGGTGGAGGGGCATTATTCTTGGCCTTGTCTCTTTAAACTGCTCAGGTGATTCGAGTTTTCCTCCCGGTTCCATGGCCCGCAGGTCACCAAGCTTGGAGTTTTCGGGAACTCTGCGTTGGCCATCCTATAGCCTTTCTGTCATTTCTTTCTTTTGGTTCTTTTGTTTGTTGTTTTTGCTTTTGTCTGTCAATTATTACGATGCACCAGTGTGCAGGAATTTTACTGACATGGGGCTGTCACTTTAAGTTCACTTAAATCCATCGGTCCAGAAAGGATTTGAATTTCTGACCTTAGGGTCAATAGACCAATGCCTAACCATTCAGATCGTGTACAGTAGCAACTCGTTTACCCAGATCAACTGGGACCAAGTTAACGAAAATCCAGCTTATCCAAAGGATGACGGAGAATCGATAAAATACATGTAAACATCTCCGAAATATATTTAATGGAGTTTATAAATTACTATCAGCACACTTTTACCTAAAACACATACGCTGTATATACTGTAATAGTCTATGTATTTGTTTCGTACTACAAACTAGTCTGTAGTAAAAATGTGCAGCGAGCTTCTGCTGTCTCAGTTTAGTGTATCACTTATCTCACATCCGCTTTAACATTAGACGTTCATTTGTCTTGACTCTCGAAATAAAACATCAATTTCTCTATGTTTGTTACTGCTTGTGTGTAGGACATAACCACAGCTGGTTCATCAAGACTATCTGAGTCTGAATACTCTTCATTTTCATTTTCAGTAACACTGCATGATGCAATAATGCCTTCATTTGTAATCGGTTTGTAACCTCCGTCATCGTCAATGTTTTCTTCAACATCGGAACAGCCATCCATATTTTTAAAAATGTCTATAAAATTTTCTTCCACTCTTATTTCTTCTTCTTCTTCAATCTTGTTTTCTGGCAAGTCATACACACCAGGCCACAACTTTTTCCATGCCTTTATCAAAGTTTCTCTCTTCCAACCTGGTCCCAAGCAGGTGGGGTGAGTGCAAAGAATTCGCCCGCTGGCAAGAGAATTCTAGCAATGTATACCTAATGAAAATAACATTATATAGACTGTAAAACAAGTCTTCATTTACTAAGCTATATAACATAGTTTCTTTTTCAAAACTCGTCCGGGTTAGTGAGGTTTTACTTATTTCCAATGAAATCAACATAATAAATTTTGGGGTCTAATACAAGCGCCTCCTCTACCTAAGGAATAAGGACAAGAAAATGCGACATATTTGTATTTTATTTAAATTTCCGTGGCCCTGCCATGTGTGGTGTAAACATTGCCAGGAAAGCGTAGCGGCAGTGCTTGTTTCT
This sequence comes from Mantis religiosa, assembly GCA_030765055.1. Taxonomy (NCBI): domain Eukaryota; kingdom Metazoa; phylum Arthropoda; class Insecta; order Mantodea; family Mantidae; genus Mantis; species Mantis religiosa. The sequence continues at coordinate 4,473,311 of CM060949.1, forward strand.
GTAAGAAACGCCGATATTTTCAAGGTACGTCTCTGCCCCCGGGGACTCAGGAAAAGGTCCGATCAGATAGCAAAGAGCTTGCTCAGGACCTGATCTCAAAGACCCACCCTCTATTCAACTTTTCTTTCTTTTATTCTCTCTCTCTCCATTCTTTCGCAGCTGGATCTAAAGATAGCCCCCATTATTGTTCATAAAATTCAGATGTTCTATAAGGTGCGTGGAATTTTCAAATGTTTTGTGCAGCGTGAGATATTTTAGCCCAAGGAACCAACACACATGGGCGTCAGTTTCCGGTTCAGACCGAGTATTTTGGCAAAACACGCTGCATTTTATCTGCCACCTATCCATAAGAAGTATCGCCTTACACCGGAAATACGTGTTTCGAGGTCCTTGTGAATAAAACTCAAAAGCGAAAGGCCAGACTTTGTACTTAACATACGATATATACAAAGAGATTACGAAATAATTGACAGGTTTACATTGAAGAAATAATATAGAATGGAGCGTAAATAATAAAAGACTGATATGCATTATGAGCTATATTTTTAATTTGAGTACAATAATTATAGTTTATCGCCTTGTTTCTCTATTTTCAAGTTTCTCTTTCCAAACTGCAACTGTCTGCATATCAACATCATTTGCTTCAGCACACACAACACACAGAACAATGTTATGGCGATGTTTGAAACTCACGAGACATCCATTGGAAGCTCTTAAATTGTCTTTGTCTAATTTTCTTGTTGTCTCTAAAGCTTCAGTTTGAAGCAGTGGTCCAGAAATGGGTATTCCTGTAACGCGTGTACTAACAAATCACTCGAACACAGCACGATTTGGCTCGTCATACTCTGTAGATTTTGTGATGCGCTTAACATGCCCTGCTGTTCCCTTTAACAGCTCGTCTTTAATATTTATATTTTCAAAATCTCATAAATCTCAGTGTTTTCCCCACTTTAAACAATATAGTTAATTCTTTAGCTGCACGTCGTTTATTTTGTGTCCTTCAATAACGTTAATTTTTTCCTCCAATGAATGTTTAGAACTCATTTTACATAATTTGTGTGCACACAAAGTATGTTTTTAAAAAATCACCAACGTTTACAGTTTTCTTCCATTCGTACTTGATCACTTGTAACAACTAAACTGAGAATGAACACACTACAAAGCAGTTGTACCCTTACCATGTGTGTTGGAAGAGAGTTGAGGGAGCTAATGGTTTCTTTTCCCCTTTACCTTGAAGGATTACAGTTTATGATTGTATGGTTCATGGAACTTTGCTATAGGAAGAATGAGAACACGTTTAGGATGCGAGAGAGTGTTTACGTCTCTCCAACTGGAAGGAAGAGTCGATCACTGCTCGTCATCCAGTGAAAGTCTACAATTGTTTTTGAAATTCCTAACCTTCGCGGCCTTAAACTTCATTTCAAGGACACTTTAATGACAATTACAACACTCTTACAAATATGGTGAAGTAATGAATACTTGTTTCCCAGATAACTTAAATCAGCAAAAGCATTTCGTTCCATTCCAGAGAAAGGCAAAGTGGTTAAACCGCTTCCCTCTCACCAAGGTGAGCTGAGTTCGAGGATTTCTGTTTGTCGGTCATTCATTGCTTGACGTCATAAGTGCCTTTAAAATTTCAAGTAGTGATATACTGTCATCCCATACTCGTGGACAACTTGAATACACAGTAAAACCACTGGCAGTTGTTTCCAATGCTCTTTTGTTTACAAAAAGCTGATCGCAGGACTATTTACTAGCAACAATTTTGTTTGTCACGACCACATTCACAAGCTGTGGGCAGGAATTATTTCAGATTTAATGAAATTAATTATACCTCCATACTTACAAAGGAAAGCAAATTGTTACAGTTAAACAAATCATGAACGAATTTTTAGACTACCTAAACTTGACAGAATGTAAGTACAATGGTCGGCTGATAAGTCCTGGGCTTCACATAGAGATGACACCACTGGGCCAGTTTGACGGATAGCATCATATAGTCTAACTTTAGACTAACTTGTATCCGTAGTTACAGGTCAATAGCTTGTTTAGTTTTTGAATGACAGCATTTTAAACAAGACAAGTGTAGAGACTTCACGAAAATGGAGGATTTAGAAGAAGAGCAGTGTATAAATACTTCCATTTGAAAGACATCAAAGAAATCCTAAAGAAATCAAAGAGAAAATGGACAGTACATTGAAAGACTCTGTTCCTTCATTTACAACGATTAAAAGGTGTGTTGTAGAGTTTAAAATGGGACGTACGAGCACTAGTGATGAGCCTCGCTCTGGACGTCCTGTGGAAGTCACAACTGCAGAGATCATTGAAAATAATTATCGTTTATTATTGGAAGACCGCAGAATAAAGTTTCTTAAGATAGTAGAGGCTGTAAACTTATCAAAAGAAAGTGCAGGTAATATTTTAAGTTCTATTTAGGTCTTTCACAAGGTCTGTGTGCCACGTTTGTTGACATCTGATCAAAAGTTGCAAAGAATAACTGTTTCTGTTAAGAATTTGGAGCTACCGTAAAAATCGCAGTGGATTTTTCAGACGGCTTATTACCATGGATGAAACTTGGATACATCACTACACTCCAGAAAGTAAATCACAGTCAAAACAGTGAACTGCGCCAGGTGAACCAACTCCAAAATAGCCAATGTCGATTTTGTCAGCTAACAAGGTTTTGGCGAAGATTTTATGGTATGCACATAGAATTATTTTTATTGATTACTTGGAAAAGGGTAAAGGTATCACTGATGACTCCTACACAAGCTTACTGCAACATTTGAGTGATGAGGTGAAAAGAAAAGGACCTTATTTGGCAAAGAAAAGATCTTGTTTCTTCCCCATAATATTCCAGCCCATCGTTCAGTCATTGCAATGGGAAAAATGTGTCAATTCAAGTTGGATTTGCTTGAACAACCACCTTACTCGCCAGATCTAGCACCCAGTGACTACCACCTGTTCCCGAACCTCAAAAAATGTATTGAGGACGAAGATTTCACAGCAACGAGGAGGTCATTGTTGAGGTAAACAACTATTTTGAGGACAATGATAAATCGTACTACAGAGATTAATTAAATTAGAACACCAGTCTTCTTGGAGATTATGTTGAGAAATAAATAAAAACAAGTTTTTAAATCTTCTTCTTTTTCTCTTTTTGTATTGTAAGGCTGGAGAATTATCAGCCAAACCTCGTATGTATTTATGAAGACATATTTCGAAAACAATTGACTATAGAATAAACTTATTTTGTGAAAATTAGCAGAAATTTTGTTTCCCGAAAATACGAAAACGCAAATACATGTGTTTCCCAACAACACGCTATCCAGAACAGGCTGAGACTGCGATAGGGATTTTGTGTGCAATAGGAATTTTGCTGTCGAGAGAAAAACAACCTACCCCCTGCACCCTGTCAACGGGTTCGGCCTGTCATTAGCACTAGGGACCAGGAAACACAGGTAGATATACCAGAAGTGTCACAAATGTCCTTCCCTGCGAGAATACCCCTGTGCCGAAATGTGAACTTAACTACAATGAGAAATATATGCAGGGGACCGCTTGAAATTCTAAGACATTTTCTCATATAATAAGAAATTATGCACATTGTCTATTTAAAGTACAAAATAACATTAAAGCTGACAAATACAAAAACTAAAAAGAAATACACATTTCCGTGTAAATTAAATGGGTCACCTAAGGAAAAGTAGTCTATCTTGTCTATGTTGTGCATCACAACAAAAGCTACAATAACTTTTTGGATTTTCTCTGCGTTTTATGACGATTAGGCCTGCTTGTTACAAGGTTAGTAGTGCGAGGGCAAGTCAAATGAAAACCTTAAATGTGTAATAATAAATCGAAATTTCGCGCCGTTATCCTATAAGTTAGTAAGCGTGGTACAAACAGCGTGCAGAATGGCCTGTAGGTGGCAGCATAGTGCAGATGCACACATACCGTCGTAGTATCACTATAAAGATGGCGACTTGCGACTTGCACCAGGGAAGAACACGTTCTGTTATTTGGTTTTTGTGTAGTGAAGGTGTGAAATCTATTGAACTTCATCTACGAATGGAGGTTCAGTACGGCGATGCATGTTTATTACTTCTACGAATGGAGTAGGAAGTTCGCAAATAGTGTGACTTCAGTGGAAGATGCTCCACGTCCAGGTCCGGCACAACGAGTTGTGACTCCACAGAACATTGCAGCAGTTGAAGCCATAGTGAAGGAAAACCGACGAGTGACACTGAATGACATTGCAGCATGTTTACAGATTAGTCATGGGTCAGAGGAACGCCACGCGGTGCATGAGTGGTTGTGTGGACTACCAAAATAATTTTTTTCTGAAGGTATTTATGCACTTTCTAAGCGCTGCAGGACTTGCATTGAGCATGTGGAAGATTATGTTGAAAAGTGATACAACTTTGTACCACTCCTGCACAATAAATAATATTTAAAAGCAATACTTAAGGTTTTCATTTGACTCATCCTCTTATATGCAGTTGGTCCACTCTTCGCTGAACCTCCTTTTTAAACGTTCCTTTGCAGATATTGGCTGACTATGCGGCTGAACTGGATTTAGCCCGATGATAGTGGAGGTGGATGAAGGATATGTGAACTGTTGTAGAGTAGCCATTCCTGCACAGCCCCGGTCATTATCTTTATAAAACTTCAAACTAGCACTGATACAAATTTTCTCTACAGTCCTCCATAGTTTCCCCTTCATGTTATCCATTTTCCCCTCAATAAAAACCAATTCTGCAGCTCCAGATGCAGCCATGTGTCACCAAGTTTTACAGTTCGTTGAAATTACATATTTTCATTTTCGTATTAGTGTCCTCCAGGTCATTGTTCGTCCTCCATACGATCCGAGAACATTAAATTTGCTTTCATCTGCAATAATAACGTTCTCCCAGCAGTTTATGTCTACATTTACTGTCTGCCCAACACAAGAAGGCACAGGAATGTATAACGTAATCACTTTTGCTGTGTTTATACTCGCCTTCCAGATATGATAAGGATGCTAAATATAAAAAGTGTTGTCACATAACTCACCTATACATAATACCTATCAGTACACTTACTGAAAAGAGCATTAGATCTGGCAGTATGGGTGACTCATATGTACTCTCATACACTCACTTCGTAGTAAACAGATCCACTAACAGAGCAGATAACAGTTCAAACTCCTTTCCTTCCTCAGGTCGCGCTTGTCTTCTTGTGGTGGGTAGACAGTACATAATACCTATCAGTACACTTACTGAAAAGAGCATTAGATCTGGCAGTATGGGTGACTCATATGTACTCTCATACACTCACTTCGTAGTAAACAGATCCACTAACAGAGCAGATAACAGTTCAAACTCCTTTCCTTCCTCAGGTCGCGCTTGTCTTCTTGTGTTGGGTAGACAGTACATAATACCTATCACTGCAGTTACTGAAACGAGCATTAGATCTGACAGTATGGGTGACTCATATGTACTCTCATACACTCATTTCGTAGTAAACAGATCCACTAACAGAGCAGATAAACAGTTCCAGCTCCTCTCCCTCTTCAGACCCCGCTTGTCTTCTTGTGTTGGGTAGACAGTACATAATACCTATCACTGCAGTTACTGAAACGAGCATTAGATCTGACAGTATGGATAACTCATATGTACTCTCATACACTCATTTCGTAGTAAACAGATCCACTAACAGAGCAGATAACAGTTAAAACCCCTTTCCCTCTTCATGCCCCGCTTGTCTTCTTGTGGTAGGTAGACAGTACATAATACCTATCAGTACACTTACTGAAAAGAGCATTAGATCTGACAGCATGGGTCACTCATACGCACTCTCATACACTCATTTCTTAGTAAACAGATCCATTACCAGAGCAGATAAACAGTTCCAGCTCCTCTCCCTCTTCAGACCCCGCTTGTCTTCTTGTGTTGGGTAGACAGTACATAATACCTATCACTGCAGTTACTGAAACCAGCATTAGATCTGACAGTATGGGTGACTCATATGTACTCTCATACACTCATTTCGTAGTAAACAGATCCACTAACAGAGCAGATAAACAGTTCAAGCTCCTCTCTCTCTTCAGGCCCCGCTTGTCTTCTTGTGGTGGGTAGACAGTACATAATACCTATCACTGCAGTTACTGAAACGAGCATTAGATCTGACAGTATGGGTGACTCATATGTACTCTCATACACTCATTTCTTAGTAAACAGATCCACTAACAGAGCAGATAAACAGCTCAAGCCCCTCTCCCTCTTCAGACCCCGCTTGTCTTCTTGTGTTGGGTAGACAGTACATAATACCTGTCACTGCAGTTACTGAAACGAGCATTAGATCTGACAGCATGGGTGACTCATATGTACTCTCATACACACATTTCTTAGTAAACAGATCCACTAACAGAGAAGATAAACAGTTCAAGCCCCTCTCCCTCTTCATGCCTCGCTTGTCTTCTTGTGACGGGTAGACAGTACATAATACCTATCACTGCAGTTACTAAAACGAGCATTAGATCTGACAGCATGGGTGACTCATATGTACTCTCATACACTCATTTCGTAGTAAACAGATCCACTAACAGAGCAGATAAACAGTTCCAGCTCCTCTCTCCCTCTTCAGGCCCCGCTTGCCTTCTTGTGGTGGGTAGACAGTACATAATAACTATCACTACAATTACTTTGCCCCTACGGAAGAGCACTTCTCAGCCTGTGCTCCAAAAATTCAGGAAATGTGTTTTATTTATAATGTATTTCTTTAAACATTCGGTGATTTAATTAATATCGCTGGAGCAGTTTGTTGTAAATAGAAAATTTCAACAAATTTTCCATTGGTAGTGTGAATTGAGATGGGCAATTTTCTTGAATACCCTCGTGTCCCTCTTTGGAAGATGCTGCACTTAAATACAAAGTTTCTGGTTTTCCTACGCAAATAAGGCCATCTGTGTCACATTACAAAAAGAAAAAAATAGCAGCAGAAATATCACCGTTCCAGAGTTTATCTTCGATTAAACCTAGCATATACAATACGGGAGAAGTGCTCACGAAACTAAGGGCACACAGGACGTCCTTTCTAAGAAAATATGTAGAATCCTTAAAGGATGTAAATTAAAATAACGAGGAAACCATGAAAATACCAAAAATCTGCCCATCATATGAAGATCAACTACTTATTTTCATTTTTTATGAAAACAAAGTTTCGCTGAGAACATTCCCTTAGATCCACAAACGTAGCCGAGACACTGGAAAGTATTCCGTTCACGACGGGCACCAACGCCCACATAGGAACAACTTCAGGAACCTGTGCAGCACTAACAACATTATTTTTGTGATGGAATGCTAAAATGCATAACAAGGCCTGAGGTAAAACTGACATTATCGACCTTCATTGCCAAGGTTGACACATTTGACGTTATCTGCGTTAATTAATATTAATTAATTATTACCCTAATTATTTGTGGTTGGACTTCAAAACGTTTACAATAAAATAAAATGACGCCGCCCGGTTTGTATCTGAAGTGTTCCATATGGCCTCTGGAGTAAAAGTCGTCTAAGTCCACGCGCCTGAACTATGTGGTCATGTGTTCGGTTGTAGTCCGTTTGAGTTCCTTTCTTATTGTACCATTGTAATCATTCGCTGTCAACCTTCTGTCCTACTTATTGCTTAATGTCTTATCCATTCGTTCAAATCACTTGCTGAGTACCTTAACCTTTCGTTAGAGTCACTTGCTGAATATCTTAACCTTTCGTTAAAATAACTTGCTGAGTACCTCTTAACTTTTCGTTAAAATTACTTGCTGAATACCTTAACCTTTCATTAAAATCACTTGCTGAATACCTTAACCTTTCGTTAAAATCAGTTATTGAAAACCTTAACCTTCCGTTAAAATCACTTGCTGAGTACCTTAACCTTTCGTTAAAATAAATTGTTGAATACCTTAACCTTTCGTTAAAATCACTTGCTGAGTACCTTAACCTTTCGTTAAAATAAATTGTTGAATACCTTAACCTTTCGTTAAAATCACTTGCTGAATACCTTAACCTTTCGTTAAAATCACTTATTGAATACCTTAACCTTTCGTTAAAATCACTTGCTGAGTACCTTAACCTTTCGTTAAAATAAATTGTTGAATACCTTAACCTTTCGTTAAAATTACTTGCTGAGTACCTTAACCTGTCGTTAAAATAAATTGTTGAATACCTTAACCTTTCGTTAAAATAACTTGCTGATTACCTTAACCTTTCGTTAAAATCACTTTTTGAATACCTTAACATTTCGTTAAAATCACTTTTTGAATACCTTAACATTTCGTTAAAATCACTTATTGAGTACTTTAACCTTTCGTTAAAATCACTTATTGAGTACCTTAACCTTTCGTTAAAATCAATTGCTGAATACCTTAACCTTTCGTTAAAATCATTTATTGAGTACCTTAACCTTTCGTTAAAATCACTTATTGAGTACCTTAACCTTTCGTTAAAATCAATTGCTGAATACCTTAAACTTTCGTTAAAATCACTTGCTCACTATATTATTCATTGGTTAAAATCACTTGCTTACTGTCTACCTACTTGATGCCCATTTCTTAAAAGTACATACTTATTTTCTGGCTAATGTCTTATCCACCCGTTCAAATCACTTACTGAATGTCTTCAATTCGTTGGAAGCATAACCTTCTGTTCTATTCATTGAAATCCGTACTGTCTGAATAGCTTGCTAAGATATGCATGTTTAAAATTTGATGAAAATTGTGAAAAATTATTGTTTTCCATGTAAAATAATATACATTTTAAACTTAAAGATTTTTTTTCCACTCGACGTATTTAAATTACTAATTAATTGAACTATAAATGGACAGGCTGATGCTTCTATTAGACAAGCTTACCTTGTTTTCATGCAAACCTACCATTTTGTCACACTTGAAATGCTTCACACGAGACAAATGTTTACTAATTTGTTTCAAAATTATTGTGCTGTCCCCTATTTTCAGAAACGAATTAACAGTTTTGAAATTTAAGAATTTTGGACAGTTACAGAATAATAATAAAAAGTTGGGGATAATAAAATGTTCTAATATAGTATATTTTTATAACTCATTTACTCTTAAAACTCAATTTGATGTAACTATTTATTTAGGAGGCAGTGTGTAGCCCATTTTATTGGAATAATGAATTTTCACAATAAAATTAATCTTCAATTAACCATGGAAACTAGATTGTCAACACAGCAAAGCATTAAAATGTTTCAAAGCAATAACTGGCATACATTTAAGTAAAATAACTTCAACACTAACATTTTCTAAATTTCCTCGATCACTTCAGATCAATACCTTGAATTACCCATAGTTTGTTTTGCTTCTCGCAATCACTACCTGCGCTATTATTTATTGGAAATGATGGCTTGATAAATTTCAATAAGAATTAAGTGGATTATGTTATATTATTGCAGAAGCAGTCAGTGTTAATGGTTTATAGCATTAATGTCTGATATATGCACATTCTAATGGTGATTCCAACATCACTATGGCAGTAAAGCGAAAAGAGTCTTGGTGAGAGTTTTCTGGGATACCGGGAGTCCTTATAAGCTAGACAGAGTATGACTTTAGTTGCGCATTTGTCTTTCTGTCATTGTTATATACACTAATTAGAAGACAGACTTGACAATATATTAATTGGTAATCAGTTTTACTATACAAGTCAGCAAAGTGCCTGAGAGATGTCTTAAGCTGCCGCGACGTTCAGTACCACCTTTATAGTTTCTGTCTCATATATCACACGATGGTAGCAGTCGAAGAATTCGGTGATACCCACTTACACTGCATCAATGTTGTCAAAATTTCTTCCACATAGATAATGGGCCATGGATCGATAAAGATGATAATCTGAAGGTGCGAGATCAGGGCTGTATGCTGCGTATGGTAGCAGTTCGATTCCTTCCAATTCCTGAATTTTTTCCATGGTTGTTCGTGCAATATGGGGTTTGCATTGTCCTGTTGAAATATAACTCCACTTCGGTTAACTAATGCTGGGTATCTCTGTCTAAAAATTTCATGAACTCGTTCCAGTTGTTTAGAATAAAGACCCACATCAATACCTCGCCCAAACTCCCAGTGAACTACACCTTCAAAATCCCACCAAACACACAACATTACTTTGGGACCAAACTGATCTCTTTAACGATGACTTTGGCAGGTTGGCGGAGATCAAGCAACTGTTTTGAGGCATTTAGGTTTCAGTAGTATACTCAGTTTTCATCACAGGTGACAATTTTCGTGACAGATCTATCATCCATGCAATTACGGATAAGCTGACAACAGATATCCATTCCACGTTCAGCCGATTGAGGTATCAGTTCATAAGGTACAGATTTGCGCTTCTGTATGATTTTCCAAGTGTCTGAATGTGGCGTTTTTGATGAACCAAGTTCTGAAAGCCTAAGTGTACTTTTTTGCGGATATTCTGGCAAAACTTGGCGTGTATCCTCAATATTCCATACTTTAGGTCTTCCGGAACATGGTAAATCCTTAGTGTTTTCGTCTCCACGGAACATCATTGTGCCACACGCTCACTAGCGACACTTCTCCTTCCACTTCACATATTCTTTGAACTGCGACAGCGACTTTATAATCTTGATTCCAGTAGTGTTTTAGAAGTACTCTAAGTTCAAACTTTGTTATCTCCATTTTGTGATTGTTTATTAACAACTGAAGACTGACACATGCTCGCAATGTACGCAACACTAGCCATGGCATCCTGTAAATAGCAAAATCCAAAACACCACAAAAAACTGACTTTACTTAAGAGACTATTCTTATTATTATTATTATTATTATTATTATTATTATTATTATTATTATTATTATTATTATTATTATTATTATTATTATTATTATTATTATTATTATTATTATTATTATTATTATTATTATTATTATTATTATTATTATTATTATTATTATTATTATTATTATTATTATTATTATTTAGAGAATTATCCGAACAGGATTAACTTTTAACACTGTGTATAAAGCTGACGAATTTTATAAAATTAATACACAATGGAGATTTTAATATGATTATGACAAAAGCATATGTCCGTATAATTTTGTGTAAATTATATAAATCAACTATTAAAGAATTGCACATATTTTTAGATGTGTGCGTGGTCGCATATGCAAACAACTACAAATTTGAAATGAATTATTTGGGCATCTGTCACCTTAAAAAGATCCTCAAAGTGAAAAATGTTCTTTGGTTTACGATCAGAAATGGCTCTTAACGACACTTTAAGATATGAAAATGTCCACTTAAGTGCATATTCCGTGTTGTTATTCTGAAACAACGTGTATAGTTTTGTATAACTGGCAATACAGTGTAGTAAAAATGTATAGCTGTTGAAAATATAGCTACAGAGTATCTCCATTTTTTTTCATAGCGTTAAGGTTTTTAAATATTTAATTTGCTCTTTTCCCTAGGGTGAATGCAAACACTTTTCAAAATTCAAAGCTGTTACTTTTTCCCTTATATGCTTAGAGACAGCTAGGTGAAGTACTCTGTTCTAGCGATACAAAGATTTAATTACGCTTTGAGACTCTTTGAATAAAAAATAGAAATAGAAAAACTATCCTGTTTTAACCCTGTCTATGAATAGCAAACTCAAAATTAAACATTCGGATGAATGCCAAAGTTCCTGTTCATGTTCAACACCTTCCTAGAACACGATATGAAGTCCTCCTACCCCAAAACTACCCTGAACAGTTCTCCTTTACTTTTGATTCTCTCAAAAATGGCTCTAAAATGTTCAGTAAAATAGTATATGTTTAAAATATTTGTACGAGAAATAGGAGTTTTAAATTTTCTGGAAATATCCTCTGAAGTCTTTATTCTGAAAATTTTTTATAATTGATAAATCATGAGAGACAGACAGACAGAGAGAGAGAGAGAGAGAGAGAGAGAGAGAGAGAGAGAGAGAGAGAGAGAGAGAGAGAGAGAGAGAGAGAGACAAAATCTCACTACAATAAAAGTGTAAATATCGTAAAAGCAAATAAGTTACACCCAATAAGCATTTGAGGCGTTAACCAATTCCGAGATATTCTTTGTTATTAGTCGGGCTAGCAAATTGAGGAAAATCCTTTTCTACCCTAGTGCCTGAAAAAAGAGTCCAACATATTATATGTTAGTTGTGGGTTACTATAGGAATGAAAATAGTGGATTTTATTTGCATTTTTAGCTAATTTTTGCTTAAATGTTCTTTTTATAGCATTGTTTCATCTAACGGTTATTTTATGCCCGCCTCGTTAGCGTAGGCGGTAGCGTGTCTGCCTCACGTTCAAAGGGCCCCGAGTTCGAATCTGGATCAGGGTGGGCTACCTGGATAAGATTTTTTCCGGAGTTTGCCCTTATCCTGAAAGACTAATGTGGGACAACTCTAAGTTCCATGGACCCCGGACTCATTTCAGCATCATTTCACCCATTTCATTCATCATCCGACTTTCTTTTTTTCCATTTTATGTCCTCCAACGTTGTGATATCGGACGGTGAATGAGATGGGTGTAATGATGCTCAAATGTGTCCAGGGTCCATGGAGCTTAGAGCTACCTGACATTCGTCTTTAAGGACAAGGGAAACCCCCGGAAAAAACCTCATCCAGGTAGCTCACCCTGATCGAGATTCGAACTCGGGACCTCTTGAACGTGAGGCAGACACGCTAGCATCTATGCTAACGAGGCGGGCATCGTCCGATGTGACTTAACGTTAGAGGACGTAAATAATAAAAAAAAAATGTTATTTTGTTGCAACTTTAACATCTTTTGTCATCTTTTGTCTATTCAGCAGAGTCTAGCGTAAATTCTAATTTGTTTTTAAACTAATATGCAGTCCTAAGTTTAGGTACTGCAGGGAGAGGACCTTTACTGTGTATTCAAGTCGTTTGTACCAGCAGAGAACTTATAAAAAACTCTCTCTAAATATCACGTTACTTTTTCTCCATAAGATTTCACTTGTTTCAAGTATGTACCAATTGCATCCGTTGATGTGGAGAGAAGTTTTTCAATTGTTTTCACAGCGTGTTGTCAGAAAATGGACGATCCTTTACACCTAAGAATTCAAAGATGACTGTCGTTATACACAGCAATGCCAACTGAGGTAAGCTTTATGCAGCAATTCTAGGGTGGTTAAGCCAAATGTCATTTAATTATAACTATTTCAATGTTTAATGAAGATATTAACAAAAAGTATGCTGTAGAGGAGTGAATGGCGTGTTTTGTGCAGCCCTGTGTTATAATTGGTTCCATCTCAGGAACTTATTCCGTTATTGCAGTACAGCGTTTGGTATGGCTCGGGGCACTTGAAGAGAACGGCGGTGTCAGCATGCAGTAACAAAGTGTGGCCCTGAGTTCAGATTTGCATATGAACCTACCCATTCCTTCGGCCATACACAGGCCTACCTCTACTCAAAATATTTCTTCTTTTTTTACTGGATAATAAACCAGATGCATTCAGAATCAAATGATGATATAACTTTACGGCAAGGACTCCATAAAACACACTCAAGAACGCAGAATAACATTAATCATAAAAAAAAAATCCACATCCAAGAAGCTTTCTTAATAACATAACAATTTTGTTTACGTGTTTTTCTATATAAGTTTATTCAGTTGACGTTTAATCTATGGAAAACTCCTTCTGTAGCCATTTTTTGACTTACTCAAACTCTACCGGTTTTGTCTGAGGCCTGAATTAGGGAGGCCTGGGTTCGACTCCCGTGGTGGTCTACCTGACCCATGGCTTTTTCTGGGGTTTTCCCGGGTCGCCAGGCAAATGTTGGGTATGTTAAATACATCACCCGAATTTCTTATATCTCCATTTCGTCCTAATTATAATTTCACATCTCTTATCTAGTGGTCTCTTTCTAGGTAGAAGTGTCGGCGGGAGTTTTGGCGGTGCATGGCAGGATGACATGCTTCTCGTAAGCACTTCCTCTTCCGGTAGAACGGTCTCCCTGCCAGCCTAGTGGACCGTTTCAGACCTACTTTGGGGGGATGCCCGCTGTTCTGGCCTACCCGGGGAGTTTCCAACTGGTTAGTTGTGGGTATCCTGCCCTCTGCACTGTCATGACGTCTTGAGTTGGCCGCCCTGCCTCCTCTCGCCTCGTGCTTCCTCCCGAGGATGCCCCACTATGGGGAATATACATAGTACATCTGGTCTGGTCGGAGTGCATAATCCCCTCCGTAGCATTATCCAATCCAAGCATAAAGCCACTCGTTAGTCTTACTTGTATGTCCAAAAACCACATACTTCATTCCGAACCCAGCCTCCTCCAGTTTTCCACATTTTTTCTACACACATGACTTCCATAGGTAACAAAAAACGCGACAGTTAGCTCATTTTTAAAAGATGTTGGAACAAACCACATTTAACATTTTAAAGGACAGTTTCACAGGAAAGAAACAGAAATTATCAGCGACAAAACTTTAAATGGCTGCATACTTTTTTCTTTATAATTAACAAGTTCATTTGTTTCATAAAAAAGATTTGATTGCCGTGGGTCTTTCCTCTACCCAATTTACACAACTACTGTGATAAATTAATTTCTATTTAATAAATGCAGTAATTTACAATTAGGCCGTAACTAAATGTTCAGTCACTGCTGCTATTATATTGTATATTTGATCATTTTTAACTCTTCCAGACCTCGTTAAGTTTCAAATATCCGCGTAAAAAGTAATCAAGTGTAGAGAGATCTGTTCACAGTGCAACCAATGGTTTCGTATGGGATAGACGTGACGTGCTTGTAAGTTTTTGACCTTTTTTTCCCCCCATTTCCTTTCCGTCGGAAAAATAACCATGAGGAAATACTTGAATTATTTTTTGTAATATTGAAACAATTTCTAATCAAAAATATATAATGATGTTCCGTGGATATCGGAATTTTGTTGTTGTTGATGATGATTATGATAATGATTATGGTAATAATAATAACAACAATAATAATAATAGATAATAATAAATATTTTTCTTATAGACGCTGTCAATTGCCAGGGTCATAATAATGCCGCCGGTGTAACGAAATGTCGTCTAGTAGGAGTTATTTTACATGGTAGCAAGGCCAATGATATGGAGTTGCCCGAATTCGAACCTGCGATCATGCGATTAGTAGATCGACCGGTCGTACGTGTGTGTGTCATTGGTAGTCGTGCGATGTTCACATGAAATTCTTTTTCTTAAGGCAGCAATTTTCAAATGTAACTTGACGAGCACGACTAAAGCTTGTCTGAAGATAACTGCGATTATTATTTCCTGAAATGCGCTTCTGTCTTACCCACTCGTTGAAATTACCAGTTTTCTCTTTTACCTTAGAATTACGGCATCCGTACCTGCTGTGTTCTGAAATATGAAAGTAAAACCTAGGGCATGTCTTACTTTATTGTGCTTAAAACTGAAAACACAAACATAAATCATAAAGCGAACAAAAAGAGTTTTCGTAGCTAACTAAATGTTATATGGACCTCAAAGTTTTAGGGTAAACTGTAGAATGAAACATACTAGAAGTAACAGGGGAGATATCTGCAGTGGCCGCTAGAGAGTCTGCAACTGGTAAACTGTAGGGAACCTGCCTCCTTAATGTCGCGGCCTATTAACACGACCCGCCCTGCCTCCTCTCGCCTCATCCTTCCTCCCGCAGGTGCCCCACTAAGGGGCATAGGTACAATAGATCAAGTTTGGACCTCTGTGTCGAATCCAGTCCAGTCCTTCGTCGCTTACAGTTTTGTAGCAGTTGAAGATCTGCGAAAGCGACGTGAAAGTGAAATCTGAGAGTAAAAATGAATAACTACCTATAAGACATTTAACGTGCTTTATCCTAAATCTGTTTTGTTTTTTCTAGCTCCGGCCTGAGATAGCTAAAGGAATTCGAAAAATGTGTATGAACATCTAGTTCAGAAACAAAAATTCAAATATTTTCAAACTTCATGTTAAGTTCTACCCCAAACGATTGTTTTCATATATATATTTTCGTCATTTCCTCTACTAAGAATATTAGGGGAGATTTGTTGTATTCCGCACAGAAATTCAATGTTGATATTTCACCAAAATGTGTTTTGAGATCCCTCGAGCCCTTGATTTCATAAAACGATAGGATTGTTCAGTACCTTCCAAAGATGTGAGACGAAGATGTTAAAGACCCTCTACATCGAAAATAGTTTGTTATTTTGTATTTATTTAAAGATGATCTAAGTATTTTGACTCAAACACCATTATGTTTAAGATATTTGCTTAACACTGGTGTGCGTATTTTGAATTTTACTGGAAAGGTCTCCCATTCATTCTGAATTATATATTGTGAGAGACAAAATGGTAATTTATTTTTTTTCGGGATGTTCTTTGTTACTGGACTAAATATTCAAAACATTTGTGCCTTTCTGAACTGTCACATGCTCTTCAAGTGAAGCGGGAAGTGTGGGCTTAGTGAGGTACACCCCGGACAAAGTAATTAGCTGTTTCTCAACTATTACTTAGTGAATTCCTTTAAAAAAACAGACACATATATCTGGTTATGGGAAACATCTATGACAAATTTCATTACCCTAGATTTTATACTTTCTGTTTGAAAAATTTGTTTAGTAAGTAAACAGAGGGTATATTGCTGCCCCAAAATTAGAATAACTATGAATAGTAGAGTATTCAAATTTTCTACACTTAAGCCTGATATATCTGTTATGATACTGACCTAGAATTATATAAGTATATCTAGTAGCTTTGCTAGAATAAATTTTTCAATAGGAACAAGAATGAACATGTAAAATTTACACATTTCTTTCAAAGATATTTGGTGTAATTCTATACCAAAAATAAGAGTACAAAATTTCAAACCTCTAGCCCTGTTAGTTATTAAGAAAAATGCACATATATATGGAAAAAATGTTTCCGAGAAGAGCTCTTGAAACAGGTCATGTTACCATTTAAATGGAATGTACCCATATCTTTAAAGCGTATTTAAATAAATAAGCATTGTATTTAAATCATAAAGGTATACATTCGTGTTCAAAGAATCTAATTAAAATGAAAAAATGACATTTTTGACCATTTTACACTTCTCGCTTCCCTTAAAACTTTCACTGTCTCTTTATCTTCTCTATGTGTAGTCGTGAACTTAAAGGGTACCTAGAATTAACAAGAAGTAGAGAGTGTAATTAGATTTTGTAATAATAATAATAATAATAATAATAATAATAATAATAATAATAATAATAATAATAATAATAATAATAATAATAATAATAATAATAATAATAATAATAATAATAATAATAATAATAATAATAATAATAATAATAATAATAATAATAATAATAATAATAATAATAATAATAATAATAATAATAATAATAATAATAATAGTAATAATAATGTGTGTCTGCAACAGTTTTAAAATGAACTAAAAAGAGGTATACATAACAAAGTGCATATTAAATCATGCTGGGAGTAATATGCCTGTCAAAAATTCTACAAAACGTGCTGTTTCAGTTTCAAAGCGTTTATTGTGGATAATGTCACGTGGAGTGGTGTCAAATTATGAACTTCGTTACGTACAGTACACCGAAACAGTTTTATGGTGGTAAAGCATAGAATATTTACACAACAGCTGACGTGAAATAGCTTTTGACACTAATTTTATATTTTAATGATTTCTGCATATTTCTGTAAGTTTGTGTTCATTAAGTCTCCGTAAGTCAGTACCTTTGACCTTATTTTTAAGGCTTTCCCTGGTCAGTTTACCAACACTGCACTGGTTTCTCTTTATCATAATTTATTTTCTATTTCATGTTTCAGGTGAAAATAAAATAAATATTTTTAATTAGGTTCTCAATTGCTAGACACACATCAGTGCGACCAGTGTGCTGGAATTTTGCCCTACATGAGTTACTTTGCATAACATGAGGCTGCAGCACTAAAAACTGTCAGTTTCGACCAGCTTTGAGCTCGATATCGGATCAACTAATCCACTCAGATAGGCAGGTAAGAATCTGTGTGAACCTTCGGTTGTGGATCTAGGTTTCGTGCTGTGAGGTGGTGCCAAATGCTTACCTCAAGGAAACAGTGCTCAGCGTGAACACTACAGCGCTCTATTGTTGTTGGCTTGTTTCCATGCCCCATCCAAGTAGCTCAAGTACTTGGACGACTGTTCAATCAAGGAAGTATTAGGCACTTCGAAAATTGTCACGTTTTAAGGGGGGAACGTAACACTTTCTTTGCAAGAATCAGTATTTCTCGGAGAATCTTAACGACGGGTCGGAGCAGACCATCAGCTCTCGCTACCAAACCGTGAAGTCCTCAGGAATTCTCGAGGTTGAGCAAACGGAGGATCCACTTTTTTCTTTCACGGGTTATTAATTTAAAGCCAGATGTTATCGCGTTTAACAAGAATGTGAGGTAATAATATAACAATAGAAAGAAAAGTGTGAAGTTTAGAGTCATCGGGTGGAACACAAGGGGGCGTAGCAGTCAATTGTCTCATTAACGTTCCGTGTTTTTTATCTTTATAAATCACTGTTAACTCGACTGAGAATATACACATTTTCGACTCCTCCCCCACGATCACCACCCCCGGGGGCACTTGTGGTTTCCTTCCAGGCGTATCGGTAGTTAACCACAATTATATAACTACTGCTTTGACTAAACTCCCGTCTCTTTCATAGCGACAGATAATCAAGTCTCCCTCTCACGTATCTCTGTATCCAAAACAGTTTATTACATACAATAGTTACAGAATATTCAGATTATATTGTACCTAAACATTTTAATATCAAGTTCCCGAATAAAATAAGCTACTTTTAGTAACATGCACTGTGTCTGATAGCGAAAAACTTCGAGGGAATCAGAACCAGCAAAATTGCCTCTGAAAAGAACAGTTTAATTTTTTGAAAAGTTGAACGCTGCAGGGATGAAAATCAACGCCGAAGAACACTCAGAAAACAGCTATTGGCCTGTTGTGTTAAGAAAAAGAGATTGAGATGGGATAGAAAATATTACAACTGGACAAAAGAAGAGTGTAAATGGCTTTTGTTTTCTGTTGAAAGTTATTTTGAACAGTAATGGCTGAAGATGAAACAGACGCTAAACTTTTCACAAAAGGTGTTTTACATTCACGGGAATTTAAATATTTAATTCCCCGTGATGAATTTTTAAAACTATCGTTCTCCAAAGTTAATGAAATGATGTTCAAATGAACCCAGCGTCCATATAGCTTAGAGTTACTAGGGATGCCTGGAATATGAGGCAGACACGCTGCCACCTACGTTACAGAGGCGGGCCCTGAGCTGAAATGATGGACTGTGTTGAGTGTATAAGAGCTTTACAGAAGATCTGAAGAAATTGCCAGACATATTCAACATTCAAAAGCTAACTTTTGTGCGCTTTCCCTACTCAAAAGTGATGTTCAGTAAAGCAGAACATTTAAATTCTGAAATAATTAAACAAAATGGAATTGTATCTTTCTTTACATTAATTCGTACCAGACTATACATAGAAAATAGTAGAGTTTATTTACACGATTTTCACTGCTACTCAGTCCTCTGCAAAATATTCTTACAAAAGTATTATTCTTCCCTTTAATTCTTGCCAATACAAACTTTCATTACTCGTTTGCACTTTGTTGTAGATAAAAGAAAAGTACAGAGAGTTAAAGCGGTAGTCAAATGTTCACATTGTCGACCACCGTGTAATATCTATGCAATTCTATTCTCCTTGTAAGAACACACACACACACACACACACACACACACACACACACACACACACACACACACACACACACACACACACACACACACACACACACACACACACACACACACACACACACACGGCCCGCCTCGGTAGCGTAGATGGCAGCATGTCTGCCTCACGTCCAAGAGGTCCCGAGTTTGAATTTCGGTCAGGGTGAGTTGCCTGGATAAGGTTTTTTCCGGGGGTTTCCCTGATCCTGAAAGACGAATGTCAGGTAACTCTAAGCTCCATGGTCCCCGGACTCATTTAGCATCATTTCACCCATTACATTCATCGTCCGATATGACTTAACGTTGGACGTAAAATTAAGATTGTAACTGCAAAGAAAAATGTGTGAAAATGAAAATTCAAACCAATAACAAAGAATAAAATAGTTACTGACACGGAACATTTTATTTGATTTATATCAGTACTTTGAGATCTATTTAGGATTTTGTTTGTATCTTACGTTTACCACTATACAGAAGTGGTTCTGGGGATATTCTTTCTAAAACTGCTTTCCTGGGGGTTCAGAGTGACTGCTCCACCACAATCTCCGTATTTCACAGATCTGGGCATCCTTCTCAAAACAAGCAAATGAAGTGTAAGTATCTCATGGGAACCTAAGACAGCTGTCAAGACCTTGCTTGAAGGAATCAATGCTTTCTACCTGACCACATGAAATATAACATCCTAATTGGACTCAAAGTTCGACAGAATACCCTAACTATCCCAAAATGTGATGCAAATTACTCCCCAGTCTAAGTAGTATGGAAATGTGGATGGAATGCTAGGTATGCCAACCCTTGTCTTCAAAATTTATAGCAGTATTTATATAGAAATGTGTCAGCTTAAACTTAAAGGTAAAAGTGCTTTGTGTCTCATCTCCAAATTTTGTTGGATTTCATAACCTATTTAACTTGTGCTCTGCGCATGCGCAGAACTTAAATGCACCAAAACCTTGTTAGGTTCGTAAAATGACATCATGACACGTGGTAAGGCGTGACTTTTTTAAAGTGAAGTTGAGTGATTTATTGAAAGTGGATAACTAAAGAGCGTGTAATTGCAAAATTTGCAAGAGTGCAGACATCATAAAACACTTTGTAACTCAAAATGACGCTACGCAAGCCAACGGCATAACATTTGAATTTGGATGTACAGAATTCTATTAACTCCCAATTAGCTGTTAAGACGAAAACACGCCACAACGACTACATCATTATACAAATCTCTTATTTGAATCTTCTATACTCTTTGTGCTAATCACGAAAAATTTTACTAGAATTTAATTCAAAGGAAGCAATATATACACAAACAACATTCCGTCAGTTCTACAGATTATTTTTACAAACGTTATTTCTTTACCTATGTGGTGTTACAGAAACAACAGAAGACCGAAGTTTTAGTAAAAGTCATAAAATGAAGATCGCGGGTAATCGGATCAATGTTTTGAAGATTTGTCACAAAAACACTATTTGTCACGTAAATATGAAAGTTTTTACCTTATATTGAAGGCCTGACATTCTAGATTATGTTAAATGCTTAAGTTTTTTCAATTAAATTTTTCTGTGTGCTTCCGTTTTCATATTTATTTCGAGCGGAAACTAGACCTAATCGTCCGCAATTGGAGGTTGAATAGGATTGGCATATCGGAAGATCTCGATCAGGGTGAGTAACCTGGATAAGGCTTTTTCCGGGGGTTTCCTTTATCCTGAAAGACGAATGTCGGGTAGTTCTCCCGTACGTGAGGGGGTCCGTCCCCTTCAGCTGCCGTGGTGTGGGCGCTGCGGACACCTAGCACTCGTGGTAAAGTCTGTTTTTTTTAACGTGTGTGCAGTTCCCACTCAAAGGGACCTCAAAGAACCTGCCCTTTCCGCCCACTAATGACCGTCATATATCTATCTCCACACTTCAGAAATGGAACACTGACGTTGGGGACCAATAGCAACCCCGGTTTTCTTGAAGTGACAGTTGCATGTCTACTCCACGTGGAGTCTCAGTTGTCAAAGTTCCAACTTCCAGTTGTTCTGTTTCATTAGGTGCAAGACGGTGATGTTAAAATGTTGCAACCTTGTAGAGAGGACCGTCAGGAGGAGGGTCCATGTTGTAAAACGATTATGAGGGTTCCTCAAAGAAAGCGGCCGCCGTGCACTTGGGTTGAGTAGACAGACTTTACCTCTGACGTTACTAGAGGAACCTCGGGCCGAACATTCGAGACCCTTCCTGATTGGGAGTTGTTCGCATTGGGTTGGACTCGAGGGGGCACTGGTTCCCCATACTCGTGGGAGATCGGGTACCTCTCCGGATGGGGTTGAGGGAAGCCCGGGTACTAGCCAGCATAGTTAGTAGAAGGTGTGCTACATCACCAGGTGGCCCCACCGAGGTCATATCGATAGCCTTCCCATTTTGGATTTGGCGCGCGTTTTTGGACTTTCCACAAGACCAGATGGGGGGGGGGGGTCCTTGTTAGTGTCTAGGTCTTGCACTATGGAAAACCCCACGGAGGCAGCGGGTGCCCTTTTGGGACAGCTCGGTAACTCCCTGGTTGAAGGAGGTCAGGGTCTTTGGACCTACGGGTCCTGGATTAATTGGAGTAGAATCTCTGCACGTAAACTCAGTTAACTCTAAGCTTTATGGACCCTGGATTCATTTGAGCGTCATTTAACCCATTCCATTCATCGTACGATGACCTAAAGTTGGAGGAAGGAAATTAAAAAAAAAATAACAGACGAATCGGAATGGAAAGAAAAAGGTGTAACATTCAATTTCAGTACATAATGTAATCATGAGAACAAAATAACACATTTTCCACATATGAACTGCTTCTTTCCCACAGCGACAACCCACACAGATTTCGTGGTACCATTCTCCATTTTTCTAGACTCATTTGAGCATCATTTCACCAATTTCGTTATGACTTAACTTTGGAGGACGTAAATATACTTAACTTAATCCGCTTCGCCCGTTGTTTTACTGGTATTTATTTTTGTTCGTTGGCAGCACTGATTAAGTAGGCATCATAACAACAAGGAGGATTATGTATTTTCTGTATTTTCTTATTTTACAGGATTCTGTAGTAGTTACAATGCATATTCGTTATAAATCTATCTTAAACTAACTTAAAAATAACAAAATGCCAGAAATGGAGTAATTACGTACCTCCTTTCCGTCAAAGAAGCTCAATTTGTCACTTATACTGACAAAACACAATCGTATTACACAGTCAAATGTCTCAGTTAATTTCTTCGTTCCAACAAAACAAAACACTACCGTCACCTAGGGAGCACATTTTGAAAAACTAAGCTGAATCAGCTGCGCTTAATTCATTTGAAATTCTTCACTCCTTAAAGGACAAAATAAGAAACCTAAGAATCACTCCCAAGTCCTTCAGAAGTATGAAATGTTGAAAAAATTCAACCTAACGCAATGATACAAGTTTGCGAGTGTACGGGAGTATACCCAGTAAGTAAAAAGTATGTACTATGAAACTGTCTCATGAGTTTGAAGCTTCCCATGTAATTACAGTGAAAGAGTAATTATTCGCATGAGGAATTCAGGGACAAGATAGCGTTACAAACATACCAAGATTTGGAATGAGATAAAATACTGAAACGTCAGGACGTGTTCTGCAGTGTACATTCCAGCCGCGACTTTCAAGTATCGATTTCATTCAAATACGATGTCGCAGTTTCACGGTCCGCCTGCGTATTTAATTTGTCATATCTTTATTTACTTATGTCTGCGTATAAAATGTATCGATTCGGTTTTCTGATAGCGTGTGAAGTTCGTTGTGAATGAACTCTAACGCTTTAATAAGGCCTAAGATATTCGTAGTTCTTGCTAGGAATTTTCCAACACTTTTTACGTGTGTGATCACCATTCATTTGTTCTTAGCCATTTTTACAACACATAATTAATTTAAAATATGTTTTTATGAATCATCCGTCACAGAGCTGCGAATAATTCGTAATATATTTCAATCTTTCACAATTAAATGGTGAACCTTACAAAGGGGTTAAGTGCCAAATTTTAAAACAGTGAGATTTTACTTTACAATGGTGTTACACGACATCCTGCATTTCTCTACAAAAGCGCTAAGTGAAACACTAAATTGTGTAAATTAATTGTTCTTTCACACTAGCCGTGTGTAGGATGCACTATGAAAAGAATTCAATGCCATAGCTGGGATTTCAACCACGGATCTTCTGGTCTCCGTCCAGCCGCTCTAAACCATTGAGCTACTATGGCCAACGTGCCAACATGACATTAAATTGTCCAACTGACTCGTGTTTCTCCCGGTAAACCACTAGGAGTTCTCATAAACACATGAGACAACTACCTTAATGACGGTTTACTATACTGTAAGTACTTTAAGGCCCGGGCTTTATAGTTCGTACCACTATTAGGTACAATTAATGGAGATTAATTGTTCTCTCACACTAGATGTGTAGGACGCACTATGAATAGTGTGGTTGCAAAGTTGCTCGAAAGAGTTCACCATTGGCAAGAAACGAAGCTACTGTTTTACATTGTCAAATGCAAATTTGTTTTGATTTGTGTGATAGTGGGTGCTCTTACATGTGTATGTGGCATGAAGGAATCGCAGAGAGAGAAAGTAATGAAATTGCATCATGTCTTTTAAAAGTGGTGAACATGGACTTCATTTATAAAAGGAGTGTCAACTTGGAGTGACAACTGCATTGGTCAGAACAAGAGTAGGATGCTGATTTTCTTATACATATTTCTAGTTGCTAAGCAAGTGTTTGATCAAATATATCATAAATTCCTTGTCAGTGGACATAGTTTCATGCAGTATGATATGAGAGTAATGAAAAGTTACATTCTTAAAGATCTGCACAAAGTTGAAAAATGTTCCAAGCAGAGTAATCCCTTCACTCACGATATTCTGTGAAATTTTACGGAGATGATATCAAATTGAGAGAAGGTTATTTCCAGCAAGATGGAGCAACGTGCCATACATCTAATGACACTATGGAACCTGTAACGAGTTTCTTTGATAATCGAATAATCTCACAACGTTTATGGCCCCCAGATCCCCTGACCTAACCTCACCGGATTTTTTCTTGTGAGGGTATCTAAAAATAGAGTGTACAAGAATAGGCCACGAGCAATTAATATTCTCAAGGAATCCATTCGAACCAAAATAAGTAGAATTGTTGAGGATACTCTCCGTAAAACTTCAGAGAATATGCTGAGACGAGTGTAAACATGTATAGATGCTGGTGGAGGACACTTCCAACATTTTCTCTGAGATGTAAATAGTGTAATGCAATCTCCCAATTGTGTATTATAGTCTCCCAAAGTTGCATGTGTGTCCTATTATTGGTTCAAAAGTTATGGCCTATTGAAATGGTTCAGATTTATATGGATCGCACTGTAGAATATTTACCTGAAGAAGAGCATCAAACAGTTTACAAAAATTTATGTTCTGATTTACTGTAAAACATCAATCATTCAAGTATTGGACACATTATCCATTCTTTCTAATTTGAGCATTACATTTTCAGTGAGTGTTAATTCACACTAACTCTGATATTTTCAGTAGAGGTAGTACTGTGTGAAAATATTGATGCATATTTGTGTTTGTAGATGTCACTTGAGAGTTAACCCTATCCTAATTTTTTGTTGTTATATTACCACAATAACTTTTAACTTATCTCGGAAACTTTATTTTGGCATTTAACACCTTTGTTAAGTTCAACCTTAAATTTTAACGTGCTGCCGCTACTCAATTGTTTTTCGACACATCATAGAAAGAGTATGCGGAACTTGGAGGCCAGGCTTCTTGTTTTAAATACCTGACTACCCATAACTAAATGTGTAATGAATCTATTTCTGCAAAATTTTGTCTAAATGTTCAGTAAAAAACTAGAGTTGGTAAAAATGTCTTGCAGAAGCCATATGGGTAGAGTAAGTCAATTTTATATTTTTCCCCGATTATAAATTACTTTTGCCCTCGAAGAGCTACCACGTAGCTCCATATTTAGCAACGACAATCTTACAAGCTTAGTCACTGTTTATCGCAATTAATAAATTTCGTCGAAAGTCGCTGTCAATTAACTGGAATCTCGCGGCATCCTCTGTAATAAAAGCTCGCAATTAGACACGTAGATAAAACAAAGGCAAGTAATTTTTCTGTGGACTCGTGATTAATTTATACATCCGCTAATTTTTTAATTCCTAGATTGGCTGCCATGGCTTCAACAGTCTCGATAGAACAAAATTCGCCTACGATTTGTTTTTAGAAAGGCCGCTCTGATTGATTTCCGCAGTTGTCAAACAACAGAAACCTCTCAAATCGTAATTACTTTGGGCGCCAAAAGATGGCAATGATAGGTTTTCTTCGTCCCGGATCTAGATGCAAGGCATATCGTGGCCATTTATGTGAATTTGTTTGCTGATATCGAAAGTGACGTGAAAGACATTTAGACAGACGTAATATATCATGTGCACATATGTACAGTACACACTAATTAAGATTCGTGAGGAATAGACGAATGAATAATGAATGCGCACACAAGAGATGTCGCTACGTATCGAGCTTAGTTCTTTTTTTGTTGGTTTGAGGTTAAGGAATGCCTGAGTGGATGAACAAAATGCGTAATCAACAGATAGAAGTTGTGGTATCTCAGATCTTTGTCCATTGAATAGAAACCTGTACGAACACATCAAATACATATTTGTGAATTACACATGATTTTATGAAAGGTAGGTGTTTTCCTTATATGGGACATTTTTCAGGGATAACCTTACTTACAAAAGAAAGCAGTGAGAATGCTATATCCTCCACCGCCCAGATCTATAAACATTGTCCTTGAAAACAGCTTACTCCATGAGAAATAGTTTGAATATTCATTATAAAGCACAGATATGGTAGCACATAAAAAGTTTTGTATACTTATCCATGGCAGTTTCCCACTATATTTCATTTCATTTTGGAATTCTCCCCTTAAATATACTTAGATCGACAATAAAGACATTTTAAAAGATATTCATATTGTGATTTAAATTTGTAAAGTTTTTCTTTGTTGAACTTGCTAAATAGTTTATTATGTGCTTCAAATGGGAAGAGTTCTCACCTGTGGCGAATCATATGCGTTAGAGCCTTCAGACTTGCCACCTCGTTACTCTCACTCTTTTTATATTTCCCTCTCTCTAGCACATTTGCGAGTGTTCGTGGCGCTAGACGTAAGGGGAAGCTAACTGAATTTTCCAAAGCTTTATAATAGTTCAGTTTTTGAAATGACAATTGCAACATGGATATTCGTATATTACCGAATGTTTTAAATATTTAGTTTAAAGCTGATTATAGTTTATGAATTACTTATTTTTCTAATCCAACGAAAATACCAGCGGTGCATCCGTATAGGTGTGAATGTTACTTACGTTAAGAGATAATTCGTCATTGTCATTGCCTTCAACGTCTGAGTACTGCAAATTTATGATGATAGGTTCCAAAATCTCGTTACGTGCTAATTCTTTCCAAAAGTCGTCTTCTTGTAGTTTATCTGATGTCTCACGCAGTTTTCCCAGTCTTGTTGTGTTCCTTGTCAATTTCTTCTCAATAAGTCGCTGAATGTCAGTCAGTTTAAAAATATTATTTCTGTTTGCAACATAATTTGAGCCAACATTAACTCCCTTGGATTGTTCTAGCAGTAGTAAGGGGGTGGGAGGTGGATCGTGTCTCATTGTTCCAACTGATACACTTTTTCATGGAAGAGTAATTGAATAGGACTGCTTTGAATTCTAGAGTAAATAGAGATTACGAACCATTCATAAATAAAGATATAATGTGACCAGACACGTTCTGCCAGACTAGCAAGAAGTGCTCGTTTCCTCTCATCGAATTTAATAAGCATCTTGCCTTATTCAAAGTACATATTTCTTTTACCACGTCACGTCAAATGATTACTTTTCAGTTCTGAGTAATTTCAAAAATACGTTCACGCATACATGCCAACCAACAATGATATTCCTTACAGTGCTTACGTCGCAATGCATTGTTATAATATAATGGTATGTACTTTATTTACTTGTATTAAGAAAACTATTTGAGCTAAAACTATGGAGTTTTTACGGTTACGTTAAATACATTACTCTCTCCTTCCTCATGGATCAGTTTTGGCAAAATCTGAATTTTTGCCTTAGCGCGAATAGATTTATTAGAGATTGATTAGTTACCCGCTCGTCACACACTACTTAGGGGAACGCAATAGGACAACACTGCAGGACTCCGATTGGTAGGTCACGTAGTAGCGCTCAAGGAAAAAAACCTTCCCATTTGAAACACATGTTGATAACAGTAACCCATATAACTATTTCTCTGTCCACCTGTAATAGGCCCTTCATGTAAGTAGAAATCACTTCGTGCGGTAAAACAGCTGAAGAACGCAACGGGGCAGTTAACCGTGCGAAATGGCGCAGGCTCTTTCGTCTGTGACCTGCATTTGGAAGGTCCGGGTTCGATTCCCATGGCCGGCCTACCTGACCAGGTAGGTCGCCAGGCCAATGGCGAAATGGGGGGTTTTTCAGGTCACCAGGCCAATGCTGGGTAGGTTAATTACATCCTCTGAATTTCCTGTCTCTCCCTTCCTGGCCAATGCTGGTGCTAGGAGTTGCTCGAGTTCCCTGAGAGCGACGGAGCCGAAGCATTTGACCTGAGATACCACGGTTGAGGTGTATCCCAACGCCTGGGATGAATCATAAAGCAATTGGTGTAGTGATGGTGGAGAAAACCGGAGGACACGGAGGAAGCCCACCCCAGCGTCTTTCTCCACCACAAATGCCACTTTGCGGTCGTCTTGGATCGAACCCGGACCGCCTAGGTGAGATCCTAGTGGTCTAACCACTTAGCCATGGCGTGGCCCTGTCCATTATCATTTCACGTCATATCTCATCTGGTGGTTTCTTTCGGCGGGTGTCTCGGTGTTGCATGGCAGGCTGATATGCTCTGGGTAAAACTTCCCCCTACATAGGACTGTCTTCGGTCTCCGACCCTGATCTGGTGGGACAGTTTTCGAATCGCATTGGATGAGCTGCCTGTTGCGCTCGCCTGCCGGGGAGATTCCAACTGATAAAATGCAGGGAACGTGCCCTCTGCACGTCGCAGGTCCTAGGGACCGCCGCTTTCTGCCTCCTCTCGCCTAGTCCTGTTACCGAGAATGCCCCACTTGGGGCTTAGGTACAATAGACCAAGACTGGTCGCAGTATCAAATCCTCTCCGTACCGTAATCCAATCCAAGATCGTTATACCTAGCAGGTTTTGAGAGGAGGCAGGATCAAAATATTTTCCATGTGAACGGAAGTTTAAGAAGACACTTTTTCTTGTCGCATCATTGGAAGATATTCAAATTAGATAGTCACTTTTTGTGCTAAGTCGTCATTCCTTTGTTTTCTCGTGATTCTATTTTTTATATATTTAGCAATTCCTCGAGTCTTGTGTACATATAGAAAAGTGTAACAAAGGTTACACTTAAGGTTTAATTCCATTACGATGAAATAGAAGGGGAAGTGGGTAGAGTGGTCAGTGCGCAACTCTAGACGCGCAGGTGGTGGTGGTGGCGTAGTGTTTATACGCTATGTTGTGCGGAGTAAGCTCCTTGTCAGATTAAAAAAGATGAATGATTTGAATTTAAATCGTGCTTGGGTATCAGGCTTTGAGGGTGTGGTATAAGAACAGGTAGAAATGCTGTAAGGAAGAGAGAGCGCGGCTCTCCTGGTGTCTTAATATGATAATTAAGGTAGGGATACAGTGTGACCCGCGAATTACCACTTTCAGGTTCAGGCGGTAGGTCTTGGCTGAACCATGGGGTTTCTACTCGTGTGGTAGCTGATATCCCCAAAATTTCTGTTCCTCCAGTTCATTCCACCATTTTTGCCCGTCTCTGCAGCGTGCTGGTATCGTGTCTGACTCACGGTCAAGTGGCCCTGCGTTCGAATCTCGGCCAGGTTGAGTTATCTGCATAACGGATGTTAACCTAATGGTGGTTTGACTATAAAGCCATGGACTTAAGTACTTATGGCATAGTAATTCGCCACAAATGATGGGTGTCTCATTCTACATATATGAAATCTCCTAGCAGTTCACCGGAAAAATACGAGTCATTTGGAGAATTTAATGAAATGCTGGCATGTTGTCATGATAATCAAACACTTAAGAGTATCCGTGGAGATTCGTGGTTCAAATCCCGGCTATGGAATTGAATTTTCCATTCTGTCTATACATCTGCTTGATGTTTCTTCCAGGGGTTTCACTTATCCTGAAAAATGAATGGCAACTCTGAGGTCTATGTATCCTGTACTCATTTGAACATCATTTCATTCATCGTCCGATATGACTTAACGTTGGAGGTTTTCTGTTATCCTGAAAGATGAATGTCTGGTAGCTCTAAGCTCTATGTACACTGTACTCATTCGAACATCATTTCATTCATCGTCCGATATGACTTAACGTTGGAGGTTTTCTCTTATCCTGAAAGATGAATATCTGGTAACTCTAAGCTCTATGTACACTGTACTCATTCGAACATCATTTCATTCATCGTCCGATATGACTTAACGTTGGAGGTTTTCTGTTATCCTGAAAGATGAATGTCTGGTAACTCTAAGCTCTATGGAACTTGTACTCATTTGAACATAATTTCATTCATCGTCGGATATGACAACGTTGGAGATTTTTCCTTATCCTGAAAGATGAATGTCTAATAACTCTAAGCTCTATGGAACTTGTACTCATTTGAACATCATTTCATTCATCGTCTGATATGACTTAACGTTGGAGGTTTTCCCTTATCCTGAAAAATGAATGTCTGATAACTATAAGCTATATAGAACTTGTACTCATTGTGTTCATCATGTTCTTAATTTTGGAGGATGCAATTATTTTTAACAAGACGCTTAGAAATTGTGGATTTACTTAAACAACTAAATATATGTTTGAGATAATTGTATGAAATATGAAACTCATATTTAGAATTTTCTAGGGATAGACTGTAAGGCCCTGTTCATCCGGAAGGAATTTTGATAGGTAACGAGTACATGCATTGCAAGAGATTGGCGGAAAGTACCTTACAAAAGGTGCAGATTTCTTTAAATATGCGATTTGTTAAAAAAATATTTCGTGAGCATTAGCCATTCTCAAGATAATCGTTGTAATTGTTTGCAGTTTTCTAAGAACATCGCCAGTTTCTCGTTATGCCAAGGGGAGATTATAAAATTTCTAGGCTAGCTTCGTTTCGTTTCCTACATTCCTGTAAGGAAAGTGTTTCTGTAGTTCCTCGATTAATATGAAGCTGATAGAAAATCGAGGTTTAGTAAGCATAATGCTATTGGGCATTGTCCTGGAGCAAGTTGCTGTGCAGCAGATGTCATGTTGACTAATTGCAGGCCATGCACGACACAAACAACCACCTTGCGAAGAGATTAACTATTAAGAAAATTCTTTAGTGGGGGCTAGGACCGTCGAATGGCAGTCGCGTGCGATTCCAGAGCGCTTCGAGACCCCGACAAAAACAACGTTACATAACGCCTCTGGGTAGCACAGATTCCTCATATCATCAGCAGATAGATCCAGAGTCCAACGTCGTCTTGCATTTACTTAACAAGTATTGCTCTTTGGCAAAGCTGGGAGCGGGGAATAGCATAGGTCACTCCTCAGAAGGATGTGTATAAGGGCGCTCAACTGCAGAGGTTATCAGCGCTCCTCAGAAGGGAAGGATGATGTAGAGATTCTAAGAGTGCTTGTAATTTACGTCATCCAACGTTAATTCATATCAGAAGATGAATGAAATGATGTTCGAGATCTTCTCGGGAAACAAACCAGGTGAAAAGACCATTAGAAAGTTAATTGGGTCAAATAAACGTAACTACTTAACTTGATGTTAAGTGGTGTAGATCTGTACTTCTTAAGCTGACGGATTTCCATTTTAAAGCCGGTTTCCAGGAGGAGCTGACTGAAATCCAGCATTAAGATTAAGCGTACTCCTCTCGGAGGAAATGGCCAATGCCTCCTTAACTCTCCGCTCCCAGTAACTATTGCATTTTGCTAAGATGGTCGTTTCCTGGAAGTTGGCTCTATGGACGTTATAAAAACAATGCTCTGCCAGTCCATACGTCTCAGGTTGCATTCTCCGTTCATGTTCGTTTATTCTGGTGGCGATGGTCCTTCCGGTTTGTCCTATATACGGTATCCCACATTCACAGGGAATGCGGTACACTCTCGGAACTTGGAAGTCCAGTTTGTCTTTCACCAGTCTCAACAGATGTTTAATCTTCGGAGGTGGCTTGTGGATGGTCCTGATGTATTTGGCGAGAATTATTCTGATTCTGCCGGATAGATTGCCGGTAAACGGGATGCAGGCTGTAGCGGCAGGCTTATCTCACGTTTGCTGTATTACAGGTTTCCCTTTCCTAGCTTTGGTGATCGAGGCTTCAACGTCATATTCGGAGCAGCCGTTTTGACGGAAAGTGAGTCTCAGGTGCTGTAATTCCTGTTTTAAGTGGTTGGGATCAGGGATAGACAAGTTCTGTGTGCCAGTGTATTGAGAACTCTTAGTCGTTGAGACTTATGATGGAAACTATGAGCGTTCAGATAGAGATCGGTGTGTGTAGGCTTGCGATATACAGCATGCTCCAGTGTAGCGTTGTTTTTGGAAACAAGAATGTCCAAGAATGGAAGAGTTCCATCCTTCTCCACTTCCATGGTAAACTGTATAAGAGGTCGAAGGCTGTTGAGATGCGCAAGAAAGCTAGGCAAAGTGTCTGATCCATGTTGCCAAGTGTCGTCCACATATTTTGAATGAAATTATGTTCAATTAGGTTCAAAGAGATTTGAATTACCAAACATTCATCTTTTAGAATAAGGGACAGCCTCCAGAAAAATACCTTATCACCCTGACCGAGATTCCAACTAGGAGCTCTTGAACATGAGGCTGACACGCTACCACCACCCTACACAGACGTGCCCAAAGCGTCTTCAGTTAAAGAATAGCTTGGTGGATTTATGCTAGATCTTCACAGGATGCTGAACTGAAATATAAAGTCCGCTATTTATTGGAAATTTCTTTTCAGGTTTAATCTTGCTCACACAAAAAGAAGCTTTTTGCGGGTAAACATTGGTGGTAAACTCTTGTTTCTAATTCTAGTCATTTGTTTGGAGTATATTCTACAATTTCTTTTCTTTTGTTTCAGGTAAGAAAAATCTTCACTTTGAAACCAGAGAGCATCTAGTTTGTAGTAAGTATATCTTGATTAAGAATTTAAAAAGCGGTGTACATTAAGAAGCTCAGATATCCAACTTCATGGCGTGTTTGATACCATGTGTTCGTGCTACGTCATTGAGTTCCCGTGTACTTCTCAGCGATTTGGAATGTCTTTAGCAGTGAACTATACTCTGCGATTTGTTTTAATGTAGTTTCTAAAACAGTAATATTTTTCCAAAACCAATAACGCATTGCTGGATGTCTTTGTTTTGTTTTACAAAACACACATTTAAATCCAGCACATTATTATCTCAAATAAACGCCTTTAGAGCAATTTTTGTAGACTTTTGTTACTTGCTGGTTACACACATATACATACGGACAGCCCACCTCGGTAGCGTAGATGGTAGCATGTCTGCCTCACGTTCAAGAGGTCCCGAGTTCGAATCTCGGTCAGGTTGAGTTACCTGGATAAGGTGTTTTTCGGGGTTTTCCCTTATCCTTCATGACGAATGTCGAGTAACTCTAAGCTCCATTTACCCTGGACTCATTTGGGCATCATTTCACCCAATTCACTCACGGTCCGATATGACTTAACGTTGGAGGACGTAAATTACAAACAAACAAACAAACAAACAAAAATGCATACGGACATATTCCTAATAAAATGAAATGACAATTGGGAAACTAAACTGGGCAATTCTAGGCCAAACTATAGGATGCCTCCCAGACAGTAACGAGGAAGGCAGGGTTCGAACTGCAGTCGTCTCTTTCACTTATCTGTGCCTGAACGATCTCGACTATCCTTTTCGTCAGGTTCGTTACACATTCAGTTCTTGAATGTAGGAGTTACTGAGTAAAATGACGTTGTAGGCGATTGTCATATATATAAATCGATTTAAAAAATAAAATGTTGGAAATTTCGAAGAAGTGTCAAAGGATTATCTGACATTACAGTCTCACTAAACATTTATTTACGTAATTGTATAACCGCCATCCAGAATATAGAACGCTTCACAGCGTTCAAAACATAAATTTTACTAGTATTAGATAGTTGTTTGCAGATATAACTAATTTTGAGTACTTACGAATATTATTGCATGGATCGTAAGTTGTCATTGTTACACGTATCTTGCCAAAACAAAAGAAATGTAAATATTGACAAAATAATAAACGGTAAGTAAATTCATCACAATACATTTCAGTAATCATAGCCAATTTCACTAACAAATACCTGTCGTCAAAGGCTTCAAGTACCAGATTGCTTAAGGACATCCAGAAACATCACACGATAGTCTATTTCAGCCATTGGCTAACCATTGGCTCACGACCTACTAGGACGTAAAGTACGATTGCGTTAAAGTCCTGTTTCTGTGCTCGACAGTAATGCCACGTAGTGTGCTAGTATTACCTACATCTCTTTCTGAAATATACTTGATTTCTTGGTATAATATCTAGTATTTGTCTTTTTCAAGAAAACATTTTTGAAGGAAAATTCCTATGTCAGTTCAATCTTTTGGTTTTGTACAGTTTTGGGTATGGGAAACTCAGCCACAAACTTTCTGCTTTTTAGACCGCAATATGTCACAATATTCGTCTAATTAATACTCACGCACACTTTTCCTCCGATCTTACAGGATTAGTAAGCAACAATGCATACCTCTATCTTAATAACATGGCGTCTTCAATTTCTGCATCATTAGATCCCTATCTGTAACTTTTCCAGAATAATAGAGAAGTAAATAACTTATTCTTTAACCTGATCGTCCAGATAAACCTTAGTAAATGAAGGCTCTATTTACAGACAGTAAATTGCTATTATCAGTATATTCTCACGAATTCACTTGCCAGTGGGCGAATTCATTGCGCTCATCCACCAGGTTGGAAGAGAAACTTAGATAAGGTCTTGGAAAAAGCTGTGGCTCGGTGTGTGTGTGACTTGCCCGGAAACAAGATTGCGGAAGAAGATTTTACATACATTTTTAAAAAATATCGATGCCTGTTTCGATGTTGATAAACAAGACATTGACAATGACAGAGGTTATAAAGCAATTATTGCACCATGCAGTGTTACTGAAAATGAAAATGAAGAGTATTTAGATTCAGACAGTGTTGATGAACCAGATGTGGTTATGACTCACACACAAACAGTAACAAACATAGAGAAATTGAGGCTTTATTTCGAGAGTCAAGACAAATGAACTTCTAATGTTAAAGCGGATGTGAGATAAGTGATACACTAAACTGAGAGAACAGAAGCTCGCTGCTGTTATGACCCACACACAAGCAGTAACAAACATAGAGAAATTGATGCTTTATTTCGAGAGTCAAGACAAATGAACTTCTAATGTTAAAGCGGATGTGAGGTAAGCGATACACTAAACTGAGACAGTAGAAGCTCACTGCCGTTATGACCCACACACAAGCAGTAGCAAACATAGAGAAATTGATGCTTTATTTCGAGAGTCAAGACAAATGAACTTCTAATGTTAAAGCGGATGTGAGGTAAGCGATACACTAAACTGAGACAGTAGAAGCTCACTGCCGTTATGACCCACACACAAGCAGTAGCAAACATAGAGAAATTGATGCTTTATTTCGAGAGTCAAGACAAATGAACTTCTAATGTTAAAGCGGATGTGAGGTAAGCGATACACTAAACTGAGACAGCAGAAGCTCACTGCCTTTTTTACTACCGACTAGTTTGTGGTACAGTACAGATACTATATTCAAGGTTTTGTCCCGTGTTTTATTCAAATTGAAATATTAGAAGTATTGCAAAAATAATATTTAAAATGACTGCAGTACAAGTCTGTTACAAAACGTCGTACATTGAAAACATTCTTTTCCGCC
Organism: Mantis religiosa; assembly: GCA_030765055.1. Taxonomy (NCBI): domain Eukaryota; kingdom Metazoa; phylum Arthropoda; class Insecta; order Mantodea; family Mantidae; genus Mantis; species Mantis religiosa. The sequence goes on from CM060949.1 coordinate 4,509,150, forward strand.
TCATTTTTTCAACCTTCTCCTCAATGTCGTAATTCGACACCAGTGTGACACAAACATGTTTTATTTTAATTTAAACGATTCGAGCCACTTTGGAAGTGTAAGAGGTATCTGCGATCTCTTAATGAAGAATGTCACAGTGCCATAGTTGAAGTAAGGGCAATACTTCTTACAGCCCATCCGGTTGGTTCTTCATTTTATTTTCTCATCTGCTTGTCCACCCACAACCTCGTGGCTCCGGGGTAGGAAGCAACCAGCCACCTTCAAATGTTTTCATTTAAAATGTGCGTGAGATTGCGTCATCCAAGGACTCCTTTCTGAACACGCCTTCTCAAGAGAGAGAAACTGGCCCCACAGTCAAGTGAAAAATTGCCATAGTAATCCGTGATCGATCAAAGATAAATGATATTGGTGGCTTTCTCATGTGTACATGAGATTTCCTAGTGCTTTACCGGGAAAACGGGAGTCAGTTAGGGAATTTAATGTCATGCTGGCAGGTTATATGGACTGATGTTCAAATAAGTACAGCGTGCATAGAGCTTAGAGCTACCAGACATTCATCTTTCAGGATAAGAGAAAACCTCCAACGTTAAGTCATATCGGACGATGAATGAAATTATGTTCAAATGAGTACAGGGTACATAGAGCTTGGAGTTACCTGACATTCATCTTTCAGGATAAGGGAAAACCTCCAACGTTAAGTCATATCGGACGATGAATGAAATTATGTTCAAATGAGTACAGGTTACATAGAGTTTAGAGCTACCACACATTCATCTTTCATGATGAGGGAAATCCTCCAACGTTACGTTATATCGGACGATGAATGAAATGTTCAAATGAGTTCAGGGTACATAGAGCTTAAAATTATCAGACATTCATGTTTCAGGATAAGAGAAAACCTCCAAGGTAAAGTCATATCGGACGATGAATGAAATGTATAAATGAGTTCAGGGTACATAGAGCTTAAAGTTACCAGACATTCATCTTTCAAGATAAGAGAAAACCTCCAACGTTAAGTCATATCGGACGATAAATGAAATGATGTTCAAATGACTACAGGGTACATAGAGCTTAGAGTTACCAGAAAATTCATCCTTCGGATAAGCTCCAAAGTTAAGCCATATTGGACGGTGCATGAGATTATGCTCAAATGGATCGAAGGTACATGGAGCTTAGAGTTCAGAGACATTCATCTTTTATAATGAGGGAGAAGCCCGAAAGAAACTATATCACGCTGACCGAGATTTGAACCCGGGACCTCTTGAACGTGACGCCGCCTCCTAAGCTACGGAGGCGAGGCTCTTGAAAGGAGTATATGAGTTTTAAGTATGTTTTTCTACTTTGCTTGATATGAACCGTTATATCTACAAACTTATATCAAATTTCTTTTGAATGTAGAGAGCAATGCAGCGTGTTTCACGCAAATTAAGATATGCATCCTTTTTTGTGCGTGTAAGCAATCGTAATATACCGTATTTTAATCAAGGACGCTCTACTTCTCATTTTAGAATCATGCGTACACCTCTGATCTGCAGTCAAAGTAACCCTCATAAATCTGCCTGTACTTGGAAAGAACGATAACTGCACTGATCTTGAAGTATTTACGAAGTTTTGTTGTAGCTATACAAAGTAAACGATAACGTGCAGAGAAGGCCGTGTGATATACGCAGTAGCCTCGAACCCTGGTCCCGAGACCACAAGGCTACCGCGAGGAACATGTTGGTGTAGGATTGCAGGCTGTTTACGCTGTGACAAATGACTGGCGACGGTATAAGGGCTTGTTACCCACGGAGAGAATCACAATTAATATTCACGACGACTCACGGGTATCCCACTGCGAGAGTTTTATAGGGTATACAATAGTAAATGTTGCTCCATATGAATTGTAGTGAGATGGCAGAGTCAGGGGTGTCCACGGCGAGACTTTCACTGAGTAAATGTCACTCCATTTGAATTTTAGTGAGATGGCAGAGTCAGGGGTGTCCATGGCGAGACCTTCACTGAGTAAATGTCACTCCATATGAACTGTAGTGAGATGGCAGAGTCAGGGGTGTCCACGATGAGATTTTCACTGAGCATATGTCACTCCATATGAATGGTAGTGTAATGGCAGAGTCAGGGGTGTCCACAGCGTGACTTTCACTGAGTACATGTCACTCCATATTAACTGTAGTGAGAAGGTAGAATCAGGGGTGTCCAAGGCGACACTTTCACTGAGTAAATGTCACTCCACATGAATAGTAGTGAGATGGCAGAGTCAGGGGTGTCCACGGCGAGACTTTCACTGAGTATATGCCACTCCATTTGAATTAGTAAGATGGCAGAGTCAGGGGTGTCCATGGTGAGACTTTCGCTGAGTATGTGTCACTCCGTTTGAATTAGTAAGATGGCAGAGTCAGGGGTGTCCATGGTGAGACTTTCGCTGAGTATGTGTCACTCCGTTTGAATTAGTGAGATGGCAGAGTCAGGGGTGCACACGGCGAGACTTTCACTGAGTATGTGTTATTCCCTATGAAATGCAGTGAGATGGCAGAGCCAGGGGTGTCCATGGAGAGGGCTTCACAGGGTGTATGTATTAAATGTTGCTCCATATCAGCTAAATGAGATTACAAAGTTAGAATGTACACACGAGCCTGCGCTTGGGTTACTGTTCAATAACAGCTTTATTTATTTATTTATTTATTTTGTATTTTCGTATCTTTGGGGAAATTGTTGAAGGCTTCAAAATATTCGTCATACCTTAGAAAAACTTACCGTGATGTACGTACTAATGTTAAAGGATTACTAAATAATGTTTAGATATCGCAATAGATGTCATTTTCATGTTTTGCCCTTGTTTGTCCTTTATTTATTTAACAATATAAATACTCTATAGTACTGATATAAAACGGCAACCCTTGATATCAGTATCGAAGGAACTAGAGATACAGTTGGTGAATATGAAGAATTCAAGACCCAGATCACCAAACACACAGTCTGTAACCATCGGTGGTGTGCGTTTTTAATTATCAGTTTATATTATACTCGACACAAGTTGTCTCTGTTTACTGAATGGGGTGCTTAGGCGGTAGCGTTGTTCACTAGCATTTGAGAGGTCACAGGTTCAAATCTAAGTGGCTATCTACTACTTTTTATCGGTACCCTAAGTTTCACATATATAACAACATAAATAGAAATAAATATACTTTGAGTAGGAAGCTAGTATGCAACTAAGGTCATCTCTCCAGCAGTTCTAATACGATCACACTTTCCGCCAAAGCTCAATAGTAACAAAATGTGCCTACTGAATAGGAAAGCGACTATGTCGTCTGATATATGACTTGGCTGAACCAGCATTAGTTATTGTAACATAAACAAGTTAAAGTAACGTATAAGAGTCTTTCATAATTAAGAAATAACACAAACTAAACAGGTTTTTCTTAAACAGTAATGTTTTGCAAGGGACAATTTTTACACAAACGACTTTTTGTTCATTACTGAGACGTGATCGACAATTCTATTACTTGGTAATATTAATGTCTAATTTTAGAGTAAACATCCTGTATTTTATTAACTGGAAACAATGTAGTTCTTGGTTTTCGTTGTTTACTAATCCAATGTATTTTCAATTTATTTCTCAATGTTTCGTCGCGATATGACTTTATTGTTAAAGTGACTTTAAATAATAAATAAATTAAAAATAAACAATTTCTACATTTCCTTTTTTGTTTTACGAAGGATTTGTTTGTTATAAAATTGTTGATTGCAATGGAAATAAGTCGACTTGATTACTTTTTATGGTGAACGTTGATTTAAAATGCTACAAGGCCTTGACGCGTTAAAAATGAGGGTCAGATATATTACCAGCAGTGATTGAGCCCGCCTCGGTAGCGTGGTGGTAGCATGTCTGTTTCACGTTCAAGAGGTCCCGAGTTCGAGTCTCGGTCAGGGTGGGTTACCTGGCTAAGGGTTTTCCGGGGTTTTCCTTATCCTGAAAGACGAATGTTGGGTAACTCTAAGCTCTGTGGACCCTGGGCTCATTTGAGCATCATTTCACGTATTCCATTCATCGTCCGATATGACTTAACGTCCGAGGATGTAAATTACAACAACAACAAAAAAGCAATGATTGAAAATGTTCAGCAAGAGAAGCACTGTCAAATCCATTTTGAACAATTTATTAAGTAACTAGAATTTCATTTGTTTCAGTAGCATTGTGAATCCTGGAGAAAATTGTTAAGTAAGTTAAGAATTAATGTTCCCATTGCAGTCTTTCGTATGAGGCAAAAAATAAGGTAACTTACTTTTCAATTTTAAATTTCAATGGATGACGTTGCAGCTTTACAATAATGACAGAATTCCTTTTTTTAAAATTCTTCTTTCAAAAATGTTAGCTGTCCGATAGTTTTGAAAAGGCTAGTTTAAATTTTATTTGGACACATTATTCCTTACTGTTTGTAGGTATAGGCAGTCACATGACTGCAGCTCTGTTAATATATTTTAGTTGTAGGTTCAGTTTGTAGGAGACAAGCTGATGGAATCCAGTTGCACGGTAGAGTTTCTTTTAGAAAAGGCCAGGGTTATTAGCATCTAATGATCTTGGGCTTAAACATGGGAAGCACTTTAGATGTGGCCACTAAACGCTGATAAAGGTAACGACCTCGGCAGTTAGTCGCTGTGATAGAGAAAACTCGTAAAAATTTAGATAGTAGTACTTCAAAACCATAAGCATTCCAAATGCGTCATATACCGAGCGAGGTCACGAACCCTAGGTGCTGCCATGGAGATACATGACGTTACACTTAGCTATGTCTTAGTGATGATGGAAGATAACCTTCCTGTCTTAAACATACAGGAAGTTGTATAATATTTTACTTTTCTAATTCTTACAAAATAAATACCACATCAAGAAATGCAGTAAGATATACTCTAAGTAATGCTACCATTTCAGACATTTTCAACTAAAATGCACATTATTGTTCTACTGCCAGTAACTGTATTTTTATTTCTCTTTTGCTGTGTTATTTCTTGAAAATTTGCTCTGTATTTTGATACACGACTTAAAGACTGTACACCTAATGCTTAATTTTAAATATACGCTTAAAATATCTCTTATCTACAATTTTGTACTATAAATTCTGCATCACTTCAGAGGGAAAAAAGAAAGAAAGGGGGATAAAACTTCATAATTCGTAATGTAGGGATTTATTTTTTAAATTTACGTCATACAACGTTAAGTCATAACAGACGATAATGAAATGATGTTCAAATGAGTACAGGGCACATAGAGCTTAGAGTTACCAGACATTCATCTTTCAGGATAAGAGAAAACCTCCAACATTAAGTCATATGGAACGATGAATGAAATGATATTCAAATGAGTACAGGGTACATAGAGCTTAGAGTTACCAGACATTCATCTTTCAGGATAAGAGAAAACCTCCAACGTTAAGTCATATTGAACGATGAATGAAATGATGTTCAAATGAGTACAGGGTACATTGAGCTTAGAGTTACCAGACATTCATCTTTCAGGATAAGAGAAAACCTCCAACGTTAAGTCATATTGAACGATGAATGAAATGATGTTCAAATGAGTACAGGGTACATTGAGCTTAGAGTTACCAGACATTTTCTTTCAGGATTATCTCCCTTTTAAATTACATACTGCTGAAAATGAATATAATTCCAAAGTTTCAATATTCGCTTTTAAACGAATAGGTACATCATGTAAAAGCCTTACAAGAATCCTTAAGCTGTGTTTAAGTGAAAAAGGCGTACAGGAGCCAAGACTAGATTAATACAAAGATAAATTTGTAATAGTCAGTAGAATTTCTGCAGCTTTGGAGGCATTATGGTACTCTTTTAAACTATTTTCACAAATTCAGTGTTTAGAAATTAAATACGTTGAATAACGGACGGTTTTTCCATTCTTCCTGCTTACTCATTCGTTGAATTCATCTGTCTGTTGTCTTTCAACCAGCCGTGCTTGAAATCACTGGGCTAGGTTATTCTCTTATACTCTCGTTGAAATCACCAGGCTAGGTTATTGTGTTATACACTCGTTGAAATCACCGGGTTATTCGTAACGTTAAAATTATTGCGGTTCTTATAAAAGCCAAATTTTTAATGCAGTGTTCCGAATGAAATGGAAAGAAGAAGAAAAGACACTAATATTTTGACCAAAAGGAATGACTTGCACTTGCACAGTTTGATATCGAAGTACAGTTGGTGATTCTTATAGAATTGTAATATTAAAGACATTAATATACACCCTAGCAGACAAGTCTCTCCTCCCCTCTACGTCGCAGTACCAATTTTGGTATTATTTTACATGTATATTCCCTAACTACTTCTCTTTTTGTGTCCGAAGCTCGATTTCGTAACGCGTGTCCTTATCTCGTTTCCGAAATAAAGAACCTGTCGTGACATGCGGTCCTAATAACAGAAACTCTATGAGCAATAACTCACGGTCCTCCGCCTAGCTTTACTGCTAACAGCTTGACGTAATTAATGAAGAACCCTTTTATTGTATAGCAGTGTAACACAATTCCTTTTTCCGCGGTACACCGCCGCGAAACAAAGACTGCTTCGCAGAACTCACATCTCCTGCAGGGTTCCATCTTAGAAATTGTGAACTCTGCAGAGCTCTTAATGTCATTCGCAACCTTTTGTCAAAATTGCCTCTATTCTGTGAATCGTATTTGATTTTTTTCTTCTAATTTTCATCATCTCCAAGAACGGATGCCGCTACCCAGAAGGTTGTTCCTCTGCACTCATAACTTTTACCTTCGTAATCTGTCAAGATAACGCAGATCTTCTTGAAATAGGCAATTCATCAACTACATTTAATGCATTATTAGCAGCGGCTCAAACTTTCCACATTTTACATCGAACTATTCTTTGGTTTCTCTTAAACTCATATAGAATATAGGAAGGTCGGCTGATAAAACGCGGGTCTTACACAGAGATAACACCAGTGGGCCAGTTTGAGGATAGCATCATATAGTTCAACTCCAGAATAGCTTACATCCATAGTTACAGGTCAATACCATGTTTAGTTGTTGAATGGCAGCATTTTAAACAAGACAAGTGTAGAGGTTTCACGAAAATGGAGAGTTAGAGAAAGAGCAGTGATTAAATACTTCCATTTGAAAGCCTTAACGCTTAAACAAATGAAGGAGGAAATGGACAGTACATTGAAAGACTCTGTCCCTTCATATACAATGATTAAAAGGTGTGTTGTAAAGTTTAAAATGGGACGTACGAGTACTAGTGATGAGCCTCGCTTTGGACATCCAGTAGAAGTCACAACTCCAGAGATCATTGAACAAATTCATGGTTTAGCACTAGAAGACCACAGATTAAAGTTGTTTGAGATAGCAGAGGTTGTAAATATATCAAAATAACGTACAGGTAATATTTTAAATAATGTTTTGTGTTTTCACAAGATCTGTTCAAGATGAGCGCCGCGTTTGTTGACACCTAATCAAAAGTTGCAAAGAAAATCTCTTTCGGTTAATAATTTGGAGCTCTACCGTAAAAATCACAGTGAATTTTTGAGACGGTTTATTACCATGGATTAAACTTGGATACATCACTACACTCCAGAAAGTGAATCACATTCAAAACAGTTGATTGCGCCATGGAACCAGCTCAAAAAAAAAAAGACAAATTCAATGTTGTCAGATAACAAGGTTATGGCGAGTGTTTTCCGGGATGCACAGGGAATTATTTTTATTGATTACTTGGAGAAGGGTAAAAGTCTCATGGTGACTGCTACGCAAGTTTATTGCAACTTGAGAGTGATGAGGTGAATAGAAAAAGATATCATTTGGCAAAGAAAAGAATCACGTTTCTTCGGGACAATGCAGTGTTGAGAAGTAAAGAGATTGTTTTAATGTTTTTTATCGGCCGACCCTCGTATAATTTAAAGGAAGGTACATGAAAAGTATATGCTGTATGTTCTTGTATATTCTTTGTGACTAATTTAAACAGTATTCTTATCTAAATATATGTGTAACATATTAATATTACGTAAATGCTTGTTTCTGAGCAAAATAGTACAAAATGTGAAGTTATGAGAAAAATACTGTCAAACTTTGAATTGGACTCAAGAGCTATCCATCATTAAGTGATAAAATTAATACAATATAAAGGTGCTTTTATAAAAACAACTTGGATAATTCTTGAGAAATCACTAAATCGTAGTACAAACAGAAAAGAGGGCATAGAATGTGTAGAGGTTTATAGTAAAAAATTCGTGAATACTATACGGGAAAGTAAAGAGACTATAATCATCTTATTTTAGTCATATTTTTGTACTGGAAGAAGGGAAAAATAATGTTAAAGGGGTTTGTTGAAGTCCAGTGCACTGCTCTCCTTAAAAAAGTAATTCTTTATCCAGGTTCATACTATTTACTATTTTGTTTTTCTTAGGCTGATTTCAAGCTAAGTGAGAAGTGTTACATCTGTGGAAACAACGTTCAAAAACCTATTTCAGAGCATTTTATACTGTGTTAAAATATGTAGCTTTTATTATATCAAAGGAATAATTAAGTTCTCTGTAATCAGCTGTATAGGCTACTTGAAAAAACATTATAAAATATTTATCAAAATTTTTAAGTAATGAAGTTTACAAAAAGTTACCCGAAATTACGAAAATTACAAATCTTAAGATATTTAATTTTTAGAGTAAACAGTGCCTGTAAGAAATCATTTAGAAAACTCATAGTAAAGGGTTGTTCATGCAAAAATGTTATACATGCCCTTGGGATTTTAATCAAAGTAGCGCTAATGTTCAGAAAAGAAAATATTTCAAAAAATGACAAATTAAAGGATAGGAATAGGAGAAGGTCTTGGTGCTGCATTTTTAGAAGACTTTTTTCTTTTACATTTCATATTTGTATTATGTTGTTCCACCACACTGGAATCTCGGTGTACAATTTTTGGGTGCAATGCAAGACCTTGAGGGCAGAGAAAATAAAAGTGAATCTCGATGTGCAGAAGGAGCAAAGTGGCGAGGAAATGTGATACACAAAGACCGGGCCCTGTTGAGGAGGCTAGGTAATTAATTTAATACCAATTACCTCTCATACCTGGTGGTGGGGTCGCGGAACCGGAAAACAGCAGCTGATCGGTGACGTCACGCATTGTTTCTCCTCTAGTAAATAAAAAAACAAAATTGGAAGAAAATTGAATGAGTGTACACCCACACCACGGTGCAGTTATGTGACCTTTGGCTCGTTCAGTGGCGGGAACCCGTCCATTGTTTCTTCTCCCATATCTAATAGCAGTTAATATGATACCCTTAAACATTTACTGTGGATATGATAGTTAGAAACTGATGGAATAGTTGTAATTTATGTAAAGTGCTACTTTCTTCTGAAAATATATAGATGTAGATAAAAAAGAAATGAGCATCTATGTACCAGAAACAAAGTTCGATTCGGAAAACATCTGAAGCATTCGATGACGCTGGGTTCACAATATACGCTACAATATCACTCTGGCTGCTTGGAAGCTGCTTGGGGACTTGGTAGTCGAGAGGTAAAACGTATATGTCTCGTAAGTAGACCAACACGAGTTCGAATCCTTGATGTGCATGCTTCTTTTTATTATTGTTCCTTTTTAGCAATGCTTCATATTTTCCTTGCAGATAAATAATATTTTAAACACATTTATTTATATAAACACACATAACATTCTTTTCGTTTTCAAAATTAATGTAATGTTATAAAATTGCCTTAATATTGGTTGTGTAAACATTCGGGCGCCTTCATCTGTTATGAATAGTGCTGACATATAGTATGATCCATATAAGCCTGAACCATTTCAATAGGTCATAACTTTTGAACCAATAATAGGACTCACGTGCAACTTTGGGAGAATATAATACACAATTGGGAAATTACATTACACTATTTACATCTCAGAGAAAATGTTGGAAGTGTCCTCCACCAGCATCTATACATGTTTGTACTCGTCTCACCATATTCTCTGAAGTTTTCCGAAGATGATATCGAATTGAGAGGTTATTTGCAGCAAGATGGAGCAACGTGCCATACATCTAATGACACCATGGAACTTGTAACCATTTTCTTTGATAAATGAATAATCTCAAATCTCTTGTGTCCACCCAGATCCCCTGACCCAACCGCACCGGAATTTTTCTTGTGGTGGTATCTAAAAAATAGAGTGTACAAGAATAGGCCACGGACAATTGATGTTTTCAAGGAATCCATTCGAACCGAAATAAGTAACATTGGCGATGATACTGTCCGTAAAACTTCAGAGAATATGGTGAGACGTGTACAAACATGTATAGATGCTGGTGGAGGACACTTCCAACATTTTCTCTGAGATGTAAATAGTGTAATATAATCTCACAATTGTGTATTATATTCTCCCAAAGTTGTACGTGTGTCCTATTATTGGTTCAAAAGTTATGACCTACTGAAATGGTTCAGGCTTATATGGATCGCACTGTATAATGCGAAGTACCCTCTCTTGAAAATTTCGCTAGGCATTTGTTGTCCCCCATGCCCCGCAGAATGAGGGTAGTAATAGAAATAGAGGTTTTGCACCCCTGATACTGAGTCACTTTCCATTTTTATTGTCGCGGCGACGCACATAAAAGGTTCGCGGCTTGTTTACACAAAGGAACTGATAAAGATAACACGCAGATAAAGGTCTGCCCAAACAAACAATAAATGGAAATTTCTGGTGACCTCTTGGTTGATAGAGATTATTCGGTTTCTTTATTGTTCTGGAACAGTCTGGAACTATCAAATGAGGTATTTAAGGCAGTGACGACTCGCCAAGAGTCAGTCGTGAACAGTAGTAAACACAGTAAGAAGTAAACAGCTGTAGAGTGTTGTAACGAGAGCTGATGCAATCAGAACGCTGTTTGTGTGGTCATTGACCTTGGTAGATTGTGATGGTGCATGTGCCGTAATTCTGCTGTGACCTGTTACTGTGAGTGTATTTCTATGCAAATAAAGGACTATTTAGAATTTCTGCAAATTGCACTTTAAATTCTACGAACCCACAAAGTCACATTATTTAATTTTAATATCGGATTAGAATGTTTATTTATTTTATTTAGTTTAAAAAGAGTAAAGTGTTTCAATTTTTATGTGGGAGCATAAATGCCATAAAATCAAGTAAACCTTAGCAATCGGAAGTTTTATTGCAATGTACGTAATTACAATTCGTATTTCTACAATAAAAAGAAATCAAAAGGATGTCTGTGATTTGAACATTTGCAGGTCTAGCTCCTACATACTTGTCTATATCAGTCTACGTTTAGTAACTGAGACTCAAATATGAGAGGATTTAGTAGAACGAAGCTAAAGAGACGCGTTCCTTGACACCATTGTAAACGGGTCGTCGCTTCCAGAGTCTGCTTATATTTTGTCAAAGGGTGTATTTTGAATTTCTAGTCGATAATCAATTCAATACAATACAATGTTTATTAGCCACAGGAATTCATACAGAATTATAGGCATTGTCAATATAGTTACAGTGTTTAACAACATTTACAGTTCTTCAATGAGGTGTTTACAATCTTAAGTTTCAAATAATTTACACAACTACACTTAATTTTAATGCTTTGGCCGGCTAAAATTCTTCATTGGTGAGTCTTCCAATCTCGGACACATGAAACAAGAATAGAAATAGAATACATTAGTATAATTATGCACAACAAACTGATTAATTTATGCTTTACCTGATTTGTATTCTAGGTATTCATTTACTGAGTAAAACTGATTTTTTTTAAAGAAATTGTGAAGCTCTGTCTTAAACTTTTTTATAGAGGTTATGTTTTTTAATTGATTTGGCAAGTGGTTGTATAGCTTTAAACCCATGTATCTGACGGAAGTCTCAAATAGTTTTGTTTTATGAATATAGGTGTGTAATTTGTTTTTATTACGTTTGTTATGGGTGTGTATTTTATCATTTGTGACATAGTTCGCAGTATTAGTCTTCATGTAGATCAGTAACTGTTTCATATATAAACTTGGTAGGGTCAAGATATTCAAATCTCTGAAGTGATTTCTGCAGCTTTCCATTTTTGGAATACCAATCATAATTCGTAATGCTTTCTTTTGTAGCTTAAATATCAACTTACTATTTGTAGTATTTCCCCACAATGGTAGTCCATATGATATTAGTGAATGAAAGTAAGCAAAGTAACAGGTTCTGAGTGTAGTAAATTCTACTCGAGGCTTCAGCTGATGTAAAACAAAACAAACACGGCTCAGCTTCTCTGCTAACTTTTCTATATATTTGTCCCAACTTAAATTTGTGTCTACGTATAGTCCTAAGAATTTAGTTTGCTGTTCAAAATGTATCAATCTGGAGCCAATTCTGATGCAAGGGTTTTCCATTTTCCTACAAGTCTTATGCTGAAAATTTAGTGCTATTGTTTTTCCTTCATTTACAAGCAACTTATTGGCTTTAAACCAATTTAAAACATTTACTATAGCTGGTGTTATATTTTGCTGAAGTCTCTCATCATCCTTTCCTGCAATGAAGATACTTGGAAGGCCGTGTACGAAATTAGGTCATTAATGTAGGTATAGAACTGCGGTAACTAAAGGAGCATACGAGTTTGATTTCATAATGTTCCACTTTACACAGTTAAAGTAAATACAAACAATAATTCAAGTGGTGCACATCAGATATTGAATGTGATGTAGTGGAATGTAGTGGCGGTCTTATGCATTTTTCTGATATATTAGGTAGCGTGAGGTAAGCAGCGGATTAATATGGGAGGCATGTGAGTTAGATGTTTAAAGTTACACGTAAGAATACGTCACGTTCTTCTAACCTTCCAAAATTTATTACGACCTTTGTGTACGAAGTCTCCCCTTTTAAGAGAAATAAATAACGTTCAAATACCACATCCAACAACATTTCTAAAATATTTATTCTAATTAAATATAAACGTGAAACTTTTTGTTCTTATCGCGAAATTTAAATGCCTTTGATATTTCTTAAAGGCGAGCATTATTTGCAAGCTTTAAATGTCCTTTGAATCGCATTATATGTGAGTGAGATATAAATTTCAGCGTGACAGGCAAAAGTTCATTTACAAAAGATGCATTCACACCACAAAAGACGTAATAAATTTTAACCCCTGTAGGTATTTATACCATACTTAGCATTCATTTCACGGTTGTAAAGAGAGAAAGAAGGTTGGTCTGTGCTGCCCGAATATTACACCTGATATTTATGATCTGGCATCTTTTTAATGTTTCACCTCAGATATAAGTTAATTATTGCAATACCATCTACCCATTTCTCTACTAGGTAGCATGGTAGATAGGGCATGGAATTGGAATGATTTGGATGATGATGATTAGATGATGTGAAATAATATTGGAGATGAAGAGTAGGAACAGGATATTAGGGGGATGTAATTAACCTACCCAGCATTCGCCTAGCAACCTGGGAAAAGCCCACGAAAATACCCGTTGATCACGGGAATCAAACCCGGGCTACAAACGAAACCGCCTGAGCCAACCCGCTCAGTTAAATATGAATTCTATTTATTTTTTTTTAGCTAAAATGCATGTTTTGAGGCTTTATAACAGTTTGCACTCACATGACGTTCTCTATTCTTGTACAACTATTCCTCTATCTACTTCAAGATAAACATTATCTTATTGGGAATACAGTAGACTTTAAGTGATAGTCAAATGTTTTGGTCGTTATGTGATGTATACACGACTTTCTCTACTCTTGTACAAACACTTATTGCTCTATCTACTTCAAGATAAACATTATCTTATTGGGAATACAGTAGACTTTAAGTGATAGACAAATGTTTTGGTCGTTATGTGATGTATACATGACTTTCTCTACTCTTGTACAAACACTTATTGCTCTATCTACTTCAAGATAAACATTATCTTATTGGGAATACAGTAGACTTTAAGTGATAGTCAAATGTTTTGGTCGTTATGTGATGTATGCATGACTTTCACTACTCCTGTACAAACACTTATTGCTATATCTACTTCAAGATAAACATTAACTTATTGGGAATACAGTAGACTTTAAGTGATAGACAAATGTTTTGGTCGTTATGTGATGTATACATGACTTTGTCTACTCTTGTACAAACACTTATTGCTCTATCTACTTCAAGATAAACATTATCTTATTGGGAATACAGTAGAGTTTAAGTGATAGTCAAACGTTTTAAACAGTTAGCTGTCTAGGTGACGGACTATGAAATTTCGTTCTCTTTGCATGTCCATGAGGTTAAAAAGATGAATAACGTTTATTTGCTCGAGAAAGGTCCGTGTTAGAAAATTCAAATAACAAGGAATATCTTTGAAGTGGTTTACTTTAAACAAAAGAAGTATTCGAGTTATATTGTATGTTTTAACTAAAATTACAATTTATGGGCAGTAAGCTCCGCAAAAGTGACCCACAATTAAGGTGATTTCTGAGGACATTTCCAGAAAATTCAGGATATACATTTCATATCTTAACTCCCTAACAACAAATATTTTTCGATCTTTTTATGTCTTAAAGTGACTAACGATTTCAATGAAAATATAATTTCATTTTATTTATGATATGATGTTTTAATCAGTACCGGCATAGTTATTTTTATGTGAATATAAAATAATGTGATTCATTTTGTGTAAAGATTGATTTGGAGTGAGGGACTTTCTTATAAGTCATTTGTCTCGTTTCTACCAGTTACCGAAGTAACCAGTTTGATTTTCATTTTTTTTTTAGTGATGAGTTATCATAAACACATGCAGATCTTTTGGAAGGGATTCTAAGGATTTCAAAACCCATGTTTGTGGTTAAATTTAGACATAGAACTTTTGAGTTCAATATGACATTTTGTGGTACATCATTGCTCGATTGTTTGTTCTAGCGTTACGCTATTCAGTTAATGTTCTACATTTATTATAAGGTTGGCAGCCCTCTAAGAGGTTTGTTGTGACAGGCTTGCTTGAGAATAAATAGTTATGACTCATAAGAGATTAGAAAGCACCAACTCCCATAATAAAGCATGACAAACGTGGGACGTCTACCGACATCATTCTCCATTTAGGAGGTTTCCCTTCAAAATTACGTTTTGCTGTAAAAGGCAAAGGTACGAACGAACGTAACAGGAACAGAGCACTGCACGTAGGTAGTGTTTGTGCCGTGATCCTGGGAAAGGAGGAAGGGGTGAGGGTAGAGATCCGGATGACGACGGGGTCCTTAACGCTTCAAATCCGTATTCGCCTGTGGTTGTGCTTAAGCAGCAACCCCTTGGGTCCTACAGCCGTGACAGTGAAGTGTAGAGCAAGTAGTGGTTAGGTGAATGTCTTTTGTTTTATCTATGTAATGAATTTGTTTACTTCTGACAAGAAATGCGTTCGCGTGCCTGTTTTTAGCAATTCTAGTAGGGTATAATAGTAGTTTTGGCTACACTGCGTAACCCATTGTTGGCGTAGTGTATTTTAGTTAGACAGCAATTCTCGTGAATATCATGGAATATTGATAGAGAAATGGTGAAGTTCTCAATTGGAAAACGAATTGATATAGTGGAATTTTACATAAAAACAGGCTCTGGAGAGGAATCTAAAGAAATGTTTTGGGATACGTGCCTTCAGGACAAGACACCCACAACCAGAACCATTCAATATTTGAATAAGAAATGGAAGGCTAAATGTTCCATCGTGAATATGAAGAATAACAATTGACTGATAGTGAGAACTCCGACGGTAGCCGACAGAATTCGAACAAACATGATTAATGCTGCAAATACACCTGAACCATTTCAATAGGTCATAACTTTTGAACCAATAATAGGACACACGTGTAACTTTGGCAGAATATAATACACAATTGGGACATTACATTACACTATTTACATCTTAGAGAAGTTGGAAGTATCCTCCACAAGCATCTATACATGTTTGCACTCGTCTCACCATATTCTCTGAAGTTTTACAGAGAGTATCCTCGCCAATGTTACTTATTTCGGTTCGAATGGATTCCTTGAGAACATTAACTGTCCGTGGCCTATTCTTGTACACTCTATTTTGTAGATACCCTCACAAGAAAAAGTCCGGTGAGGTTAGGTCAGGGGATCTGGGGGCCACAGACCTTTTGAGATTATTCGATTATCAAAGAAACTGGTTACAAGTTCCATGGTGTCATTAGATGAATGACAATTCCATCTTGCTGCAAATAACCAATTCGATATCATCCAGCTGCTCCACAAATGTATTGAAGATAGAGTGTACAAGAATAGGCCACGAATAGTTGATGTTCTCAAGGAATCCATTCGAACCGAAATAAGTACCTAACATTGGCGGGGATACTCTCCGTAAAACTTCAGAGAATATGGTGAGACGAGTACAAACATGTATAGATGCTGGTGGAGGACACTTCCAACTTCTCTAAGATGTAAATAGTGTAATGTAATGTCCCAATTGTGTATTATAGTCTCCCAAAGTTGCACGTGTGTACTATTATTGGTTATGACCCTTTGAAATGGTTCAGGTTTATATGGGTCGCACTATATCTGGAGATGTTTGACACTTTCTTTGCACAATTAGCAGAAAATGAAAAGGAAATGGCGTCTTCTAACAAGATTATGCCACAGACCACCAAACTATGGCTCATATCAGCAGGGTGTTTCTTCAAAACAGGCTTGTCAGCAAAAACCTATCAACTCTGCGGTCGCCTACTTGCGATTTTTATTTATGGGGAACTCTGAAAAACAAAGTTGGTGCAAACAACCCTGGGACATAGAACAACTTAAGAGGATATTACTAATGAGATATAACATCTCGCCTCAAGAATTACAACGAGTCAACTAAAGCAATCTCGTACGAGCACAAGAAGCAAGGAGGAGTTACCATAATGTAATGTATGTAATGAATTGAGTTTTATATGGAACACCCGGTATAATAAAAGCGCTAGGGAAATATAAGAGAAAATCTATATTTTTCAGACACTTATTTAATTTGGGGAAAGCAAAATATGTAGTAATAGTTTAATATAGATCTGGAAGAGTATCATGGAAGGTTCTGTTGTAGATGCTTTTAAACACCAAACATTAGTTGCATACGTTATTACAAAAACTAGTGAAGTATCACTAGCAGAGTGTAGGAACTGTTTCAGTTGCTTAGCAACAAGAAGGTGGATTCCACAAGTGCATAACTCTCTGGTAGTGCCTTAAGCCTAGTCATCAATCAACACGAAAATTGGTATGTGACAAAGCCTGGATTTTTAACAAGTACGTTATCTAGCTGTACACATGATTAATGCGGGTTTAGGACGCGAGCTCGGGTCTCTTGCTTCCAGAAATAGCCTCAAGATCAAACCAACAAAACCCTGATTCCTTTTGTGTAATTAAATAAATGTGTTAAGAAGCTGTGGGAATAAAGTTAGTTGCAGCAAAATTGAAAAAGCTTGAGGAATAAGGATCCAGGTCGTTGACTTCGAATTTGTTTCAGGCAAAGTGGTAGAATTCCCTCAGCAGAGACCTTCCTGGGGTCAAAAATTTGTCTACAGATGGGAGGGTGGCTTGGGATCAGTTCAAACGAATGAGAGTTAACTTTCAATAAAACAAACTAATTCCATTAAAGACAAATTGAAGTAATGAAATGAAAATAACTATGGCATACCTCAAATTCAGATGACTGAAAGAACCGCAATAGTCTCAAGACACAAACTAAATAGATGTAACATATTCTAAATAGAAAGGACACATAAAGCAAATTAATAAATCAAATCATTGCGTGTCTTAGATTGGACTACTGTTCAGTGGGGATTGGGCACAGAGGTCCAAACTTGATTTCTTGTACACAATAGTGCAAAAGTTTTCCGATGGACGATGGGGTTGGAAGGGCAAGTCTATGCTCGATTAGTTTAGCCTAGTGAAAGCAAAGGTCAGATTTACCTGCTAATCAACAGACAACGTTCCCCTCCAACGGCCACACGAGGTAGGTGACGATGAACGTAAAAACGTTATGATGACGATGATGATAGTAATAATAATAACAATAACAATAGTAATACCGCTACTGCTACTAAAAGCTGACCAAGATGACTTAGGTGCTGGCATTCTGATCCCAAAGTTACGAGTTCAAGCCCGGTCTACTTTGATGGTTTCTACGTGTGAATAAAAGTGAAGTGCATCATATCAGTTTTACTGAAATTTAAAGAACTCTTCCGTGAAACCTCCGACATGGCGGCGACACTAACGTGATTTTGTATTTGAACTGTAATCAAACAAAATAACTATTTTATTTATTTCGTTGGTATTTAGAACAAAGGAAATAATGTAACAAAGGAAACTGTAACAAAGGAAATAATGTATTTATTTTCGGAACAAGGTGCACTTAATGTTAAATACCACGCAGTTTAATATTATATTATCGCTGACCTATGAAAGGTAGAAGTATTTCGCTCCAGATAAAAGTACGGCTTTAAGTATTGGAAAGGCATTTAAAAAGAAGAAAGGAAGATTAAAATGGTTGAGGTATGTGTGTGTGTGAGAGAGAGAGAGAGAGAGAGAGAGAGAGAGAGAGAGAGAGAGAGAGAGAGAGAGAGAGAGAGAGAGAGAGAGAGAGAGAGAGAGAGAGAGAGAGAGAGAGAGAGGAAATAACGCCATTAAAATTAATACCTAAGTTGATACTGGAGAGTTATATAAGACCATCTAGGTTTCATGTGGCAAAATGTTTTTATTTTCCATTGAGGCTTAAATACCTGTGCGCCGAACTCGCTGGTCAAGTATAAGGAAACTTAACCGTCCTGGCGTAACTAACTGATAAACCCGCCTCCCTCGCGTAGGTCAGTCTTGCACGCATCGGAATACGTTTGCTCGCGTCTGTACCTAAGCTCCAAGTGCGTCATCCCCGGGAAGATGAGGCTAGAGGAGACAGTACGGCCGATCCAAGGAGTCATAACAGTGCAGAGGGCAGGGTCCATGCTTACGCATGGACTAACTTAAAAATGTTTACTTCAATCAAACAGAGCAATGTTTAAGAAAATGAAAAATAAAGAAACATTCTCCCTGGAAATGGATTGTTTGGGGTCATAGATGCACCTGGGTATGTACTTCCTTTTTTTAGATACCCTTGAGAGATGGTTCTGGGGCCTCAGAATTTTGGGCGGGTAGCAGACTAGCACAACCGGCATTCCACCCGCCGTGGTCCGGAAACAGACAGCCAGACCGGAAACATTGCACTGAAGGAGGAAGTTTCACCTAGAGCGTATCATCCTGCCATGCAACACCAGACACCCGCCGATACTTATACTCTGAAAGGGACCATCAGTTGAGAGATGATGTGAAATGATAATGGAAATGAAATGGAGGGACAGGAAATTCGGGAATGTAATTAACGTATCCGGGAAAATCCCCCCCAAAAACATCTTCATGTACATATGTAGTGGGAATGGAACCCGGGCCTCTCGAATGCGTATCATAGATGAAACCGCGTGTGCCATCCCGCTAGGTTACTGCATCTCTTAGTAAAATTCATTTTCTCACCAACTTCCCAAGCAATTTAATTTTCCTTTATTCCGTTTCAGCTTTGACTACTAATGCTTAAAACAGCTTTATTTTTGGCGCCCCATTTCTACTTTGCAGAAGCGTTGTCGTTTTGTTTTAAACACGTCGGCGCTGATGCTCAAGTTTCTACATTATAAAGTATCTCTACATATTTTTGAACTATCATACTTCTGAACCACACAAAGTTGTAATTTTGTTGTTATTTTTCTGTTCCCGCCATTATTGAAATTTGTCACATTAGCAGATGTAAACAGACGGAACAAGGTGGACTGCTCCAGATGCAGGGGTTGGGAAATGCGTGTGTATGATTTACGAGGAACGCCGGACCTTATAAATATATGTCTACAGTGATGGCAATTCATTGGTTGGGGCTCATCAAGAACTCCGCCCACATGCTACAAACCGTGACGTTACTTCATGCAAATGAACTCACTTGATCTGTCAATGTCTCGGCTTTGAAACGAAGGCAATTGTGTGACGTATTGAAGTGTCATCCAGTCATTCTGTGCTCCACCACAAAATAACTGCTCATCACAAACTAATATTCACATTAATTTCTCTACTCACCTCCTACAAAATGTACTTGTAATGCAATTAAAAATTCATGACTCATTCACACATTTGATTGTATAGTAGAACCACGTTTACCCAGAACAATTGGGAACACCTTAACGAAACTCCGGGTTATCCAAAGAACGACGGGAAAACGACAAAAAAACATGTTCAACATTACCGAAATATTTTTAACGGAGTTTATAAATCACAATCGACACACTTTCAACTAAAACACATACACTGTATGTACTGTAATGACCTATGTGTTTGTATTGTACTACAAACTAGTCTGTAGTAAAAACGACAGCGACCTTCTGCTGTCTCAGTTTAGTGTATCGCTTATCTCACATCCGCTTTAACATTAGCCGTTCATTTGTCTTGACTCTCGAAATAAAGCATCAATATCTCTATGTTTGTTACTGCTTGTGTGTGGGTCATAACAGCAGCGAGCTTCTGCTGTCTCAGTTTAGTGTATCACTTATCTCACATCCGCTTTAACATTAGACGTTCATTTGTCTTGACTCTCGAAATAAAGCATCAATTTCTCTATGTTTGTTACTGCTTGTACGTGGGCCATAACCACAGCTGGTTCATCAACACTGTCTGAATCTTGTAACAGTTGTTTTGATTTATATTTAAAAAGGGTTTGAAAAATTTATAAATTTATAACAGAGAAACAAACAAAATTGTGTAAAAGTATATGTAATTTTGTGATTGGCCGTGGTAATAATTGTATTACGTAATGTAGTGACGTAGTAGTAAATCGGCCTATCATATAAAAGTAATATATGGGTAGCGAAAGTAACGAAGGATTAAATAATCTTGGTGTAGAAACCGAAAGAAAATTCGTCTTTCTTTTTAGAACGCCGAAGGGATTGGACGTTTTTTAAATTGCTGGAAAATATTTAAGTGTTAGTTCAATTTGAAGTATTAGATTGATTCAGATCACAGTATAAAGTTTTGTGATAAGAATTGTAATGGGTTAAGTGTTAAGAGAAATAAACAAAAGCTTGATTTCTTATAAAAATTCAAATTAAAAATCTTAATGATTTCTTCAGTTGTTCCCACACTTGTAGCTTAGAGCTTTCATTGCTCGTAAGTAAGAATATAACAGAAGAATATTAAAAGCTAGCCGAGGCATAATTAAGGATTTTCCTGATAACTTCGGGGAACATCTTTTTCATCAAGTCAATATTTTAGACGAAGGTAAGATCGACGAAGTAAGACCAACGACAAGAAACGAGATACCAGCACGAATCTTGCTATATATGCTGCCGTAACTTTGGGGCATCGAAACCCACAACAACGGAGGAATCCTGCTACAATCTTTGTACTCTTCATTTCTATTTTCAGTAACACTGCATGATGCAATAATGCCTTCCTCTGTAATCGGTTTATAACCTGCGCCATTGTCAATGTCTTCTTCATCAACATCGGAACAGACATCGATATTTTTAAAAATGTCTCTAACATCTTGTTCCACACTTATTTACTCTAATTCTTCAATAATATTTTCTGGCAAGTCATACACACACAAGGCCACAACTTTTTCCATGACTTTATCAAAGTTTCTCTTCCAACCTGGTCCAAGCAGGTGGAGTGAGTACAATGAACTCGCCCGCTAGCAAGAATATTCTAGCACTGTACCTACTGAGAATAGAAATTCATCGTCTGTAAAACAGGTCTGCATTTACTACGCTATACACAAATTTTTTCCAAACTTCTTCAAATTATCCGGACGTCCACGGAACATAAATAAAGGAAATGATATCAATATACAGCTGGGAAAATTATAAAGCATCTGAAAATTAAAAGGAATAGGAAAGATTATCTCTGAAATGGTTTAAAAAACACACATTTATCTCAGCTTCGATTGTATATTCATTTTTTGTAGTAAAACTCTGTTCTTACTTTACGTATTATACAGAAGTGGTTTACAATAAAGAAGACTTGAGAGGTAATTTTCAGAAAGTTAAAGATATTTATGTTGTAATTAATATAACTTAATTTTACTTCAATCAAACAGAGCAATGTTTAAGAAAATGAAAAATAAAGTAACATTCTCCCTAGAAATGGATTGTTTGGTGTCATAGACGCACCTGGATATGCACTTCTTTTTTTTTTAGATACCCTTGGGAGATGGTTCTGGGGCCTCAGAGTTTTGGGCGGGTAGCAGACTTCGAAGGCAAAAGACATCTCGAACGTTTAACAACAAGAGGTGGCTACTAAATCTAGCTTCGAACCCAAAGCAGACGGACGCATGGCTAGAGATGTGGGTAGGCGAGAACCAAGTGGTACACTTCTTGGGTTGACGTTAAATGTTGCACCCAAAAAAATATAACAAAACTTCGGTCATAAATTTCCATGAAGTTTATCTTTGTTACGCTGCGAACTGTGGGCCTAATAAACAATTATTAATAATTATAATTATGACTTTAACTCTCTCTCTTCGCTCTTCCCCACACATTCGAGGACCACACAAAAAAACGAGGACGGTGAGGGAATAAAATACTGGAAACAAAACCGTTAATTTATTTTATCATCAAATTATAGGCCACTCTTTCCCGTCTCATGCGGAGTGGCTGTTATGTTTTTCATTCTTTTCTTTGTAGCCTTCATAAACAACAAAAGTCGAACCGATATCTCGCCATCTTACAGGCCACGACTGCCAACCTCACAGATGCATCCCGTCTTCTCGTTTTGTAGTGGGCGACATTGTTGCTAACTTGAGTTTACGTAATCTTTATTGTGCCCTGCTATAACCTTTTTGTGTTTAAAGATTTTCGTGGTGTTTATATTGCAATAAATACCCGGGTTTGTACTGGGCGAGTTTAGATGTTTGCAATCAGTCACAAATATAACTCTCTTTCCCTTCTTTAGAACCACAGAAGTAAACATTAAATTTAATCCATGTTCAAGAAGACTATAGGTACGTTTGTAGCATTTTTAAAAGTCTATGTTTAAATGACCTAACCTGAAAACACCAACTAGCTATTTAAATCAGCCATCAACCGATAACGTAACTCAAAGGCTAATTATAAATTATTATGTTTTACTTCATTTCCTTATAAATACAGTTAATATCACTCCTCTAAATATTATATGATTTCTAACACTTCATGAGAAACAAGTAGGTAGTATATTGTTTTGAATTGTCTGTAGACATGCGAAGTGAGGTTATGTAGGGTACTTCACGAGAGAATAGTTTTGCAAGATTACGCATTTAAAAATTTAAAATAATTGAATGGTAAAACTTACATGAACACTAAAGGATCTGAGTAATGTCAAGTGCTTTACTTGTAGTAGTGTTTATGTTTAAAAGATTTTAGCCTAAAACTAGATTTACATTAACACCCTAATTGTGTAAAAACTGTCACATTTAAGTACTGGAGAAGGTTCTTAATTTGGTTTAATTCCTTTTATTTTATGCCTACTATTTACGAGGGCTGTTCAATAAAGAATGATCACAATATTTTTTGACAACGTACCTTCACTCATCCTCATACTTCATCATCCTCTCAAAATAGTCTCTCCAGAATCCGATGCACTTGTCCCAGCATTTCTGCCAGTCTTCAAAGACATACTGGAAACCATTTTTGAGAGATCCTTCAAAATCGCCTCCGCAGCCTTCACCACTGCTTCTGATACTAGATAATGTCTCCCACGAAGGCGTTTCTTCAAGTTAGGGAATAGAAAAAGTCACATGGGGCTAAATCTGGACTATAGGGAGGATAAGGGATGCACTTCACCTGATTTTTGCAAGATATTCAGCAACAACATTGGCAATATGCGGCCGCGCATTATCGTAGTGCAGCATCCAGCCTGCTTCAAGGAAATGTGGTCTTTTGCGCCTGATATGGACCTGCAATGTATTCAGGACATCCCTATAGTATTGTCCAGCTACTGATGTGTGTGCAGGTACAACATGCTGATAAACCATACCATGAATATCAAAGAATGAGATGACCATAACTTTCCCAGCAGAAGCAACCACTTTTGCTTTTTTAGGTGTTGGTGATGAAGGAGATTTCCACACTGAGCTTTGCTGTTTGTTCTCAGGATCAAAATGATGTAGCCAAGTTTCATCAGCAGTGATTACGTTTGAAAGAAACTCGGGATCTTCCTCTAACATCAACTTTAACTGCATGTTACCTCCACTGCAGCGGTAGGCGATACTGAACATGTCTAAACTTGCCTGGTTCTCACAGGTGGGAACCAGGAGTACCAACAATGAAACCACTACGGCTTGTTTGTTTCACATTAAGCTAACAGAATATAATAAGATTGGATTTTAGTACGAAAAATTATGATCATTCTTTATTGTACAGCCGTCGTACTTTTTATTCGACTGTTCTCACATCTTCTGTTGGTAGCAACAAGAAAGAAAAGAAAGGGATTCCAGTGTTACCAACATTGGTATCAAGGGGAGGCCGTATCGACAGGTTGATCAGGACCTTTCCAGCCCACCGTTTTGCTAATAGTCAGGTAGATACAAAACCCAATGCCAGAGGCCATGCCCCACATACGATCTTTGGAAAATAATACAAATTACGTCTAGACCGCGAATTCAAACACTTTTACGGATTACCTATTTGAAATTACAACTGAATTCTTGAGTTTTGTGTCAGCTTCCGTAAAATACAGAAGCGGCTCGTTAATTTAGATCCTCTCGGAGGAGAGGACAAATTAAATTATATTGTATGTTGAAATACTGTTATTCTAGACGATATAGGCCAATATATATCCAAATTGATATCCTAAATGACTAAATAAAGTCCTGTATATTCTGTAGGATACACATAATTCGCAGTCACACAAGAAGGTAGCTTTGAGAATTCCATAGAAATACAAAATAGTTGTTACACCACAGAACATCAAACTATGTTAGCTAAGAGAAATTTGCGTAAAATAAAACAAAGGACGGTGATGTTTCATGATTCAGCAACTGAGTAAACAGATAACAGTTGCATCTGCTTATAACAGTATGATACACTCGCATATCAAAGGCATTAAATAACCTATGTGAAAAGATTTGTTTGTATTTCCTATTCATCAAGTTCATTATCAGCGTAAACTAAACAGAAAATTGCATAATTTTCTCAACCGACATTTATAATAATTAAATGAACTTGCCATTTATAAAATCTTCAACGTGACGACCTGGAAATGGGCAATCCTTATATTCAACGTTATTTTGTAATAATAATGATGTCTGATTTATGTAAGAAACATGAATTCGTCATGTTTTACATAATTCAGTACCAAAGAGAAGGTAGAGGTTTTCTGATGTCATATAGGTATCTAATTACCTACTGCCCGCCTCTGAAGTAAAGGTAGCAGCGTGACGTTCAAGAGGTTTTTAGTTCTAATCTCCATCTGTGTAATAAGGCTTTTTCGCGGGGTTTTCTCTTATTCTGAAAGATGAATGTCTGGTAACTCAAAGCTCTATGTACCCTGTACTCATTTGAACATATCGGACGATGAATGAAATGATGTTCAAATGAGTATAGGGTACATAAAGCTTAGAGTTACCAGACATTCATCTTTCAGGATTAGAGAAAACCTCCAACGTTAAGTCACATCGGACGATGAATGAAATGATGTTCAAATGAGTAGAAGGTACATCGAGCTTAGAGTTACCAGACATTCATATTTCAGGATAAGAGAATACCTCCAACGTTAAGTGATATCGGACGATGAATGAAATGATGTTCAAATGAGTACAGGGTACATAGAGCTTAGAGTTACCAGACATTCATCTTTCAGGATAAGTGAAAACCTCCAACGTTAAGTCACATCGGACGATGAATGAAATGATGTTCAAATGAGTACAGGGTATATAGAGCTTAGAGTTAGGAGAATTAATCTTTCAGGATAAGGAGAAACCCCGGAATAAACCTTATCAAGATAATTCACCCTGAGCGAGATTAGAATTCCGGACATCTTAAACGTGAGGCAGGCATCTATAAGCACACCAGAGAGAGAGGCAAAATATTTTATAGATGTCACATACTATTTCCAAATGACTAACAGTTATGCACTGAGTCCAATGCTTTTTCTTACCATTTGGACTGTGTTTACATTTCGGATGCATCACGTGACCCGTAGTACCGATTGCTGCCACAGTGGCGCCACTTGTTCCAGAAGAGAACCTGTTTGCTCCCTCCCCCATGAATCATTAAGTGATGTAACAGGAGATGCTGTAATCAATTCCAGGTCGGAACATCTGATACTTTACAAGGATACTGTTTCCTGATGCCATTGGGTTGACAATTCCATACTCAAGTACGGAAACGTCGCCCTTAGCGATGCAGGGAGTCTTTTGTGTCGACATGTGTTCCACTATTAATTTATAGGCTTATTACAATTTGGGGCACGGTGGTCCACTTTGACCCTTGTCCTGCATTTTTTTTTTTTTTTTTTTTTTTTTTTTTGCGCTTTGGTTTTACAAATGTTTGATGCAGTGCGTTCTAATGGCTCATTGCACATTCATTGGGTTAATACTATTCCAACGTGACAGTTCTATTCAGTATGGGGACAGCCCGTAAGAAACGTGGAAAATTAAGAATCGCAAATTGTTAGAAAAAACAAGTCTAAGTATACTTGTAATATTAATATTTTGGAAATTGATAAGGTTGCCGAAAGGAAAAGAAAAGTATATACAGTGAAAGTTCGTTAACTCAGACATCCAGGTAAAAAATATTCAGCATAGTAAATGAAGACCATTTTTTGGTATTCTCAGTAGGTATATTACTGTATTCTCTTGCCAGCGGGTGAATTCATTGCACTTACCCCATCTTGGTTGGCACCAGATTGGAGGATAAACTTTGATAATGTCATGGAAAAAGAATTGTGGCTGGTGTGAGTGGCTCGGAGAAAACAAGACTGAAGAAGAAATAAGCGTGGAAGAAGATTTTATAGACTTTTTAAAGAATATCGATGGCTGTTCCGATGTTAATGAAGAAGACATTGACCAAAACGAAGATTATAAACAGATTACATAGAGAGACATTATTACATCATGCAGTGTTACTAAAAATGAAAATGAAGAGTATTTAGATTCAGACAGTGTTGATGAACCAGCTGTGGTTATGACCCACACACAAGCAGTAACAAACATAGAGAAAATGATGTTTTATTTCGAGAGTCAAGACAAATGAACGTCTAATGTTAAAGCGGATGTGAGATAAGTGATACACTAAACTGAGACAGCAGAAGCTCGCTGCCTTTTTTTACTACCGATAAAAAAATTTTATTATATGGTGATATAATTATTCTTTTGATCGAGCAGGAGGGCTCAGTTGTACAGTACACGCTTTCTTCCCCTACACATGTTGTTTTCCCTACACCAGTGACCAAGGCAGCGAGAGACAGAGGTAGCAGTCAGAGGAGTTGCTACTAACGTTTAGCTTATCTTTGTTCTAGGTGAAGCCAGATCACAAACACTGGAAGAAATGAAACCCCATGTTAAATATGACCCTAATGTAGAAAATGTGGTACAGCTTCCTTATAAACTGCCGGAACTTATTGGAAAAAACCATGAAACCATTCAGTGAAAGCGAATTTATCAAGCAAAGCTTGCTGGTTGCCGCGAAGGAATTTTGTTCCGATTTAGTCGATTTATTTGCATCAGTCAGTCTCGAGGTACAGTAACCAGACGTGTAGCAGAATTGTGTTGTGATTTGGAAAGGTAATTAAAGGACAAAATAAGGTCATTAAAGTGTTTTTCTATAGCTCTGGACGAATAGGTGGACAGATCTGACGAGGCGCGGTTAATTGTATTTCTGAGGGAAGTTGATAATGAATTAAATATCTTATTTATAGCACAGTTGCGACTGTGGGAAGGACAACAGGTAGTTGCAGTATTATACCATTTCTCTTGCTTGCGTCCTGTGTTCACAATAAACCTCATATTTCTGGAAAATTATTCACAGCTTCTAAAGCAACTGCACGACACATTCCCTTCGCAATTTGAAGATGTAAACAAAATTGAGACAAATATCCAATTATTTTGTACTCCTTTGAAGTTTCCACGTACTGACACCCCACACGAGCTACAAATCGAACTACTTTTACTGTAAAATTCCAAGACAGTAAAATGTTCTGAGAAGAAAGGATGGAAATTTATTATTATTATTATTATTATTATTATTATTATTATTATTATTATTATTATTATTATTATTATTATTATTATTATTATTATTATTATTATTATTATTATTATTATTATTATTATTATTATTATTATTATTATTATTATTATTGTTGTTGTTGTTTAAATCTTTGCCCTGCAGTGATTATCAGAGATTATGTTTGTTTACATGTAATTTTATGGCAGTCTTTGGCTCTAAATATATCTGCGAACAAAAAGTGTGTATCACAGCAAGATAAGAGGCGATCACCTTGCTTGTCTTTTGAGACTGTACACTTCGTCTTTTGTGCCACATATTGCAGACCTTGTAAAACATAACTTCTTTCACCGAAGTAGTCCTAAGAAACATTAATTATTAAGGAGTGAATTAAACTATGAGTGCAAACGTGATTTCCTATACGTCAGAATGATAGCGATGTTTCGTCACTGGAATTCAATAACAACAGGTAAACGCGCGATTCTCGCGCAGCGCGTGGAAGGAGTCGATCTCAGTCTCCCCTTTCCTGCTTTAGTTGAGCACCCCAGGTACATATAAGCTCTGCGTTCTTCTTGTAATACATTTTCTGTCCATTTGTTGCAATTTCCTTGCCGCCTAACGCTATTCGAACTGCTCTCAGATATGGGGAAGTTGAGTCTGAAATATTCCTAGAAAGTTCGAAAAACTGTTTTATATCTTCTGTAAAAATATTAAACACGTGACATTTTAGTAAACATTTTTAAGAGGTATTTTTTAAAGAAGAACAAATAATAATAATGGGAAAGCTTTTCATGCACTACCTTGGAGTGGAATAATTTGTTTCTAATATTGTATCACATCCTTGTATCACACAGGCACGCGCGGACACATTGTTTAATTTATCTAACGTTATTGTTTTTGATACAATAAATATATAAGTTCTATTTTCATTGTATTGGAATATTAGATTAGTATTATGATAACGAAATATAAGATAGTTTGCAATCGTACTTCTAGCAATAAGTAGCTGCATTTTTGTTTCAGGTTTAACGTCGGCTAGGTCATATCGGACGATGAATGAGAGGGGTGAGCCTGGGGTCCGTAGAGTTACGGGAAGACCTGTTGAATGTGAAGGAGACAGTCTGATAAGACGCACGACGAGGCCACGCAAGGTCGACTGTACGTGTGGGTGTATACCGTGGTCACTATATTGATTCTGTCCTGGCCTTCGACAATCAGCGATGCAAGGGCGTAGGCTCCTGCAGTTGCGAATTTCTCTCATCGTACTCCCTACGTACATGACGACAGAACAATTGAACCACACCCCAAGTATCTGGGTTTCGAAACCAGGCGTGTGCCTTCCTCTTGTCTTCTCTCTTTTGTCTTTTTGTTGATGCCAGTCCCACTTACGTTGTTAGGCAACGTCTTTTGTTTTCCCTACCACTTAGATACAGTGGGTAGACGAAACATTGTATTCCGTCCAAAAATAGAGGATATCATCTTATAAGCATCTGAAATGAGTCTGAAAAAAAAAACACCCTCAGTTAGGAAGGGTGATTTGAACCACAAAACCCATTGACGAGTTCTACCTTAATGGCCTTGTGTAGGTCAAATTTTAGCCGAAATGCTCCTAGTTTTCTCATTCTACAGAAAGGTGAACACAATTCAACGTCTTTCAAAGATAATGTCCAAATATCTTCAAGAAATTTCCCCACCCGAACCATAAGAGACAAAGAAAAAATTCTTCAATAAAAATTTAGATCTTGCTAAAAGACACTCTAAACTATTACGTAAACTGATTCCTCAATACTGATGGCCAGACTGTACTGTACTGTATTCCCGTCTTCCCTGATATCTCTAAACCAGCCTTTTGTAGGTAGGACACATTCTGTAGAATACTTAAAGACATGGGATATCTATTTCATACGTCGTGATACGTACGGTGTACTGATGGCCAGACTGTACTGTACTGTATTCCCGTCTTCCCTGATCTCTCTAAACCAGCCTTTTGAAGGTAGAAGGACATATTCTGTACAATACTTAAAGACATGGGATATCTATTTCATAAGTCGTGTTACGTACGCTGTACTGATGGCCAGACTGTACTGTACTGTATTCCCATCTTCTCTGATCTCTCTAAACCAGCCTTTTGAAGGTAGAAGGACATATTCTGTACAATACTTAAAGACATGGGATATCTATTTCATAAGTCGTGTTACGTACGCTGTACTGATGGTCAGACTGTACTGTACTATATTCCCGTCTTCTCTGATCTCTCTAAACCAGCCTTTTGTAGGTAGGACACATTCTGTAGAATACTTAAAGACATGGGATATCTATTTCATACGTCGTGTTACGTACGCTGTACTGATGGTCAGACTGTACTGTACTGTATTCCCGTCTTCTCTGATCTCTCTAAACCAGCCTTTTGAAGGTAGAAGGACACATTCTGTAGAATACTTAAAGACATGGGATATCTATTTCATACGTCGTGTTACGTACGCTGTAATGATGGTCAGACTGTACTGTACTATATTCCCGTCTTCTCTGATCTCTCTAAACCAGCCTTTTGTAGGTAGGACACATTCTGTAGAATACTTAAAGACATGGGATATCTATTTCATACGTCGTGTTACGTACGTTGTACTGATGGCCAGACTGTACTGTACTATATTCCCGTCTTCTCTGATCTCTCTAAACCAGCCTTTTGTAGGTAGGACACATTCTGTAGAATACTTAAAGACATGGGATATCTATTTCATACGTCGTGTTACGTACCCTGTACTGATTGTCAGACTGTACTGTACTATATTCCCGTCTTCTCTGATCTCTCTAAACCAGCCTTTTGAAGGTAGAAGGACACATTCTGTAGAATACTTAAAGACATGGGATATCTATTTCATACGTCGTGCTACGTACGCTGTACTGATGGCCAGACTGTACTGTACTGTATTCCCGTCTTCTCTGATCTCTCTAAACCAGCCTTTTGAAGGTAGAAGGACCCATTCTGTAGAATACTTAAAGACATGGGATATCTATTTCATACGTCGTGTTACGTACCCTGTACTGATTGTCAGACTGTACTGTACTATATTCCCGCCTTCTCTGTTCTCTCTAAACCAGCCTTTTGAAGGTAGAAGGACACATTCTGTAGAATACTTAAAGACATGGGATTTCTATTTCATACGTCGTGTTACGTACCCTGTACTGATTGTCAGACTGTACTGTACTATATTCCCGCCTTCTCTGTTCTCTCTAAACCAGCCTTTTGAAGGTAGAAGGATACATTCTGTAGAATACTTAAAGACATGGGATATCTATTTCATACGTCGTGTTACGTACGTTGTACTGATGGTCAGACTGTACTGTACTATATTCCCGTCTTCTCTGTTCTCTCTAAACCAGCCTTTTGAAGGTAGAAGGACACATTCTGTAGAATACTTAAAGACATGGGATATCTATTTCATACGTCGTGTTACGTACCCTGTACTGATTGTCAGACTGTACTGTACTATATTCCCGTCTTCTCTGATCTCTCTAAACCAGCTTTTTGAAGGTAGAAGGACACGTTCTGTAGAATACTTAAAGACATGGGATATCTATTTCATACGTCGTGTTACGTACCCTGTACTGATTGTCAGACTGTACTGTACTATATTCCCGTCTTCTCTGATCTCTCTAAACCAGCCTTTTGAAGGTAGAAGGACACATTCTGTAGAATACTTAAAGACATGGGATATCTATTTCATACGTCGTGTTACGTACGCTGTACTGATGGTTAGACTGTACTGTACTATATTCCCGTCTTCTCTGATCTCTCTAAACCAGCCTTTTGAAGGTAGAAGGACACATTCTGTAGAATACTTAAAGACATGGGATATCTGTTTCATACGTCGTGTTACGTACGTTGTACTGATTGTCAGACTGTACTGTACTATATTCCCGTCTTCTCTCATCTCTCTAAACCAGCCTTTTGAAGGTAGAAGGACACATTCTGTAGAATACTTAAAGACATGGGATATCTATTTCATACGTCGTGTTACGTACGTTGTACTGATTGTCAGACTGTACTGTACTATATTCCCGTCTTCTCTGATCTCTCTAAACCAGCCTTTTGAAGGTAGAAGGACACATTCTGTAGAATACTTAAAGACATGGGATATCTATTTCATACGTCGTGCTACGTACGCTGTACTGATGGCCAGACTGTACTGTACTGTATTCCCGTCTTCTCTGATCTCTCTAAACCAGCCTTTTGAAGGTAGAAGGACCCATTCTGTAGAATACTTAAAGACATGGGATATCTATTTCATACGTCGTGTTACGTACGCTGTACTGATGGTCAGACTGTACTATATTATATTCCTGTCTTCTCTGATCTCTCTAAATCAGCCTTTTGAAGGTAGAAGGACCCATTCTGTAGAATACTTAAAGACATGGGATATCTATTTCATACGTCGTGTTACGTACGTTGTACTGATGGTCAGACTGTACTATATTATATTCCTGTCTTCTCTGATCTCTCTAAATCAGCCTTTTGAAGGTAGAATGACCCATTCTGTAGAATACTTAAAGACATGGGATATCTATTTCATACGTCGTGTTACGTACGCTGTACTGATGGTCAGACTGTACTGTACTATATTCCCGTCTTCTCGGATCTCTCTAAACCAGTCTTTTGAAGGTAGAAGGACACATTCTGTAGAATACTTAAAGACATGGGATATCTATTTCATACGTCGTGTTACGTACGTTGTACTGATGGTCAGACTGTACTGTACTATATTCCCGTCTTCTCTATGAAGACCGTTGAAGCAATATGTAAGAATGCTTTTATGTAAAATAAGCAGTTGGTACGCGTGCCGCATGTTGCAGATGAAGAATAACAAAGCGTCAAATGTAAAAGCAGAAGAATTCTTTGTCCCTAATATCTGTGTATAAACAGCCTGTGGTTGAGATCCCCATTATAACACAATATATGATCACGTGCGCTGATAAGCTTTCACCACAGAAATTCGTAGTACGTACCGATTTGAATACAGGTTTTTCTTCTTTAAATGGTAGGTGGAAGAGTGACCAAGGTTAAACACAAACCTCGCTTTATCGGTAAAACACACGCTCTGCTTATCTGCACATCCATCTTTAAGGTGTACAAAATTCGGAAAGCAGTAATCGATAGGAACTGGCTTCGGGGCACGCGTGAACCAAAATATATGTACCTAGTTATAAGCTGCGATTAAAATGGTGGAATTTCCTTCTCGTAGCACATCCTCCTCTACTGCATTGTACAACGTAGGTTAGCATTTTACTAGCTTAAGAAATAAATTGTGAATTTTTAAAAGAGAGAAAATCCATTAAAATATTCGTAGATGAAATTTCTGATATGAAATATTCTGATTAAGGAAACAAACGACGACACTTAGTGGTGCAGTATTGTAACACATAGTGAATTCACTTCAAAAGGTGATCAAAATGGCCTCCATTTACTGCCAAACGATGTAAAAGTCTGTCTTTGAAATTAGTTAGTATTTCCAGCAATACTGTTCGCCTGATCAGCTGTCATTTCTTGTCCTGTTCTTCGCTTTAACTTTTCAAGATCTCTTAGTCGGTCCTTTTAAGTCCACCACTTCAAATATCTGCACAAGAAAAAGTCTAAGGAGAACTTGGCGGCCATTCAATACGTCCTCTTCTACCAATCCATCTTCCTGGTAATTCATGAAGTCCATTGCAAGCTGGCGAGTAGATAAATGCGTTTTTTCCACTGATAATAAAACATCAATAGCTTTATCGCCATCTGTAACTTCTTTCGGCCTTCCAGACTTTGTCTTATTTTTAACACTTCTGGTGTCATCGAAATTTTACAAAATGTTGCCTACCGTAGACTGAGTAAACCTTCGTTCCGGATACATTTCATTAAACAAGATACAAACCTCTTGTTGAGTCCTCCTATCACCATATCCGATCATCATCAGTATTTCAATTCGTTATCTTTCTGTAAGTTGTGCCATGATCTGGAGATTTTGCAATGAAGTAAGCATTGTTGTACTTATTAGCTTAGCTTTTGTTAATCCAAAGCCACATACTGAAGTAGCCTACTGTATTTTTTAATTCAAAACCTACTCAGTTTGAAGTAATGATACGTTTTCCTTTGCTCAGTACACATGCAGTAAAGTCTAATAAATTTACATCACGGTTTGAAAGTGTATTTGTCTGTACGTTCTGAGACTTGAGGACTGGAGGAGTGTATAAAGGAAATATTGCCATTTAAAAACAAATATTCACGTCCTTTCTCACTAATTATAGTAATGTGAGGGTATATTGATATCTTACAGCTTTTTTAAAAAAAATATCACTTCATAGCTGTCGGATCTGATGTTAGATCCTTCTCGAATTACCTTCTAGAATGTATTGGAAAGGTCTCGTAGTGTCTACGCAGTAACAGCATAGCCCACCTCTACCTCGTGTCTCAACTACTGTTCGCCGAAAGAAGATGGATCTTTCTTACTCGTCTGCTGCCAAAGAGCAATGGCGACGTAACGCCGATGTGACAATTTGGTGGAAAAGAGCTGTAGCATTTTGTGGTATTCCTCGTTTAATCATCAATTTGAGAAGTTGTTGAATTGTTCTGCGTAAACTGAAACTTGCGAGGCATTTAGCAGTATAATGGTTGGTAATTTAAATAGTGAGTGTCAATTCTGTCCTGCGCCGTGGCGTAGTGGTCTAAGACAGCATGCCGTGCTCCCTAGCAAGGAAAGCGGCCCGGGTTCGATCCCACTCATGGGATACGGACTTTAAATCCCAGGTATAGGTGCTGTGCCCACTCAGCATCATGAGGTAAGTGAGGAGCTTACGCTAGGTAAGCGGCCCTGGTCAAGAAAGCCGACATTCCGGCTGGGGGATGCCAAAATGCTGACCACATCTCCTGCCCGTATCTGTTGGATGATCTCCCAACTCTGCCCTGCGTAAGTTGGCGTGAGGCTGGCAAGCAGGTTGGTAGGCTTTGGCCCTGTTAGGGCTGTCGCGCCAGGGTGAAAGGAAGTGTGAATTCTTAGTTACTGAATGGCGGATCTGTTGATTTAGAACCTCTGCAATATAGAACATCCACGAAGTCCTATAGACTCAAGACGGGATGGAAGTGCATACGCCACTTACGCGCGCCAACCCTAAAGGGGAAGGCTACCGATTAGACCTCGGTAGGGCCGCCTGGTGATCTAGCACACTTTCTACTAGCTATGCAGGCTAGTACGTGGAAATATATGGCTTCCCTCAACCCCGTCCAGAGCTGTACCCGATCTCCCACGGGTATCGGGAACTACTACCCCCTCGAGTCCAACCCAATCCGAACAACTCCCAATCGGGGGGGGGGCCTTGAATGTTCGGCCCCAGGTACCTCTAGTAACGTCAGAGGCACAGCGAGTGCTACGGGTCCACAGCGCACGCACCACGGCAGCTGATGGGGACGGATCCGTTCCCCTACGGGTCCACGAAGTATATAACCAAGGATTGTTTCTGGTCTGAGTAGGCATTTTAAACGACGTTCCATATCAGTATACGTTTCATTGTTACATGATGTATCGTGGCCAGTACGGGATGTACCGGGAAGCATACGACTTTTGAGTAAGGTCTCCATTAGAATTAACTCCTAACACCTGGAGTACTGGAAATCCTGTGAAGTCGGGAAGGTATTTTAGGAGTGTAATGTTTTTTTTAATTAACATACTCCTACGTTCATGAACTAAATGGGTGAAATTGTACTCTAATTAGTCTAGGATCATATAGCTTAGAGTTACCCGACATTCATCTTTCAGGATAAGGATGCCGATTTCCAATCACGGTCAGAATGATGGGGTTCTTTCCGGGATTTTCCGTTAGTGTTCTGGGCTATTTCAAGGAGGTAATGAGTAAACATCTTGCTTCCACAAAACGGTATTATGTCGACAGTTTAACTAAATATCGACCATAAACAAACACTCCATGAGGCTCCAGTAAACGGTGTACCATTCCGTAGCACTGTTTGGAAATTGTGTCGCTAAATTCTCCACATTGGTGACTTGAATGGGAATATAGAAG
This sequence comes from Mantis religiosa, assembly GCA_030765055.1. Lineage (NCBI taxonomy): Eukaryota > Metazoa > Arthropoda > Insecta > Mantodea > Mantidae > Mantis > Mantis religiosa. The sequence continues at coordinate 4,545,411 of CM060949.1, forward strand.
GTAATGTGTTACAAGATGTAGAGTTGCAGAGACAGTCATAAACAATATGGCTAAGAAGTACATGTAAACAATTTGCTGGTCGCTACGTGTTCCGTTTTTAAATAGTCTGCGGTCTGCCACAAATGAATAGATCCCGAGTTCGATCGCCTGTTAGAAACTTTCCCATTACTGGAACCTTTCAAGCGTGCCGACCGACCGACCGACCGACCGACCGACCGATCGCCAGGCGGACATTGCCGTCCAGCCTCCTTTCAAGGACGATCCTGCAACCATATGTAACAGCGAGCGTTGTCTTATTTCCGGCCCAGCTTATATCTCTTTCAAGTTATACACAGATCATAGCTTCAATTCCTGTTGCAGTTTCTTCGGGGTTTTCTGAGTTGCACGATCATTTTCTTTTTCGTAATCAACGTCCTCCAAATTTAAGTCATATCGGACGATGAATGTAATGATGTTCAAATGAGTACAGGGTACATAGAGCTTAGAGTTACCAGACATTCATCTTTCAGGATAAGAGAAAACCTCCAACGTTAAGTCATATCGGACGATGACTGTAATGATGTCCAAATGAGTACAGGGTACACAGAGCTTAGAGTTACCAGACATTCATCTTTCAGGATAAGAGAAAACTTCCAACGTTAAGTCATATCGGACGATGAATGAAATGATCTTCAAATGAGTACAGGGTACATAGAGCTTAGAGTTACCAGACATTCATCTTTCAGGATAAGAGAAAACCTCCAACTTAAAGTCATATCGGACGATGAATGAAATGATGTACAAATGACTACAGCGTACATAGAGCTTAGAGTTACCAGACATTCATCTTTCAGGATAAGAGAAAACCTCCAACGTTAAGTCATATCGGACGATAAATGAAATGATGTACAAATGACTACAGCGTACATAGAGCTTAGAGTTACCAGACATTCATCTTTCAGGATAAGAGAAAACCTCCAACGTTAAGTCATATCGGACGATGAATGAAATGATGTACAAATGACTACAGCGTACATAGAGCTTAGAGTTACCAGACATTCATCTTTCAGGATAAGAGAAAACCTCCAACGTTAAGTCATATCGGACGATGAATGAAATGATGTACAAATAACTACAGCGTACATAGAGCTTAGAGTTACCAGACATTCATCTTTCAGGATAAGAGAAAACTTCCAACGTTAAGTCATATCGGACGATGAATGAAATGATCTTCAAATGAGTACAGGGTACATAGAGCTTAGAGTTACCAGACATTCATCTTTCAGGAAAGAGAAAACTTCCAACGTTAAGTCATATCGGACGATGAATGAAATAATGTTTAAATGAGTACAGGGTACATAGAGCTACCAGACATTCATCTTTCAGGATAAGAGAAAACCTCCAACGCTAAGTCATATCGGACGTTGAATGATGTTCAAATAAGTACAGGGTACATAGAGCTTAGAGTTACCAGGCATTCATCTTTCAGGATAAGGAAAACCTCCAACGCTAAGGCATATCGGACGATGAATGAAATGATGTTCAAATAATTACAGGTTACATAGAGCTTAGAGTTACCAGACATTCATCTTTCAGGATAAGGAAAACCTCCAACGCTGTCATATCGGACGATGAATGAAATGATGTTTAAATAAGTACAGGGTACATAGAGCTTAGAGTTACCAGGCATTCATCTTTCAGGATAAGGAAAACCTCCAAAGCTAAGTCATATCGGACGATGAATGAAATGATGTTCAAATAAGTACAGGGTACATAGAGCTTAGAGTTACCAGACATTCATGTTTCAGGATAAGAGAAAACCTCCAACGTTAAGTCATATCAGACGATGAATGAAATGATGTACAAATGACTACAGCGTACATAGAGCTTAGAGTTACCAGACATTCATCTTTCAGGATAAGAGAAAACCTCCAGCGTTAAGTCGTATCGGACGATGAACGAAATGATGTACAAATGACTACAGCGTACATAGAGCTTAGAGTTACCTGCTCATCTCTCAGGATAAGAAAAAACCACCAACGTTAAGTCGTATCGGACGATGAACGAAATGATGCTCAAATGACTACAGCGTACATAGAGCTTAGAGTTACCAGACATTCATCTTTCAGAATAAGAGAAAACCTCCAACGTTAAGTCATATCGGACGATGAATGAAATGATATACAAATGACTACAGCGTACATAGAGCTTAGAGTTACCAGACATTCATCTTTCAGAATAAGAGAAAACCTCCAACGTTAAGTCATATTGGACGATGAATGAAATGATGTACAAATGACTACAGCGTAACTAGAGCTTAGAGTTACCAGACATTCATCTTTCAGAATAAGAGAAAACCTCCAACGTTAAGTCATATTGGACGATGAATGAAATGATGTACAAATGACTACAGCGTACATAGAGCTTAGAGTTACCAGACATTCATCTTTCAGAATAAGAGAAAACCTCCAACGTTAAGTCATATCGGACGAGCTTAGAGTTACCAGACATTCATCTTTCAGGATAAGGAAAACCTCCAACGCTGTCATATCGGACGATGAATGAAATGATGTTTAAATAAGTACAGGGTACATAGAGCTTAGAGTTACCAGGCATTCATCTTTCAGGATAAGGAAAACCTCCAACGCTAAGTCATATCGGACGATGAATGAAATGATGTTCAAATAAGTACAGGGTACATAGAGCTTAGAGTTACCAGACCTTCATGTTTCAGGATAAGAGAAAACCTCCAACGTTAAGTCATATCAGACGATGAATGAAATGATGTACAAATGACTACAGCGTACATAGAGCTTAGAGTTACCAGACATTCATCTTTCGGGATAAGAGAAAACCTCCAGCGTTAAGTCGTATCGGACGATGAACGAAATGATGTACAAATGACTACAGCGTACATAGAGCTTAGAGTTACCTGCTCATCTCTCAGGATAAGAAAAAACCGATGAACGATGAACGAAATGATGCTCAAATGACTACAGCGTACATAGAGCTTAGAGTTACCAGACATTCATCTTTCAGAATAAGAGAAAACCTCCAACGTTAAGTCATATCGGACGATGAATGAAATGATATACAAATGACTACAGCGTACATAGAGCTTAGAGTTACCAGACATTCATCTTTCAGAATAAGAGAAAACTTCCAACGTTAAGTCATATTGGACGATGAATGAAATGATGTACAAATGACTACAGCGTACCTAGAGCTTAGAGTTACCAGACATTCATCTTTCAGGATAAGAGAAAACCTCCAACGTTAAGTCATATCGGACGATGAATGAAATGATGTACAAATGACTACAGCGTACATAGAGCTTAGAGTTACCAGACATTCATCTTTCAGAATAAGAGAAAACCTCCAACGTTAAGTCATATCGGACGATGAATGAAATGATGTACAAATGACTACAGCGTACATAGAGCTTAGAGTTACCAGACATTCATCTTTCAGAATAAGAGAAAACCTCCAACGTTAAGTCATATCGGACGATGAATGAAATGATCTTCAAATGAGTACAGGGTACATAGAGCTTAGAGTTATCAGACATTCATCTTTCAGGAAAGAGAAAACTTCCAACGTTAAGTCATATCGGACGATGAATGAAATGATGTTTAAATGAGTACAGGGTACATAGAGCTACCAGACATTCATCTTTCAGGATAAGAGGAAACCTCCAACGCTAAGTCATATCGGACGTTGAATGAAATGATGTTCAAATAAGTACAGGGTACATAGAGCTTAGAGTTACCAGGCATTCATCTTTCAGGATAAGGAAAAACCTCCAACGTTAAGTCATATCGGACGATGAATGAAATGATGTTCAAATGAGTACAGGATACATAGAGCTTAGAGCTACCAGACATTCATCTTTCAGGATAAGAGAAAACCTCCAACGTTACGTCATATCGGACGATGAATGAAATGATGTTCAAATGAGTACAGCGTACATAGAGCTTAGAGTTACCAGACATTCATCTTTCAGGATAAGAGAAAACCTCCAACGTTAAGTCATATCGGACGATGAATGAAATGATGTTCAAATGAGTACAGCGTACATAGAGCTTAGAGTTACCAGACATTCATCTTTCAGGATAAGAGAAAACCTCCAACGTTACGTCATATCGGACGATGAATGAAATGATGTTCAAATGAGTACAGCGTACATAGAGCTTAGAGTTACCAGACATTCATCTTTCAGGATAAGAGAAAACCTCCAACGTTAAGTCATATCGGACGATGAATGAAATGATGTACAAATGACTACAGCGTACATAGAGCTTAGAGTTACCAGACATTCATCTTTCAGGATAAGAGAAAACTTCCAACGTTAAGTCATATCGGACGATGAATGAAATGATGTCCAAATGAGTACAGGGTACTTAGAGCTTAGAGTTACCAGACATTCATCTCTCAGGATAAGGGAAAACCTCCAACGTCAAGTCATATCGGACGATGAATGGAATGTTATTCAAATAAGTACAGGGTACATAGAGCTTAGAGTTAACAGACATTCACGTTTCAGTATAAGGAAAAATCCTGAAATTGATGTTATCTATCTGACCTAGATTCGAACTAGGACGCTCTTAATATAAGGCAGACACGCTACCACTTACGCTACGGAAGCAGGTAATTATTCATAATGTAAGACACATTTTTCATATATTAAACTACAATTTGAAAGTTTCTGGACTCACTCAGGGAAATAAGAGGTATACTGAGAAAAGTTAAAACAAATGGTACACGAACTGATCTTAAAGAAGCCTGCCTCATCAAAGTTTAACAATCACTGTTTTGATTTTACTGATGTCTTTGGATTTCTTGTAAGCAATAAATGGCAGAGTTACACCTTTCTTTGTGGCATTGTGCCCTTTTCGAGTTTGAATTTTTTAGTTCTTTGTCATCTTTGTTGTAGTTTTGTGTGTAGCTTTTCACACCAAAGCATTTAATTACATCATAGGTGTCGATTTATGTATTTGTTTTATCTTAAAGGAGTAACAGAAACAGAGGAAGTCATATATGGAGCTCTTCCTTACTTTGTTCAAAATGTCTGGTTAGTGTAAGTATTGTTAGGTGGATGCCAGTTCGATATGCGGCTCAGTTAGCTCGGTCGCTACATGTAACGTACAAGACTGGGATTCTGCAGCTCCTAGAACTCTCCATTCTCATCAGGGCTTTACATGGTTGCCAACACAAACACAGACAAGTTTTCCTTCCGATAGGTTTAGGTGGTGCATATGTTGGCTGCTTGGAAACTTCTTCAAGTTCTCTACGGCTCCAGACCTGGGTTCGGAGACTGGCAACCGTCCTACCGGAGGAAGTATTAGAGTACTCAGAGCTTATCATCCTGCCATGCAACACCGAGACAGCCTTCCGATATTTCTACACTTCTACAGCAGATGAGAGATGATATGAAATGATAATGGAGATGAAATGGAGAGACCGGGATTTCGGGGTTTGTAATTAACCCACCCAGCATTCACCTAGCGACCAGGGAAAATCCTGAAAAAACTCATGGGTCAGTTAGGCCAGCCACGGTAATAGAACCCGGACCTCTCGAATGCGGGCTACAGACGAAACCGCCTGAAACGTGCCTCTCGGTGACAGGAGTTGGAATCTGCGTATACCCCGGAACTGCGGTTCCCCATCCAGTTCTCCTGAGGGTATTCTATATGTAGGCTATCCTCTCCATTCCTTGGAAAAATGTTTGTATTCAAAATCTTGTGCATAATACAGCACTTGAAATATTGCCCGCCTCGGTAGCGCAGTTGGTAGCATGTCTGCCTCACGTTCAAGAGGTTCCGAGTTCGAATCTCGGTCAAGGTGAGTTACCTAGATAAGGTTTTCCGGGGTTTTCCCTTATCCTCTTAGACGAATGACGGGTGACTCTAAACTCCATGGACTCCGGACTCATTTGAGCATCATTTCACCCAATTCACTCATAGTCCGATATGACTGAACGTTGGAGGACGTAAATTTTCAAAAAAAAAAAAAAAAAAAAAAAAAAAAAAAAAAACCTTTGCATATCTTCTATAGTACCTACTGTCCATTATGTAACGGAAGCACTGCTCATCTTCGTTGGCTGGAGTCGAATTAAGTTCTACCCCGCTTCCATCATGTAGGAATTATTCATTTAGCTAAGCAGAGACATCAAAATATAAAAGTCCCATTGGAGGAGTTGGTTCCGCTTTACTGTTGTGCATACCTAAGTTGCGAAGTCAGTATATTTCTATCATGGAAGCATAAGTGGCTAAGTTTTGATTTGTTTAACATCTCAAGTAAACAGTGAAGTAAATGAGAACAATAACCCTGATCAGCACTGCAGGAGTGAAGTGCTAATGAGGCAATGAATCTAAATTTGCAGGGCGTGGACTGCCTGTGTCAAGGTTCGCTTCACTGACACGGAAATGTATCCCATACTGCAGCATGCATTGCCAACCTTATTATACATCTTTAAAGGCCTTTCTCTGCCCTCTTAGGTGAGAATACTCTCAGGATATATGCAAACTTCGTTACGCATACCTAGATATTTGTAGTTACAGGTTTTTACGAAAACAAAAGAAGTACACAGGTAATAGACGCAAAAAAGCATGGAAGGTGCTACATACAGATAAGGGTAACGCTTAAAATCAGTTATTTCGATTCCACTTTCTTGCACGATTCAGATTTGCTATTGTAGATCGTACATTGTTCATAGAAGAACCAAACTGTTCTCAGACAAGAGTGATGCTGACTTTAATGACAATATTGGTTCGACATGGAGTGAAGGAAAGCGACAGCCGCCACTGACACAGCATAGACTGCTAGATTATATCTACAATTCTGCACGATGTGGGGTATTGATGAGCCGCCACTGACACAGATATATAGACTACCAGATGATATCTGCACTTCTGCTCGAGGCGGGCTGATGATGAGCCGCCACTGACCCAGCAGTAGAGTATTAGATGATATCTACACTTCTGTTCGAGGCAGGGTGGTAATGAGCCGCCACTGACACAGCTATAGACTACTAGATGATATCTACGCTTCTGCCTGAGGCGGAGTGGTGACGAGCCACCACTGACACAACTATGGACTACTAGATGATATCTACGCTTCTGCCTGAAGCGGAGTGGTGACGAGCCACCACTGACACAACTATAGACTACCAGATGATATCTACACTTCCACTCGAGGCGGGGTGGTGATGAGCCGCCACTGACACAGCTATAGACTACTAGATGATATCTACACTTCTGCTCGAGGCGGGTGATGATGAGCCGCCACTGACACAACTATAGACTACTAGATGATATCTACACTTTCACTCGAGGCGGGGTGGTGACGAGCCGCCACTGACACAGCTATGGAGTACTAGATTATATCTACACTTCTGCTCGAGGCGGGGTGGTGATGAGCCGCCACTGAGTCAGCTGTAGGCTACTAGATCACATCTAGACCTATGCTCGAGGCGGAGTGTAGGGAAGTAAGTCACCCATCTACCTGTTGCACGCACGCAAGTCTATCCGCGCAGTAATGAAAGCTTACTGAAAATTCCACGGCCCCCAGTAATTTCCAGGGGATTGCTACCTTTATGCCTCCGGCAAGATGTTCCTACGTACTCGAAATATGTTACAAGGTTAAGAATCCGCGTCTTCCTTGAGATCTTATATAAAGTTATTCTATTGATAAAGCTAAACTTTAAATTATGGAAATTTTTCCGTATAAACGAAAGTCTGTTAGAATTCTTCCATCCACATTTGATGTACCTATAGCAGTCTTCTAAATGTCGAGGGAGTCCCAAATTCCTAGTTATGCATCAGTGGCGAGGCGTGACTGTCAAAGCTAGGGAAGCTCCAAATAATTATTTTCGTTAAAATATGAGAGGATAATGACTCAAAGAACTAAGGCTACTCTTCAGTACTCTTTCTGTTGTACAGTCACAAGTAGGTCCAGTAGCGAGGCGTGACTTTCAAAGAGAGGGAAGCTCCAAATAATAATTTTCATTAAAATAAGAGAGAATAATGACTCTGAGAACTAACGCTTCTCTTTAGTACTCATTCTATTGTACAGCCACACGTAGCTCCAGTAGCGAGGCGTGACTTTCAAAGCGAGGGAAGCTCCAAATAATAATTTTTATTGAAATAAAGGAGAATAACGACTCAAAGAACTAAGGCTATTGTTCAGTTCTCATTCTATTGTACAGCCACGCGTAGCTCCAGTAGCGAGGCGTGACTTTCAAAGCGGGGGAAGCTCCAAATAATAATTGTCATTAACATAAGAGAGAATAATGACTCAAAGAACTAAGGCTACTCTTCAGTACTCTTTCTATTGTACAGTCACACATTGTTCCAGTAGTACATGCTTATAAAATTATGCAGCCTGTACGTATAATAAACCATACAGCAGAATATTTGCATCTGCCTTCGTTTTGGAGGTACACATCCATGTCTTTCTCAGAAAATGACGAACGATAGTCCAGAAATGTTCTGTACGTGTTCCAGGAAAGTTCGGAATTAGATTCGAACGCAGTATTTTTGGATCCAAGTATAGCATTGATCGAAAGTAAGTTGAGTAAATAATGCATGACCATCTGCAGTAGCTTTCTCTACTTGTCTATTGCATTCACGATTTGTCTTTGAACAAGTTCTAGCTATCGCTTGCAGAGATTGATGTTTTAAGGATATGCAGCACGTAAACCCTTCTCTCAAACAATACGAACTGTGCCAGAGGAATCAAAGGATACTAACGTGACCCACGTGTACATTTCATTACACCATTTTACTGGAACAGTGCTGCAGTACTGCCAGTTGAGTGTACGCATTAAAATACAAAAATATTGCGATAGTGAATTGCCTGATTGTACTCATTAAATGCCTTTACATTACCTTGGTCGACTGTGCGTATTTAGTGACTTCTATTTTAAATAGGTTGAGAGTAGACATTCAGTTGTTGGTGTATTAAATTGGCCCAGTGTACAAGTTGAGTTGTTGCTATATTAAATTGGCCGAGTGTACGCTGTTATTGGTACATGAAATTGGCCGAGTGTACAGATTTAGTTGCTATATTAAATTGGTCGAGTGTACGCTGTTATTGGTACATGAAATTGGCCGAGTGTACAGATTTAGTTGCTATATTAAATTGGTCGAGTGTACGCAGTTATTGGTACATGAAATTGGCCGAGTGTACAGATTTAGTTGCTATATTAAATTGGCCGAGTGTACGCTGTTATTGGTACATTCAACTGGCCGAGTGTACACATTTAGTTGCTATATTAAATTGGTCGAGTGTACGCTGTTATTGGTACATTCAACTGGCCGAGTGTACAGATTTAGTTGCTATATTAAATTGGTCGAGTGTACGCTGTTATTGGTACATGAAATTGGCCGAGTGTACAGATTTAGTTGCTATTTTAAATTGGCCGAGTGTACAGATTTAGTTGCTATATTAAATTGGTCGAGTGTACGCTGTTATTGGTACATTAAACTGGTCGAGTGTACAGATTTAGTTGCTATATTAAATTGGTCGAGTGTACAGATTTAGTTGCTATATTAAATTGGCCGAGTGTACGCTGTTATTGGTACATTCAACTGGCCGAGTGTACAGATTTAGTTGCTATTTTAAATTGGTCGAGTGTACAGATTTAGTTGCTATATTAAATTGGTCGAGTGTACGCTGTTATTGGTACATTCAACTGGCCGAGTGTACAGATTTAGTTGCTATATTAAATTGGTCGAGTGTACAGATTTAGTTGCTATATTAAATTGGTCGAGTGTACGCTGTTATTGGTACATTCAACTGGCCGAGTGTACAGATTTAGTTGCTATTTTAAATTGGTCGAGTGTACAGATTTAGTTGCTATATTAAATTGGTCGAGTGTACGCTGTTATTGGTACATTCAACTGGCCGAGTGTACAGATTTAGTTGCTATATTAAATTGGTCGAGTGTACAGATTTAGTTGCTATATTAAATTGGTCGAGTGTACGCTGTTATTGGTACATTAAACTGGTCGAGTGTACACATTTAGTTGCTATATTAAATTGGTCGAGTGTACGCTGTTATTGGTACATTCAACTGGCCGAGTGTACACATTTAGTTGCTATATTAAATTGGTCGAGTGTACGCTGTTATTGGTACATTCAACTGGCCAGTGTACACATTTAGTTGCTATATTAAATTGGTCGAGTGTACGCTGTTATTGGTACATTCAACTGGTCGAGTATACACATTTAGTTGCTATATTAAATTGGTTGAGTGTACGCAGTTATTGGTACATTAAATTGGCCGAGTGTACACATTTAGTTGCTATATTAAATTGGCCGAGTGTACAGATTTAGTTGCTATATTAAATTGGTCGAGTGTACGCTGTTATTGGTACATTAAACTGGCCGAGTGTACACATTTAGTTGCTATATTAAATTGGTCGAGTGTACGCTGTTATTGGTACATTCAACTGGCCGAGTGTACACATTTAGTTGCTATATTAAATTGGTTGAGTGTACGCAGTTATTGGTACATTAAATTGGCCGAGTGTACACATTTAGTTGCTATATTAAATTGGCCGAGTGTACAGATTTAGTTGCTATATTAAATTGGTCGAGTGTACGCTGTTATTGGTACATTAAACTGGCCGAGTGTACACATTTAGTTGCTATATTAAATTGGCCGAGTGTACAGATTTAGTTGCTATATTAAATTGGTCGAGTGTACGCTGTTATTGGTACATTCAACTGGCCGAGTGTACACATTTAGTTGCTATATTAAATTGGTCGAGTGTACGCTGTTATTGGTACATTAAACTGGCCGAGTGTACACATTTAGTTGCTATATTAAATTGGTCGAGTGTACGCTGTTATTGGTACATTAAATTGGCCGAGTGTACACATTTAGTTGCTATATTAAATTGGTTGAGTGTACGCAGTTATTGGTACATTAAATTGGCCGAGTGTACAGATTTAGTTGCTATATTAAATTGGCCGAGTGTACAGATTTAGTTGCTATATTAAATTGGCGGACTGTACATATTTAGCAGACCGTTTACACTTGGTCGGTTACCGCCCACAAACTACTACCGTTGCTATGTTTTAACCAAATTGAAAGTAATCGTTTTATTAAGGGCACCTGCACTTCTCTCTCTCTATCTATCTCTGTCTTGCGTAATATCTCTAAGCTCTGCTAGACAGAGACGGAAACACAGCTCGCTTGTGTACACTCGGCTGTTTATTGCATTTTTCTTTTTTTGTGGCCTCTTTCCTTTTCTGTTTTGAGCTTGTTTCTCTTTTATCTTCCGTCTGCGCTAACAGGCTCCCGTACTTCGTCATCAGTGGGTAGCATCACAAGTAATTAAACACGTGTATTTAGCTCTTCTTCAGTTCCTTCCAGCTGACCAGAGTTTAAACTATCGATGGTTGTTACTTCATTTATAACTCAAGAATAACTGGAGTGATGCTATGAAAGTCATGTCTCAAATCAGAACGATCCTGTTGTAAACATTTGGGAGGAGAGAAAGAGAAACGCAGATATAGAAGAGATGAGGGTATTAGTCGGGAAATATGGAATACCAAGATTCCTGCTGCTATCATGTGGGAGTGCCAAAAAGTAGACAAGAAAGACTCCCATGATGCACTGCAGTGACAGTTGACAGCTTGTTATTGTCATTTCACTCACTACAGAATGAAGTGTGTTTGTGATATTTTTGCAGACAAATTTTCAAGCATTTTAACCTGCTAGTACACAGCTGACTTTGACATTGATGTTAAGTGTAAGTTACACTAAAAGAACTGCAGTCGTTTCTTAGCTGGCAATGTATTGTCCATTACTTTAAAGGTTCATTGTCCAAGATGTCGTGTCGGGTATTATGGTATACCAGGTATTTCGTAATACCAGAAAAAAAACGTGTAGTGCAATCTTTATAAATAGGCCATAACTTTTAAACCAACAACAGGACACAGGTGGAACTTTGGGAGAATATAATACACAATTGGGAGATTATATTACACTATTGTCCTATTACTGGTTCAAAAGTTATGGCCGATTGAAATGGTTCAGGTTTATTTGGATCGCACTGTAGAATGTTCCATATAGCCGTACAAATAGAACTAAAGCTAAAAAGAGTTTTGAGTATAACATTAGTAGCTAAACAATAATTATTAGATATATAAATAAAGGTACAGCCTAATTTAAATCCAAAGTATATCTTTAAAAAACGCATTAAATTCATTGAAATGCAAACAAAACCTATTTTTTCTGTTATTTTAGATTCGTTTATGGTCTAGGCCTATAAATATTTGTTATATAGATGCTTTGTCCATTTTAAACCAATCAAGCTTCAGTTTTAAAAAATCAAATTAATTTTTCAATGTTTTGAACCAATATTCCATAATACCCGACTATTTCATATTAAGCTCCATTTATGCAATCTATCTATACACTGTTTCTGTAACAAAAACATTAATAGCAGTTTTTTTTTTTTTTTTTTTTTTTTTTTTTTTTTTTTTTTTTTTTTTTTTTTTTTGCTAGTGATAGTTCAACACAATTAGTTACAGTATGTAGTTCTATGTTAACTATTCCGCGTCAGACAGACTAACGTTTCTTTTCCAAGTTACATCAGCAAAGAATGAACATGAAAGTTTTATTGACTTGCGTTTACACATTGCGAAACGAGGAAGGTGTTTGTGACGTTTAACTAATTCCACAGATGGTTCAATCGATTTCCACAACAGATGTTTGATTCGACTCGTTTTTCATATGTTTCCGATCTTGTTTTGTCCTTGTTTTTGCTTGGGGTATTAATTTCGCGATCAAAGATAGGTTTGTGCCGATGTAGGTTGGTTCAGTTGTCTTTAGAAAGCCACTGAGATCGTGACATCGTGAGGATGGAGTAGAAAGCGGTAGATCCTGGACCAATATCTCATGCGGAGTTACATTGTCTTTTATTAGATCGACTTAACACTTCACCCACAACTGGATATGGCTAGTACTTTCTCCAGGTGCAGGGAAAGTCCCTCCCTCCTCACCTGGCGTTTATTTTTGGCGTTCTGACCTGCAGCGTGATGGCGACCTTCCAAAATGACTGCAGTCCGAGTTTAAATTCCACGCATTCCAGCGATCACGTGGGCGGCAAGTCAATAGGTCGCCAAATATCGCACGGGGGCAACTGAAATTTAAACACATACAACAATCTGCTTCGCCAACACTTGCATGACTTGCTCAACTCAGTTTGCTTATCTACGAGATAAATTTACACATTTTGATGTTAGATACATTAGATAAAGCGAAGTACAACCTGTCAGTAAGTAATACATTTGATATCTTTGCGGAAAATTGACAAATATCCTTTATTCCTCCAGACATTACATTAAACATGTAATATTTTTAATAAGAAATCATTAGAACTGTTCCTTGGTAAAGATTGCTTTGGTGTAAACCTTTCTATATACTTGCTGTAAGGTTGACTTTGGTATGTATCCAAGTTTTCGCTTTCGATTTAGGGTACGGGCGCCATATTTCGGATACCACTTCAATTTTTGGTATTCTACATGTTATAGTACATCAATAGACACGAAATTCTGTGACAACGTTCTCTATTCAAATTAACTTACAGTCCCTTAGTCAAAAAATGTATTATAAAGTAAGTTTACATAAGACATAATGAAAACCATGAGAGAGCATTTGGATTAAGTTACAAAAATGGTGCCTAATTTCGGATATTTTTGTGGAGTGCGATATGCCAATTGAGAGTGTCTTTTCATAAAATCCCCGAGACATTTTCTCCAGCTACTCGAAACAAATGGATGCTTTGCATTGTTGATCAAAGCTAGCTGGAATGCCATCCGTCTAATGTCTTTCTAAGTCCAAAATGGCGATCGTCCATAACTGTACATTATGTAGCCACTTCGGTTTCCAGCTTCTCACCAAGTGCGCACTCTTTTCCGATTTTTGTAGTCAACAAAATGTCAATATCTTTCTGTTTGTTGTTTACCTAATTCTCTAGTGTGGAGTGAGGTACGCTATGCCATTTGGAAGCTTTTAAAAATCCTATTTTCTTCTCCTTGACGGCCTTGACTGCTTCTCTCATTGCTTCTTCTGATCACCTCCTTCTGCACCCTGGTGTCTTCTGAAACAAAAGATCTTTTAGATTGGTAAAATATTATTCATTCCTAATTTGGGATATCCGAAATTACGATGACCAAGTGGTATCCGAAATTAAGAATTCTATCATATTCGATAAATAACAACTTGGATTAAACAATATATAAGTAATTTCAAGTGTTAATGCATATAAGAAAACTATATTATACTAACATATTACAGACAGTAATTACGTGATTTAGGACCTTACCTTAAGCTCAAGAAATCGCTCTGAAAAGTGGTGGCTACTTCACTGCAACTAACTGTATAAAGGCTAGAGGTTCATTGTGTTCACCTGGTACTTGCTCCTACTTGTTCACAGGATTTCCGAGGGAGTGCATTAGCTCCCGGAGTAGAAAATCTACTATCCGAAATTAGGCACCTATCCGAAATATGGTGCCCTTACCCTACTGTTCATACACGTGCATGTGCGTGAAAATATATGTTACTAGAATATTTTCTTTGGTTTTAGGGAACATAAATTCCTAAAAGCGTATATTTTAGGTTAACTACTACAACAATTTTGGAAGAAATAAAGTACTCAAATAAACAGTGGAGAAATTAACAACAAAGGAAGAGAAATATGAAGTACTTTGTGTGTTCTAGTACAGAAACTTCAGCGTTGTGACGGGAAGAGGAAGAACGATGCTAAATCTGACGTACAAACGTTCGGGTAGAAGATGTATCATGCATATTTCGTGGATCATATACCAAAAATTGGACTAATGGAGGGTACTGGGTTTACGGTGAAGGATCTGCCAGTAATTCCTCTTCTAAACTACCTTTATTTAAGATATTTGAATGTTTTGAAAAGTGACTCCTAACGATGTTTATTAAAGTACAGTAAAACCTAGTTAACCCAGACGTCCGGGCTAGATTTAAGAAAAAATAAAAACACTTTTTTAGTATAATAACTGAAGATCTCTTTTACAGACGATAAACTGCTCTTCTCACTAGATACATTACTCGAATTCTCTTGCCAGAGGGCAAATTCACTGCACTCACCTCACCTTCTTGGGACCAGGTTGGAAGAGAAACTTTGATAAAGTCATGGATGTTGTGGCCTCTGTATGTGACAAGATTGAAGAAGAAGAAATCATAAGTGTCGAAGAAGATTCTTACAGAATTTTTAAAAATATCGATGGCTATTCCGTTATTGATGAAGAAGACAATGACGATGACGGAGGTTATAAACCGATTACAAAGGAAGGCATTATTGCATCATGTAGTGTTGCTGAAAAAGAAGAGTATTCAGATTCAGACAGTGTTGATGAACCAGCTGCTGTTATGACTCACACACAAGCAGTAACAAACATAGAGAAATTGATGCTTTATTTGGAGAGTTAAGGCAATGAACGTCTAATGTTAAAGCGGATGTGAAATAAGCGATGCACTAAACTGAGACAGTAGAAGCTCGCTGCTGTTATGACCCACACACAAGCAGTAACAAACATAGAGAAATTGATGCTTTATTTGGAGAGTTAAGACAATGAACGTCTAATGTTAAAGCGGATGTGAAATAAGCGATGCACTAAACTGAGACAGTAGAAGCTCGCTGCTGTTATGACCCACACACAAGCAGTAACAAACATAGAGAAATTGATGCTTTATTTGGAGAGTTAAGACAATGTACGTCTAATGTTAAAGCGGATGTGAAATAAGCGATGCACTAAACTGAGACAGTAGAAGCTCGCTGCTGTTATTACCCATACACAATGAGTAACAAACATAGAGAAATTGATGCTTTATTTCGAGAGTCAAGGCAAATGAACTTCTAATGCTAAAGCGGATGCGAGATCGCGCTGCTCGCAAGTGATACACTAAACTGAGACAGCAGAAGCTGTCTTTTTACTAGTTTGTAGTACAGTACACATACAGTATATACAGTGTATGTATTTTAGTTGATATTGTAGCGATAGTAATTTCTAAACTACATTAAAAGTATTTCGGTAATGCTGTACATGTTATTTGTCGTTTTGCCGTCATCCTCTGGGTATCCCAGATTTTCTTTAACTGGGATCAACCCTAGTTCCAGTTGATCCGGGTAAACGAGATTCTACTGCCCTAAATGTTTAAGATATTCACAATAAAACAAAGCGTGTGTATTCCTGAATTTTCTGGGAGTAGTCTCTGAAAAGTTCTTTATTGCAGTTATCGGTAAACCGTAATAGAAAAATAATATTCTGTTACACAGGAAATCCAGGCCTGGTTAGAATGCATATGTGATGTTTGTTTTGCTATGTGTTTCATAGTTGTGTACGGATAGTACAAAAATGCTGGTGGAATGTTGCAAGGAAACAAAACAAAATCGGACCTTTAAATAAAAGAAGTAGAAAGGGCGAAGATACATAGCTCAAGATGTGCAAATTAATAGGTACACGTTGCGTGACATTGTACCCGGGAACGGTGACAAAGTAGCACGGCTTACTAGCCGAGAAAAACGAACACAAACTGTGAAGGCATTCCACGTGCAATCACTTTCACTACAAAATAGTTTACTTATTTATATTAAGTGTGGAACCTGACACGGCATGGAGCTTACGTTCAGGAGGTCCCTGGTTAGGTTCCTGGTTGGTAGGGACACTCTAACCATAACTACTCCAAAGTTAAGTCATATCGGACGATGAATGAAATGATTTACAAATGAGTACAGGGTACATAGAGCTTAGAGTTACCAGACATTCATCTTTGAGGATAAGGTAAAACTTTCAACGTTGTCATATCGGACGATGAATGAAATGATGTTGAAATGAGTACAGGGTACATAGAGCTTAGAGTTACCAGACAGTCATCTTTCACGATAAGAGAAAACCTCCAACGTTAAGTCATATTGGACGATGAATGAAATGATTTTCAAATGAGTACAGGATTCGTAGAGCTTAGAGTTACCAGACACCCATCTTTCACGATAAGAGAAAACCTCCAACGTTAAGTCATATTGGACGATGAATGAAATGATTTTCAAATGAGTACAGGATTCGTAGAGCTTAGAGTTACCAGACAGTCATCTTTCACGATAAGAGAAAACCTCCAACGTTAAGTCATATCGGACGATGAATGAAATGATTTTCAAATGAGTACAGGATTCGTAGAGCTTAGAGTTACCAGACACCCATCTTTCACGATAAGAGAAAACCTCCAACGTTAAGTCATATTGGACGATGAATGAAATGATTTTCAAATGAGTACAGGATTCGTAGAGCTTAGAGTTACCAGACACCCATCTTTCACGATAAGAGAAAACCTCCAACGTTAAGTCATATTGGACGATGAATGAAATGATTTTCAAATGAGTACAGGATTCGTAGAGCTTAGAGTTACCAGACACCCATCTTTCACGATGAGAGAAAACCTCCAACGTTAAGTCATATTGGACGATGAATGAAATGATGTTTAAATGAGTACAAGGTACATAGAGCTTAGAGGTACCAGACATATATCTTTCAGGATAAGAGAAAACCTCCAACGTTAAGTCATATCGGACGATGAATGAAATGATGTTCAAATGAGTACAGGGTACATAGAGCTTAGAGTTACCAGGCTGGACGGTGAATATGCCATTTGAAAAGGTTATTTTTCTCGGTATCCGTTGAGCTGCTAAGGTCACTGTTTCCTGGGGCAGCCTTGGGCCTTAGAGACCCCGGGCGGCTCGAGTGCTGATGGAGAAAGATAATCAACAAATAAATATTGAAAATAATAGCAGTAATGCTAGGTTAGTATTTAAACTGTTTGTCATTAGGTCATGCCTTTTAAAGTAATGATTGAAAATTTTGTTTACTTTCTGTAAAGTGTTCTTTTTAGAATATTAAGTTTAACCTTTCCAGCATTTTGTAGTAAAAGTGTTAATTTTACTTTGTTAAACAGCGTCCTAAGAGGACATAGTGGATAGGTACAACTTACGTTTTGTATTTACACATGTCTGGTAATTGAACTTGATTTGATCAGGTTTTAGTATTTTTATGTGATTTTACATGCTTTAATTTCTCATAGCTCTCGCATTATCTGTTACAATAAAGTTTCCTCATACTTCAAAGCGCAGTTTGTTGTAGAGTTAACCTATTCTCCCAGCCTTTGATCTGAAACGTTAGTCTTTTGTCCAATATAACTACATAAAGAACAAATGGCGGCAGATGTAAATTTGGAAGAAACTGAAATGGATGGGCCAAGTGAAATTGCACACGTCACAGAAACAATAACACTAGAAATACCACAAAAATAGTAATTTATTGCGCTTTGTGAATCAAGGTGTATTATATTCGTAAATGGAAGGTTTGTTCATTTCCGCGAGTATATAAATAAGTCTTGTAGCATACAATGTTCTATCCAACATTTACGCTAATCGTTAAAAAGGCTTACTACTTCTTTAATTAAACTATAAGATAGTAAAATTATTTCTAATGTTATTTTCTGGAATATATAGTTATTTAGACCAAGGCCGGCTGGCTAATACCTAATATAAGACAATCGATGTTGGCTAGTTGTTTCTAGCAGGCCTAGAGATTGTCTTTTATTTATACAGTAGTTAAAGTGAAATGTTATCCATCCTTAATGTTAAAGTGTTACTTAAGTAGGCTAATTTCTATTATTAAAGTACAGCTTTACAAATAAGTGTTGGATAAACAAAAACAACATAAAAGCATACGACTTCTCGCTGCACAGGTGCGTTGATCTCGTTTTTAACGTCATTTCTGTCGTTGAATTAATATAATAATGTTGATATTTTACAAATTAGGGCGCTGTTTATGACAATTCTGTATAAAGAGGATGCTGAATAACGAACTTGACAGTTTGGTCCATGATGAGTAGCAAGTACGTGTTACCAACCCACCGTTTACCTCATTAGATGCCTCAATGTTTACATTTCAATCGTGCCGTTTAATTAACAATTATTTAAAGGTCTGTTACAGTTAGCACATCAAGTTCATTACTGCAGTGTAAGGATCCAATCCCGGCTAATGTTGCCTCGACCTGCAGTGTGTAATCAACTGCTGGCGGCAACAACGGCTCAACTCACACACTATCGGCATACGGAGCGCGGGTCGATTTCCGTATCTCATCGACTAGTCGATATATCTCCGAGAGTCTATTCGGTTGCTGGGAAGTAAAAATTATATTTTGTTTGTAATTGATGGTTAATGACCAGAGTACATCAGCGTCGCCGGTGTGCCGGTATTTCGTCCCCCAGGATTTATGTACTATGTCAATAAATCTGCTAAAATAGTTAAATTACATGTTTCGTGATACATACAAGGGACGGTGATGGTAAAATGTTTAGAACTAAATGTTACATATTTGCCTTAAAATTGCATTCTGTTTACCATGAGAAAGAACTGAATATTGTGACTTTATGGGTTCGTAGAATTAAAAGTGCAATTTGCAGAAATTCAAATCGTTCTTTATTTGCGTAGAAATACACTCACAGTAGCAGTATTACATCACATACACAATCTACCAAGGTCGATGGCCACAACAGCAGCGTTCTGAATACACCTGTTTACAACATCAACTCTCGTTACAACATCTGCTCATGACTGACTGTGTTTACTACTGTTCACGACTGCACTTGGCGAGTCGTCGCTTCTTTAAATACCTCCACTGATAACTCCAGACTGTTCCAGAATAATGAAGAACCCGAGCGCTCTCCATCAATCAAGATGTTACCAGAATGTTCTAACTTTATCTGTGTCGGTGTGCCTTATCTCAGTGATACACTATCCGACTGCTATCTTTATCTCTAGGCTCTTTGTGTACATAAGCCGCGCTTATCTCTCTGCACCGAACCTTCTGTGCTTTTCGCCGCGACCATATCAATGTAATTTTAAACATTAACAATGTATTCAACAATTTCATACAACAAATTATTTTATGTCAGTTAAATGTGTAATTTTCTTGAATTTTCTGGAAATAGCTAGTGAAGTATCTGTAATTTATATAAAAATTATTAACTTTGTCACTTTCACAATTTCTAAGTCATTCTTCATTATTACTTCTGATTTTCAAATGCTTTTACCGTTTTCAAGTAACAGTGACTATTCGGGTTGGTCGTAGTCATGTAGAGAACGAGCAATCTCATCACTGATTAATTCAAATCGTTCTCGTTCTAGAATAACAAATTTGCAGCTGGTATCGTATACAGAGCGTGCATTCTACGTTGTGGCAGACACCGTACCTGTCAAGCTCTGTTACCAAATTCTGTGTATTTCAAAGTTTTTTTCTTTTAATACAAATCTCTGTCATAGACAAGTGACACCCACTTGTACTATTTCAAAGTTCTCAAAATTTCTTCCAAATAGGAGATGGGTCATGGATCGAAAGCGATGATAAGCTGAAGGTGCGAGATCAGGGTTGTATACTGGGTGTGGTAGCAGTTCGTTTCCTCCGAATTCCTGAAACTTTTTGCATGGTCGTTCGTGCAGTATGGGACGTTGAATTCTCCTGTTGCAATAGAACTCTATTACGGTTAGCTAATGCTGGGTATTTCTGTCTCAAAATTTAATGAACTCGTTCCAGTTGTTGAGAATAAAATTCCGCGTCAATCACCCGCCGTTTGGAACAAACTCTCAGGAAAACACACCTTCAAAATCCCACCAAACACACAACATTACTTTGGGACCGAACTGAATTTTTTAATGATGAGTTTGGCAGTTTGGCGGGAATCAAGCTACTGTTTGGAGGCATCAGGGTTTCGGTAATATACCCATTTTTCATAATAAGTGAAATTTCTCCTGACAAATCTATCATCCCTGGGATTACGGATAAGCTGATGACAGATATCCACTCTACGTTCAGCCTGTTCATGAGGCTCCTTTTTTTTTTTTTTTTTTGCGGATTTTCACGCAAAGCTTGACGCGTATCCTCAATATTCCATACTGTAAATCTTCCAGAACGTGGTAAATCTTTAGTGTTTTCGTCTCCATTGTTGAAACATTGGAACCATCGCTGTGCCACACGCTCATTAACGACACCTTCTTCTTCCACTTCACATATTCTTCGAGCTGCTTGTTTCCAGTATGTTTTAGAAGTAAAGTTCAAACTTTGTTATCTCCATTTTGTGATTGTTTATTAACAACTGAAGACTGATACATGATCGCAATGTACGCAACACTAGCCATGGCCTCCTGTAAATAGCTTTGCCAAACCAAAGAATCCCAATAAATTTTCCAAAACACCAAAATCAAAAAACTGACTTTACCATCTAATAAAAATTGCATCTGTAAAGGTAATTCAACTCGACCGTTACATAACTCACTTGAACCCATTACAGAATAAATAGCAGTGCAAATTAGAAGCTTTCTACCAATATTTTGTTTACATAAATCGTTGTTTATTACAGTAATCACTGTGCTCGTTGCGGTTTGCCGATTATGTGCTTACAACACAGAATTGTTACAGCGGTTTTACGTAATATCGGGTTGTGGCCTGGTATTAATTGAGTCGATTAATTTGATGATGTGTGAATGACTTTATTAGACCGACTCAATTATTTCCTTGCTTTTTCTACGCTAACTTCATTTTCTGCTCGGTATCACACGCCTTTCTCTCTCCACTGCAGTTTACTTTAATTTTATTACAGATTATTTAGAGGAAAGTTTTCTTTATGGTTGCTGTATAATGAATTTTATCTAAAAATTCCTTATTAATTTTTATTTTACTACTCTGTAGTTACAGTAAATAGGGGTACATTGTTGTCCAGCAAAAATTTGACACCGATTTCAAATGTACCGCGGCGAAGGCTACACCTATTACTTCTATTAATTCAGCGTGAGAAGAGAATAAGACAAAAGAGTGGAAGGGCGGCCAGGTTTGATGACGCAGGGGTCTTTAACATTTCCAGATTGAACACTCCTGAACACAGTTATCATGACAGACAAGTTTTTGCAGACAAGTCAGGAAAGAAGCACAGATGCCGCACACCGCCAACCTTCACGCCTAACCCTTGAGAGTGTCTGCGTCTACTTCACGACGTTGTGCTGCCTTTAGCTCGCCAAGTTGCAGCGGTTATTTCTGGCTCGTTGCGACTGACCTCCCCTCTGATGACCAGGGAGTAACTGAGCTGTCCCGAAAAGGTGCCCACCGCCTCCGTGAGGCTTTCCCTAGGGCAAGACCTAGAGACTAACAAACCCCCCCCCCCATCTGGTCCAAAAACACAAGACGGATGGAAGTGGATACGCCACATATGGCTTCCCTCAACCCAGTTCGGAGACGTACCCGATCTCCCACGGGTATCTGGAACCACTGCCCCCTCGAGTCCAACCCAATCCGAAGAACTCCCTTTCAGGGAGGGGCTCGAATGTTCGGCCCGAAGTTCCTCTAGTAACGTCAGAGGTATCACGAGTGCTAGGGGTCTGCAGCGCTCGCACCACGGCAGCTGAAGGGGGCGGATCCCCTCCCTGAATGGGAGTTATGTGTGAATGTATGTTCAAAGAAAGGATGACACTGGTTCCGACTTTGCTAAATAACTGCATATAGCCATTTTGGCAATGATTTGAAGGTTCTACTGGCATGCAACTGAAAAATAGTTACGTATCTAATTGTAATCTTTGACATTAGATGTAATGTCTTTAAAAATAATATGCGAACTATATTTTTCATCCGCAAAGAGCTACAAAGCTAAACAGCCAATGATGTCGCAGACATATACGTGCTTTTGCTTACATCGTCCCTTAAACTAAGGACGGCCCCGGCGTAGCTTATAATATGATGCTGCCGCTTGATTTCTGTATTTTTTAAATTTTCTGCTTTCTATCCCAAAATCACTGTATACTTTGGTAAGAAATACTCTCAGGTATTCCAAGAATCCCAAACTAACTTGTCGTACGTAATCTGGCAGCTCTGGATAGTGCCCTTACTCCCTCTAGCTAACTTACCGAGCTACATTTGCAAATCTGTCAGAAAACCAACCGTCACTAATTATACAGAACCAAATTGTACTCATGATCTATTGCTAAACCCATAACCCTGCAACATTTAACACAAAGGCACAAATTGCAAGGTAGTTACGACGTTTCCTAAGTCAAAACCTCAATTGTTTTCGTAACAATAAGCCATATTTGAAACACTTTGTAATGAATACCGAACTAAGTACTTGTGACTTACTTTCAAATCATTTCTAAGCAAACAATTATTATATTAAAAGGTTTACTTCTTATGACGGATAGAGAAAGTCGCTGAATGTTTGCACATTAGCTTTGGTTTATCTAACGTTTTGAAATGTCTTGCTCGAACTATTTCTAAAGGACGAAAGTTGGGTTAAACCTAGCGTGATATAGGTTGTCCATCACAGATGGCGCATCTAATACAAGAAATAGAACTTGGGCGTTACGGTTTGGAGTTGAGCATAAAATTAATTTAAGATCTCGTTATTCATGTTCCCAAAGTGACTGGCATTTGTTAAATACACCAGCCCGAGCATCGTAACGTTCGATTGCTCCAAGTGTATCAGAATCGATTGTTACGCTTCGCCGGCATAGAAGAGCCCGAAATTTTTGCGAATAGAGAAGTAGAAAGGAAAGGAAGTCGAACCAAAAAGAAAGCAATCAACGAGGACGAGAGAAATTCTGTAAAGTTCGATAATCGCTTTTTTTTATTGCATCCTAGAAGCATGGGATCGAATTTTACGTTTCCATGACGACAGAAAGAACAGACTGTGATGCTCTTCTTGTTGGCAGTCTTTTATTTTTTATTGCTTTTCGTGACAAGTGACTTGCTATGAACCCGGACTGTTTTCTGGAAATATTGTTTCTGTGTGCACATCACCCTCACGAATCATCCGACTGATGTGCGTACTGTTTTCAACGTTCATTATTTTACTATCAGTATTATGATACAGGTAATGTGCAATCAAATAAATTAAAGAGGCAAAAAACTCTAAGCCAAAGTGAAGTATTTAACCACCCAGAACTGTATACGGTAACCGCATAAAACAAAGGAAGGTCGCAAACATCTTAATGCTAGGTCTGCATTTCTCTGGCCTCTTGATATCAACAAATGAAAGTACGGAAGCTTTAAAACGTTTCCGTGGCCTCATGTTATCCTAGGCAGGCTATGTTTTCTAATACAGTTTTATACTGGACCACGTGGATGTCTACTATGTAAAGAACAGACTGGTCAGGGGCGTGGAGGGAAGTGTTTTTTATTGGGGTCAGGTTATTGCTTTCTCTTTGTACGCAAACTGACCATAACAACGTCATGACAAGGCCGGGCACTGCTGCTGCATGCCATTTCCTGTAAACCGCAATCTCTTTCAGATATAATAATAATAATAATAATAATAATAATAATAATAATAATAATAATAATAATAATAATAATAATAATAATAATAATAATAATTAATAATAATAACAACAATAATAGTAATAATAATAATAATAATAATAATAATAATAATAATAATAATAATAATAATAATAATAATAATAATAATAATAATAATAATAATAATAATAATAATAATAATAATAATAATAATAATAATAATAATAATAATAATAATAATAATAATAATAATAATAATAATAATAATAATAATAATAATAATAATAATAATAATAATAATAATAATAATAATAATAATAATAATAATAATAATAATAATAATAAAGATGCATGGAATTCGGATTAGAAAAATGTTCACATATACATGTCAAAGGAGGAAAAATTATAAAAACAGACATAGAAAATTGTGCTGAATTTCCATTAATGAAAGAAATTACAAAATTACTTAAAATTACTTAAATTACGAGGGCTGTTCAGTAAAGAATGATCACAATTGTTTTTGACAACGTACCTTTACTCATCCTAATAATTTTAATGGTCCTTCTCAAAATAGTCTTCCCTGAATGCGATGCACTTCTCCCAGCGTTTCTGTGAATCGTCAAAGACATACTGGAAACCATTTTCGAGAGATCCTTCAAAATCGCTTCCACAACCTTCACCACTGCGTCTGATGATGGATAATGCCTCCCACGAAGGCGTTTCTTCAAGTTAGGGAATAGAAAAAAATCACTTGGGGCTAAATCCGGACTCTAGGGAGGGTGAGGGATGCACTTCACGTTGATTTTTGCAAGATATTCAGCAGCAACATTGGCAATATACAGCCGCGCATTATCGTGGTGCAGCATCCAGCCTGCTTCACGGCAATGTGGTCTTTTGCGCCTGATATGAACTTGCAATGTTTTCAGGACATCCCTGTAGTAATGTCCAGTTACTGATGTGTATGTGTAGGTACAACATGCTGATAAACCATTCCATGAATATCAAAGAATGAGATGACCATAACTTTCCCAGCAGAAGCAACCACTTTTGCTTTTTTGGGGGGTTGGTGTTGAAGGAGATTTGCACAGTGAGCTTTTCTTTTTGCTCCCAGGATAAAAATGATGTAGCCAAGTTTCATCAGCAGTGATTACGTTTGAAAGAAACTCCGGATCTTCCTTTAACATCAACTTTAACTGCACGTTACCTCCATTACAGTGGTAGGCGATACTGAACAAGTGTGAACTTGCCTGGTTCTCACAGGCGGGAATCAGGAGTATCAACAATGAAACTACTACGGCGTGTTTGTTTCACATTAAGCTGATAGAATATAAAAAGTTTGAACTTTTGTGCGAAAAATAATGACCGTAAAAAAGTTATGAACATTCTTTATTGAACAGCCCTCATACAGCCGTTAATACATGGGCAATTCCTATTTTAAACTATCCATTTGGAATACTGAAATATTGAGATACAGAATTACATGAATTAGACGCATTAAAAAGGAAAACCACTGTATAAATTTCGATGTCATCCTGTACATGCTGCAGTAGAACGTCTCTACCTACCACGATGTAAAGGGGGAAGGGGCTTGATAAATACCTATATTTGATTTGTGCAAAAAGCTGGTGGAAAACATGAGAAAATATTTTTACCAATACCAGAATAAAATTACTGAATATGTTGTTCAATTCTACAGCAAATTTACACCACTAGATGTACAAAGAGATGATGCTAGCTTGCCTGCAGAGTCTTCACTGGACAGCGAACAACATTGGAAGGTTAAAGGACTTCATGGAAAATGCCCAACAGCTTTAAACGAAGAAAATATTAACAAGGATCAATCCCTGAAATGGTTGAAAAGCTCACTCTATCCAGAAAGGAAAGGGTTTGTTATGGCTATCCAAGACAAAGTAATAAGGCCTAGAAATTATGAAAATCATATAATGAAAGGAAATACAGTTGACAGATGTTGGAAATGCAATTTACAGGGAGAAACTATAGAACACAAAACATCTGCCTGTCAAGCTCTAGGAGATAACTCGTATCTAGCTAGACGTAACCAGGTAACAAAAATTCTCCACATACAAGTAGCTCTCCAATACAAACTCATTCAAAATCCATTATCGTATTACAAATATACTCCAGAACCAATTCTGGAATATGAAGAATCCCTATTTTATTGGGATAGAGTGATAAAAGTTGACTTTAACCGACCAGATCTACTTCTGATTAATAAAAAGAGCTCTAAGGCAATTATAATTGATCTCAGCATCCCACCCACTCATAAATTAAGGAAAACAGAAATGCATAATATCAGTAAATACCAGAACCTGGCAGTAGAGATAAAAATTACAAACTGAAAAAAATTATACCAATAGTTATATAGATGGATTGTGTGATCTCAACATTCTTAGCTCAAGGCATCAGAATTCCAGTGAAGATAACACTGGGCAACAAAAAATAATTGTTGAATGTTTCGAGCACTTCATGAGGCAATTCCTACTAATTTTGGGTTGAGAAAAACAAATATGACAATGAAAAGATTGTTATTTGCTCTAGTTTCTATGATATACACAAGGTGGAAGTATTACATATTAACGGATTGAGAGAAAAGGATATATTTTAATTACATACATGCTAACAGCAATGAAAGTGCATTTGATTTTTTTAACTGGTAATTACATGGTAAGACTTCTAAATTGCTGGAAAAATACTTCGCAGATAGTCGTGTCTAAAGAGAATCATGTGGTGGCCTATTGACTTCGTCGTCTTTTAGCTTATCTCTTTTGATGGAGTTCCGCAGAATCCCTATACAAAGACCAACAGTAATCCGCAAGCATTACCTCATTCCAACGGCCCTGATATCTTTGTTCCATAACAGAAATGTCCTGATGGAATCTCTCCCCATGTTCATCACTAACAGCTCCACAACTAGGAGGGAAAAAGTCTAGGTGGGAGTGGAGAAAATGGATCTTAAGGGACATGTTGCATTGCAGGAGCACTGTCACCAAATGCTTGTAGTTGTCATCTCTTTTGCTGCCTAAAAATTCATGAACAACACCCTTGAAGGCTTCCCAAGCTTCCTTTTATTTCCCCCCAAAAATTTGGTCAAATGCAGGATCCTTTGCAAGTTCTCTTATTTGTGGTCCGACAAAAATGCCTTCCTTAACTTTTGCATCACTTAATTTCCAAATTTTCTCTCTGATTGTGGTGTCTTATTTGACAGGTGTGCCAACTCCCCAAAAAATTCCCCCAAATTTAAAATCTTCACTCTAAAAAATGAAATGTCACTTTATCTTCAAAATAAGAGCTAATATATCATTTTTATGGTGATTTTTGAATTCAGCAGATGGAAATGCACGTAAAATCACTATTTCTAAGCCTGAAACTTTTGCATTGTTGCCCAGTGTAATCAGCAATATACAACGAGCAACACTACTCCAAACAAGCCGCATTGTGAGAAAATTTTTGAGCTGCTGAATAAGATGAAATTCTTCTCAGCAGCATCAATACCAACAAAAGTTATGAAATAGTGATAATGAAATAACAATAATACTTTGTACTTCTTCGTAGTGGTATAGACAGCTCATAAAAAGCTTTAACAAAAAGGTAATTAACATAAATATGTGCATAGAAATGATTTCCTTACGTAACAAGAACACGTAAATAAATATTCATCTATGAGTAATGTCTGTCAGGATTCTAAGACAAGTGTCATTGTTCACAGAGCCAATCTATCTACGTCCGAGTAATTGTGCTCTCTATTACATTTCATATAAGCTAATTTTGTGGCGAAAATATCGTTTGTAAAACTTGTTATGTATATTTATACAGATTTAAAATTGCTTCAATATCTAATTTATTGTTAAATTGAAAATTATATTTTCCGCTATATTTTATGCTAAGTTTTATGTGTCACTTGCTTTATATTTGTTTTTTAAATGTAGACTCTTAGATTTATAAAATTGAAAATATCTGTAAATGTTGTGCATTTCAATATGATTTGAGGCAATTATATTATAACGTTTATAAATAAGTAAATAAATGTATAAGAACTGTTTCTCTTGTACTAAATTTAAAAATTCATACACACATTTAAATTTCTGGCATTGGATTACAGGATTGATTATTGAAAACTTCTCAGTTTCGCCATTAAATGATAAAGCTTACAATATTTTTGCAATAAATGCTAAGTTTCAGCAAATTGATAAATTTTTAATGGAATTTTCACTACATACAAAATCCTTTGTAAATATACAATATCAACCAAAGTTGAAATCTGTCGTAAGCTTTTCTAAAAGCTCGTAACAAAATGTTTAACTCAATACGTAAGTTGTTTCACATCTTAAGGCGAACGCGCCTAAAATTTACTAGTGTCTCATTTTTAATTCCTTATGAGGATCTGGAATTTCATTCCCTTTCAGTGAAAACCATACCAAAACTGGAACAAGTGACTGGGTGATATCGTAGTCAAGGAAATTTCCCGTAGCGCATGCGCAGTAATTTGAAATGCTTTTCTTTCATGTTTCAGGTAAGAATTCGAAACACGTCATTCGCCAGAAAACTGTAAGTTACATAAATACTCCTGAACTTAAGTTTTTGTCTGTAAGGGGATGAAAATAAATAAGGGGGGATAGCTTTAGCAAGTATGTACCCAACTTACACCGGATGGGTTTAAAAATGCAGATTTTCTCATAAATGATTAAATGAGTGAAAATTCTGAGAATTTTTGAGAATTCTAATGTAGTTTAAACTTTGCTGTAAGTGTAGAAATATTTATTTAGATGACCCAGAGAGTTAATAAGGGCAGGGGAAATATTTCTTAAAGTTAATATTGTAAGCTTTTCATAAATATTTTATTTACACACTTTGCTATATATACAAAGGGAATACCGATGTTGATATTGGAATAAATTGTGTGTTTTAAGAAGACTACGGTTTTTGTAAAGTACGTTTTTGTGTGTCGCTTAACCTTTACAAGATTACACAAAATTTGGCACAAATGAACAGAACTTCAAGGAATGTTTTTAAAAATGCAAGATATGAATTTAGTTTGTCATGTAAATATCTTTACTTATGTAATAGTTTAATAAAAATCTTTAGGGAAACAAAAATTTTTGAAAAATGTTCCACGTTTGACGTGGGGGTCGCATCGTTGTCGCATCCTTGAACCCTGATGAAATTTTAAACTTTTTAGAGTTACACTACTTAAAAATACACATCTTTTGCTAGAAAAGTTTCCCTTCCCAAATCATGAGCTGAATGACATACATTTTCTATTTACTAGGCATGCAGTATAGAAAATAAAAGCCTAACAAAAGTTAGTGCCCTTTTTATTTATTTTTGTGTTGGTAATGAAAACGATTAGGTTTTGTCTTAAAAACAAAACATTTGCCATATTGTTGCACCTAGTAAGCAATGTAACAATGGATATGTACATTAATCGATATTCCAACTTGAATGATCGAAACTTAACTCTCATTCTGACTGTTAATATAGTTTCCTTACAGTTTTATCTTAAACAAACTTTCGTACAAGCTACAAACAAGGACTTTAACGTTTGTTATGAGTATATAAATTATTATAGCTATATTTGCCTTTTTTTAAAATAATTTCTCTCATATAATTCACTTCTTTCAGTAATTCTAAAGGAATATATGCCATTTCGATTTATAAGTAAACAAACAAAACACTCTAGCAACTTTAAACAACAAAACAGGCCTTTATCTGGCGCTATGAAAGCATCCTAATTTTTGTTTTCGTTTAATCAGAAAATAAAATAAAAATTAAGTTGTCTAAATTGGTTATTTAAAATTAATGTTCAATTGTGGGATTTTATAAAGTGTTATGTGAATGATAAACATGTGTCGTTGAGATCGGAACATTTTCTAAAAGTTTGGGGACGAAAGCCCGGTAGTGGGTCAGACTGGTAATGACTTAGGTACAAGGAATGTGTGCAAGAGATTGGCACTACCGGTTAGCGGTGTGCAGAAAACTGGAGCGGTGCCTTTCACTCGCACCCACCCACACTATATCCAGTTCGACCGGCTAAGCTCCCCTTAATAGAGAAATCTCAGAGTTAATGAAAGTGCTGCAGGCGGCCAAGGGCACTACATTCACATCGCTTTCACGACATCAAACACAAAGGGGATGTTCGTGCGTGGCATGCCGAGAAACAACCGAATAACTACAGCACTTCAAAAAAATTGCAAATCTGTTGAAATTGCAATTACCATAGAAAAAGTTATTACAAATAAGTTGTGAGCTTTAAAGGAATCTGTATATCTTTATGTAGATTAGTTTGGTCTTGCAGCTCTTGTTTGTATTTGGCCCCAAAACAAATATTGTTGCCTTTAACTCCAATGGTCATATCGGCGGCCGTTCTCCTTTGGAACATTTCGGAGGTGTTAACTCGTATTCGTTGGGTTTTAATCATTAGATCACGCAAACATTAACACTCTCATTTATACTTCCAGACTCTGGGGAAGATGAATTATCTTGTCGGAGAAAACTCCCCACCCCCACTGCCATGAATCGAACCCGGGACCCTTATTTAAAAAGAAGGAAATAGGTTTAAAAGAATCTCTATATATTCTGGACTCATTTGAATATCATTTCATTCATTGTCCGATTTGACTTAACGCTGGAGGACGTACATTAAAAAAGGGAACATTTTTTGTGCGAACTGCAACAAAGGGAAAGTATCTAGATATTGTTGAATCAGTTTGCATTGTCGTCTGCATATTTTAGCTATGAGAGTGCAACAAAAGTAGCTTTGCTAAAACAAAAGCGCGGGGGTGTGGCAGTTTGCACACCTACGACTACTGCCCTGATTTCTTTTTCCAAGTGATGTCGTGCAGAGTCGAACCCCGGAAGCACCTTATCCAAGATCGAACGAAACAAGGACAGCTGGTTAATAATCTTAGTTTGACCTGATAATTACAGAAATCCTAATCCACTTCATAAGAATCAGCGTTCCCTTGGAGATATACTCTTTTGTTTCACCTCTTAAGTTCGATGAGTATGCTATCGAGGTAAGAGACTGCGCACTTGTTCAGCCATTTTATTTATTTTTGTAAAGCTGACATAGATAATTGCTGAGAAAAATGTGCTGAGTAACATATCACATGATTTTCTCTACCCTCTATCGTTTCTTTCTTTTACGAAAACGTGCTTATTTTTCTCTCTACTTCATTAAATTTCCATATAGTCACGATAAAAAAGTTGCACCAGAAATTGAAAAGAATGAAGAAAATGGAAGTTAGGACCATTTTTAAAAATTTTCGGAAGTGGCTTATGCTAAAAAAAATAAATATATGTACATTTTTTTTGTATAATATGGATTTCTGTAATGAATGTAAAGGACTGTACAAGAGAATTTAATATATACATGTTTCCACCTAAATGTTTTTAGTATGTGATGGTTTAATAAAAAAATATTATTCATCTTTGACAATACTGAAATTTCCTAAAGAACTTTGTTATAACTAGGACCCGGATTTCGATGAGTAGTCACACACGATGCTTATTGGAAATTAAGTGCATTCTGGAACAAATACGTGAGATATATACGGTTTTTATAGGCCATGAAAATGCATTTTTTTTTTTTTTTTACATTTTTATAATAAAGTCATTTTTTTACATTTAGATGCATTTTCCGGTCATTTTCTTTCTTTTTCACGAATTTATTGGGCATTTTCATGTGTACCCCGCATTCGGGAGACTCGGATTCGATTCCCGTGGCCGACCTGACCCTGACCTATGGTTTTTTTTTCTTTTGTTTAATAATCTGTGATTAAAAGTTTATTTATATCATAATCTAATTAACACAGTGCTGATGAATTTATGACACATCAATTCGAGGAATCGCCGATTACATCATGCAAGACGTATAGATTGCATCTGTCAGGACTTCAGGAGCTAGAAGTGTCGCAGTAAGGAGAGTAGTTTGTGAGGTGTGTAAATTTGTTGTGTTGTGGAATTGAAATTCCGAAACAAAAGCAGTCAACTGTGTCCCGTTTGAAACAGCATGTTTCAGAGTTTGGCGGAAACATATATTTTATAAAATTGAAAATGACCTGATGGATTTTGAATTTATTATTTAGTAGCAATAATTGCATTGTTTACTAAGAAAGTTAATTTTAAAATATGGTTATTCGAACCATATATATATTATAATTTATATTTATAATTATAATTTATTATTATGAAAGAAATTGTTAGTTTTTGTTAGGACATTTTTTTTTTTCATTTTATGTGGGGTTTTTATATTTTAAGGGCATTTTATAGCTAATTTTAGAGAATTTTTAGGTCAACAACTTCCGGGCCTTAGTTATAACATTATGTACTTATATTGCAATTTCTGTTGGCTTTCACAAACAATATTTTATATTTATTTGATGCAAGACCTTAAAGTTATCAGTGTTCGGTTTATTAACTTATTTGATACTATGGATGTTCAAATTCATCAACAGTAACAGGCGTGCTGTGTTGGAAGTACTGTCACTGCCATCACAAACTCGACTCTCAACTGTTGATAGAGAACAAATGAATAATCTGACGCAGTTCATCTAATCAGGAAACATAACCATAAAGCTTCGTGTCACATAACCATAAACCATGCAGTGGCTCAGGTACGTTTTGCTATAGAATGCGAAGTTTCAGGTAAATAAATGAGGAACACGAGTTTCTGGATCATCCAAGCTCCAAATACCTCCTGAGAGGTTTACCAACTGTGAACTGAGGGTGATGTTTGAGTTGTGGTTGTCGTGATTATGTACAAACGTGTTCAGACAAGGAAACCAAACTGGGCTAGCCTCAGGAAATTTCGCCCATTCTGTCACGCAGAGTTCTAATTAGCACGTACAAACCAACGTGTTTCTAATCAACTAAGTAATTCCTGTGCACTATTTTATGAGCTCCGGTGTAACACATATTCCTAGAGTTAGGGATGGCGATTGTACACGCCCTTGATGATCTGCATTCCTGCGAGATTTGGTCGTAGACTTTAGTCTGCTGAGCTCTACGAAAATGGACCTTGGGACTATCTCCGAAGGACAAAATTAGGCGCAGGGCCGCAAATTTCATTTTAGGCCAACGCCGCTTGTGTTTTATATATTAGATTACGTGCAAAGATGTAGGCGAGGATGTTCAAATGAGTACAGGGTACTTAGAGCTTTGAGTTACCACACATTCATCCTTCAGGATAAAGGAAAAACTCTAACGTTAAGTCATATCGGACGATGAATGAAATGATGTTCAAATGAGTACAGGGTACATAGAGCTTAGAGTTACCAGACATTCATCTTTCAGGATAAGAGAAAACCTCCAACGTTAAGTCATATCGGACGATGAATGAAATGATGTTCAAATGAGTACAGGATACATAGAGCTTAGGGTTACCAGACATTCATCTTTCAGGATAAGAAAAAAAACCTTCAACGTTAAATGATATCGGACGATGAATGAAATGATGTACAAATGAGTACAGGGTACATAGAGCTTAGAGTTACCAGACATTCATCTTTCAGGATAAGAAAAAAACCTTCAACGTTAAGTGATATCGGACGATGAATGAAATGATGTACAAATGAGTACAGGGTACATAGAGCTTAGAGTTACCAGACGTTCATCTTTCAGGGTAAGAGAAAACCTCCAACGTTAAGCGATATCGGACGATGAATGAAATGATGTTCAAATGAGTACGGGGTACATGGAGCTTAGAGTTACCATACATTAATCTTTCAAGATAAGTGAAACGCGAGGGAAAATCCTTATTACCCTGACCAAGATTAGCACTCGGGACCTAGTAATGCGCTACCTCCTGCGCTGCAGAGGCGGACAATTTCGGCAAAGAATTGAAATAGAAAAATATAGAGATTGCAATGTGGAAGCTTGTACTACAAGTGATGTTATACAAATGTGGACATGAATGAAGAGTTAAAGAAAAGAAATAAGAATAGCAGGAAGGTACATAGAAGGGAATATCTTTAGTTACATAATACAAGGTAGAAGAAATACTAGTCGTTCAAGAAACAGATTAGAGTAATTGAGCGAGGACAGAACGGACTATATTCCCGGAATAGAGAAGTAACAGCCAACAATGGATGGCACCCATTGTTGTCAATTTTACTTCCCCAGTTGGCAGTTTACATCAGTATTTGCACCAGAAGTGAGTTCTAGTTAGAATAACATTATTTATAAATTACCATTAATTTATTTTTATACAAAATGATTTTGAGATTTGGATATGCCAAGACAAAGGTGGAAGATTCTCGCCTGGCAAACCCATCGCCAATATATTCCGATATTCAACTGTCGCAGGAAATGGAGGCTAGGAATTGCACTGCACGTTGTTTAATCGTTAAAGTTTTTCAATGTCTGGATTGCAAACTTTATGACTCATTAAATTAAATGTGCAGCTGCTTGACATTCAAAGGTGTAGGTCAGAGGTAATAGTTTCTTCTCTGACTTGCACATCACGATGCTTGTATCGCAGTAATTTTTATTTTATATTTATACATTAACACTTCCATATTGATTTTTGAAGTTTGACGTTGTGTCTTGAAAGAATATAGTTCAAACAAATGAAATATCCGAGATATATGAATCCTCTTATTCGGAGTCAGCGTCTGGCAATGTTGGGGTAAGATATTAAAAATACCAAATGTTTAACGCACATACATGACTAATGAAATCTATATCTTAAATTTTCTGAAAATAACTTTTTTTCTTCTACTTATTTACAATGAGAGACGTACAAAATTATGTTTCGTAGCATTAGCCACTTCATTGGTTCGAACTTTCCATTGCTTACTTTTTATGGTTCTAAGTCGACATTCAGTTTTTTTTTCCGCAATTTCTTATAAAGAGGATGAAATTTCTACGTCACCCACTCTTGTCTTTTCCTTGCACTAACAAATTAAAAGACAACTAATTGTTAAAATAAACCATTTAGAAGAATGAGTGATTAAAGTTATGTAAACGTGACACCTTTTTCTGTAGAATTAGCCGTTTCTGATATTCCATGCTATACGTTGTGACAATTGTTTCGATTTATATTTAGAAAGGGCTTGAAAATTTTATAAATTTATAAAAGAAAAATAGATACAAACAAAATTGTGTAATTTTATGTTTGGCCGCAGTAATAATTGTATTACTTAATGTAGTGAGCGGCCCGGGTTCGATCCCAGGCGACCGCAAAGTGAGATTTGTGGTGGACAACACGGCACTGGGGCGGGTTTTCTCCATCTTGGTGTAGAAGCCGAAAGAAAATTCGTCTTTCTTTCTGGAACGCTGAAGAGATCGGACGCTTTTGAAATTCTTCGAAAATATTTGTGTTATTTCAATTAGTATTAGATTGATTCCGATCAAAGTATAAAGTTTTGTGATAAGAATTGTAATGGATTTGGTGTTAAAAGAAATAAACAAAAGATTGATTTCTTATAGAAATTCAAATTAAAAATCTTAATGATTTCTTCACTCGTTACCAACCTTGTAACTTAGAGTTTTCATTGCTCGTAAGTAAGAATATAACAGAAGAATATTAAAAGCTAGCCGAGGCATAATTAAGGATTTTCCTGATAACTTCGGGGAACATCATCTTCATCAAGTCATAATATTTTGGACGAAGGTAAGATCGACGAAGTAAGACCAATGACAGGAAACGAGATACCAGCACGAATCTTGCTATATATGCTGCCGCAATTTTGGGGCATCGAAACCCAAAACAACGTTGACCACCCCATCAAAAGCTTCTTATAATTCAAATAGTTCAGCTACTTTCACGTGTTTTATGTGTTTCAGCTCATCTTTCTTAATTTTAAATAATATTTAGACAAATAGGTATCGTAAATTTTGCAGAGTCATAGAAGTATCACGTTATGTGTGCATAGTATACCTTAAAATTTTGGTTCAAATCATGTACTTAACAGTGAGAAAGTAAAGAAAAGAAAACTGTTTAATATGTCAAAGCTTGACGTTAGTGCATAATACACGACTCGATAGTGTCGTTAGTGTAAGAAACTTTTAAAGCTTCTAGAAATACTTTCAAAGTAGCCATTGTCTACAAAACAGGTTTTTCTTCTGCATTTATTTAAAACAAGATATTACTGTTCATATTGAATATAGATGCAAGTCCTTTAGGTCGACAATCCACTTTCCATTTCGCTAGAAGCGTGTGGTGTATTTAACTGCAGTAAGGACGGTATTAGCATACTCGAGTACATTACAAATAAACCTTACTGCTATTGCTGGTGAGGAATATATTAATAATCTATTCTGTCAGTTAACACAGAACATGTTTATTGAAAACAGGGCATAAACCAACACCTAGGTACGTTTACACTTCTAAAATAGTGTTATAACACAGAAAATGTGGCGCACCAGAAAGAAATGACTGTTTCTTAATTGGAAAGCAAGAAACAAACACCGCAATTCATTGATGAAATTTCCTTGGTAATATTTACCTTTCACTAGAGGCGTGCCTGTGCAATAAGTATGGTTTACGTAGTAATTCAGAATATGGAAGCCGTCCAGAAATACTCTTACGTCACTGGAATTTTTACTTTCTCTGAGGTAAGGAATGTACAGTGCTTGACAAAAAGTTCTGTGGCTAGAAATAAAAAGCAGAAATGTAAAATATATATCTTACATCTGTCTTAAAGCCTGAGTGAAAATTCCTATGTGCTACGCTTACATGACTTTGTACCCTTCTACAAACTACTCTTAGAAAAGTTTATTTGTTTATCCACTTCATGTTAAACCAGAACTAATATTTATTGATATATTTGTGAAAATAATTTTGTTATACATTTAAGTAAATACAACTTTGAAATTATACTTATATCCTCAGCACGACATCGCGAAAGTAATTCAAATGAGTACTGGGTACATAGAGCTTATTGTTACCAGACATTCATCTTCCAGGACAAGGGAAAACCCCGGAAAAGACCTTATCCAGGTAACTCACACTGACCAAGATTCGGACTTGGGACCTCTTGAACGTGAAGCCATCGAGGCGGGCTTCCCAAAAATTCGTTTTTTTTATTTCATTGTTCTTTAATTCCGAGAGTATCAAAACAAATGAAACCTCGATGTGAAATTTTTGTACAGAGTAAGATGTTTCCTGTGCTCGTAGTAGAACAAATAAAAATTGACTGTCACTTCGCGCTTTTTGTATAGGTAAACAAAGAAAAGCATAATGAAGGGATGTAAAAAATAAAACAATAAAAGTAAAAAAAAAAAAATAAAATAAAATAAAAGTTTTAGCCCTTTTCCACATAAGTTTGCTGTTTTTAATAGTTAGATTTATAGATTGATACATATACCCTTGAATAAAGAGGAATTTAATAAAGAATATAAACATATTATTAATACTGCTTTAATTTACGGTTTTAATAAAGACTTTATACAAAAGAAGGGATAGAGTTTAACAAGAACAAGATTGAATGTATTAGAAGGATATTTTGGGACGCTGTGACTGTTACACAGAGAGCGAGTATTGAACACACACTCACCTATCTATCAGAGGATGTTTTATTGGCAAGCGAAGGAGATTTATGCAATTTGCAGTTCACGACGAGAGAGAGTTCTTTGTCCCATAAATCCAGGACCGTTTGCGTGGTATCGGCCGATAAGGGTGCATGCTTCTTGCTCGACCACTGCGAAGGCAGGAATGTAGACCGGCGAGTTTCCCCCCCGCGTCCCGTCGTGTTGTACACGGGGTTCATGAACAGTACTTCAAGGGCACGAGCAATATTGACTTAACAGTTCATCATACGTGCGGTAATTGCACGGTAGCTACTGCACCACAAACTGCTATTATCAAACATATTTCTCATTTTAATCCAGATAAATGTTTACATTTTTCAGTTTAGAAATGCGATTGTCAAATGTTTAACAACTGAACGCTGTTTGCTGATTCTGTACTGTTTCTATGCAGTCGCGAGGATCAGTTGAATATCGACAGCAGTTTAAGAGTATTATCAGTTTTTAAACAATTTAAACGTATCTCCGAAGTGACTGGTGCTACTAAAAGGTAATTTGAAGTGTGTTTTAAAGAGAGGCAAATTCTTAGTGTAATAACTATTTGTGTGTTATGGTTTATCAGTATACAAAATTAGACGAAGTTTCCTTCAAAATAATGAAGGCTTCACAGGCTATTTTCAGAAAATTCAAGATTTACATTGTATTTGTCGTATAAATATCACAAACATTTAATATTTCAATATAAATCTCTTGAAATAAGTTTACGAACATAAAAGATAAAGAAATATTTCCCACGTAAAAAGTAGTTTGCGTCGAAAATCTTTATGTTTCCTATTTTGAGGATGGTGAACTAAAACACGAAACTGAGTTCTCACTTTCACTGGTCTATAGACACTCACCTAACTATTGCATTCCACTTAAAAATTGCGGTATATGGTTTTTATTGTTAATGTACGTTTTGGGATATATTACATCCAAAAATGTATTGTAAAGAAAGTGCACGAATTTTCAAAATATCGTCAAGGCCCAAACTACACTGTTTAAGCATTTTAATATATTTCTGTGAAAAATAAAACATATTTCTCAAATTTTCCGGAAATATAAGTCCTCCTCATTCAACCGAGCGGGATGGTTCAGGCGGTTTCATCTATGGCCTGCATTCCAGATACCCCAGTTCGACCTACCGCCCCAGGGATTTTTGGGGGGATTTTCTCTGGTCGCCAGGCGAATGCTGGATAGGTTAATTGCATCTTCTGAATTTCTGTCCCTCCATTTCACCACCATTATCATTTCACATCACCTGGTGTTCTCTTTCAAGGTAGAAGTGTCGGCGGGTTTTCGGCGTTGCATGGCACGATGATATTCTCCTGTTAAACACTATCTTCCTCCGGTGGGACAGCCTGCTGGGGCCGTTTCCGAACCACAGTAGGGTGAGATGCCGATTGCCTGGCCTGCTGGGGAGTTTCCAACTGGTAATGAGTATGGACCATGCCCTCTGCACTGTCGTGGTTTCTTGGGACAGCAACTCTGTCTCCCCTCACCTCATCCTTTCTCCCCGGGGGTGCCCAACTTGGGGGTATAGGTACAATAGACCAATTGCTAAATCCCCTCCGTAAACTAGCCAGTCCAGTCCAGGCCTATTCATTCTGAATAATTGTTGTATAATTGGTAAACTAAGAGATAAAAAATCTTTACTGTACTTACTATATTTCTTTGCTTATTTTCTCGATTATACAAAGCCAATCACATAATGAAGAACGGATAGAGAAACATATTGGCATCCAATTCTTTGGTGGAATTTATACATCGTCTATCCGTCATAGAAAATACAGTGTGCATGATTAGCTATTTTAGCTGTAGCAGATATTGACGTGATCACTGTTTTGTTCCTAGTGATGAACAAAACACATACGTGTC
The DNA here is from genome assembly GCA_030765055.1 of Mantis religiosa. Taxonomy (NCBI): domain Eukaryota; kingdom Metazoa; phylum Arthropoda; class Insecta; order Mantodea; family Mantidae; genus Mantis; species Mantis religiosa. Next base: position 4,585,183 of record CM060949.1, read on the forward strand.
CATGAGTTAGTATTGTGTTTTCATTTGTTTTGTCTGCAAGTGTTTTTTTTTTTTTTTTGGCCTTCGGTAAAATCCCATATGGCCATCGTAGGGAAAAATAAGAAAAATAATGTAAGGAAGTTTAAGAGGATGGGAGGAGACTAGATCTGTAGATCACTTTCTTTAAGAAATTGTAGAAGAGCTTGGTATACAGGTTTGTTGCATAACTGTAATATGGTGTTGACGCTAGCGGGAAAAGGAACAGACTGCTGAAGTAGGCGGCGGAGGAAGGAAGAACGGTGGGCTCGGTAGCGAGAGCAACTGAACAGGAGATGATTGAGGTCAGCGGTTTCGCCTGGGTCATCAGGACATACAGGGGAATCGATGAGACGTAGTCGGTGTAGATGCGCAGGGTAACATCCATGTCCAAGTCGCATTCTAATGATGGAGGTGAGATGTCGACGTGCAATCCTGAAGCTGGAGAACCAAGGGGTCGTGGATAGATGCGTCTGAACGGCGGCGTGGTGTTTGCCTTTGATGGACTGCGAACGAATCCAGGCGTCATTCCAGCGACAATAGGCGTCACGATGAAGGACCGGGAAGAAATCCGTGTAGGGCAGTTGGATGCCTTGGAAGGTGCCTTGGGTGAGTCCCTCTTTTGCCAGGCGATCGGCGACTTCATTGTATCGAATTCCGACATGCCCTCTGATCCAAAGGAAGTGAATTTGATGTCCAGCTATGGTAGCGTTGTTCACCAACGTCAGTATCTCGTAAAGATAACAGTGCATATCTCTCGTCCAGCGGGGAGATGAGAGTCTCTGCAGCACACTCTGCGCATCGGTTAAGATCAGCAGTTTGGGGAAGCCCTGAGAAATCCCATATTGCAAAGCGTCACGAATGGCCAAAACCTCTGCAGTGTAGCTGGAAGCCTCCATAGGTAGGCGGTATCGAGCCAGGGCATTAGTAGAAGGACAGACGTATGCGTAACCTACTCCATCAGCAGATTTAGAACCGTCGGTGTAAATCGTGGTGAAATCTGGCCATGTAATCTGCAAGAAATGAGAGAGGGTGACGTTCACGTCTGGGGTCCGAATGATGTGATCAGGAAGATAATGTACCGAAACATTCAAGAAGTGTAAGTCATATGGATATTGAAACCCCGGAAGAGAGGGACTTTTCAAAATTAAGGGAAAAGCGTGGTATAGAGACCGAAAACCCAGTAAGAGTAAGGGCAATCGTCGTACAGCTGGAAAATCCACGTTGAGATAATTAGCAGCAAGATACTGCAACGTCCGCAATACTGGGTGGGCATCCACGGAGAAAACTCGCAATAGAAAGCGCTGTGTTAAGAGCTGTCGTCGTATCTCCAATGGTGGTTCTGAGGCCTCAACCAAAAGTGCATTCGTCGGTGTAGAAAGCATAGCACCCAGGCAAAATCTAAGAGCACGGTACTGAGCGATATCCAACTTGCGCAAGACCGATGTGGAAGCAGAGCCAAAGAAGATACAGCCATAGTCCAGCACCGACCGAATTAGGGAACGATATAGCAGAAGTAATATGGAAGCGTCCCCACCCCAACATGAATGAGCGATACTGCGTAGAACATTAAGAGTTGCACCAATCTTGGAGATGAGATGCTGTATGTGACGACTCCATGAAAGGCGACTATCCAAATAGATACCCAAATGTCTGCAAGCTTGTAATGTAGGATACGTGACGTGGTCCGGTGCAAGTGTAAGGCGGAAACAGTGCTCCTGGCTAAAGCAACATCAATTAGCGACATTTGCATGAGGTTTTACCTTCACATCTTAGTCCTGAGCTGTCTCATGTAAGACAGACCACTTCCTGTACTCAATAACATCTATATTACTGGAAATACACACATGAGGTCTCCTGAACTCCCCAAAAAGAGGTTTATGAGGCAAGTAGACCTAGTGTTGCTGATGCGATGAAACACCTTTCCCTTGTAAAATAGAAGGTCAAAAACAGTTGGTGAATATTTTTCTACAGAGTTGGCAGCAATTAAGTTCCTCCAATTCTTGTAATAAATCACGTGGGTATTCCATGTAAGGCACGCAGATATCACATCTACTTGCTGGACATTAATTGCATTGTTGTAAGTTTATCTTCCGGGATGGGGCTGTATAGATTAATGAACCCCGAGGAGCAAGATGATAGTCCGCGGCGGCGGTCTGTGACGTGGCTAACGACCGCGGATATTGATAACTGAACATCGGTATCGCCAGTGTTTTGTTTTGTATCTCTGTCCTTACCAAAGCTTACTGCGCAGTTGCTGTAGGAGGAATAGCGGAAATTGAAGTGATCGTCAAATCTCCAAGCAAGCTTCTCACTGTATGTTAATAGTGGTGACTTTGTACTTCAGACAGCTATAAAATATTTGGAAAGTCAAATCGGCACCTACAAATATCTTGATATGATTACTACCACAAAATTAGTGTATAAAATCATTAGATTTTCCAGTAAGGTTTTGTTTATTTTTTCGGTTTAGTGGTGTTTTGTCGCTTTAAAAAAAATACTCAATTAAATGACAGGTTTTATAGGTATTCGTCCTTCTTTCTGTTTTTAATACTGTTTATAATCTCGTATACGTTCTTCCAAACGCATATCCTATTTAGGTATTTTAAAACATTCATTTCCGACCAAATATCGGTATTAACATGTTGCATGTTTATATGTAAAGTGAAAGAAAAGGCCTAATATGGCCGTAAAGACTTGGTCCGGACCAACTAGCGAGATTAGCGGTAGTACAGGGACCAAACATGTTGGTCCAGCTCAAATTTTGGTCCGCTTCCGAGGGGTAGATTAAAGGCGGACTATCTTTGCAACATGGACGTCAATGAAGTGGTGAATGTAGCTGTGGGGAGTAGAATTCCTGAAATAAGACGATGTAGGAAAACTTTTGTACCAAAAATAGAAATTGTTACGAAGTATGACGACCTAAACTTCAAAAGTAGATACAGGTTTAGTAAAGCGAACGCCGGAAAGCTGATTCGTCCTAACCTGTACGTCAGTGACAATAACCGAGGCCTGACACTCAAATCCTAACAGCACTTCGGTACAACACTGCTGATCTGCATCAGTAAGCCGCATTATCAGCAAACCCGTTATAAATTTCCCATCATGTCTCCTACTTAGGATTAGGATTTCATTACCGAGGGGATTCGGTACGTAGGCCACCATGCTCGGTCCATCGTTCCTATGCCCCCAAGTGGGGCACCCCCGAGAGGAAGGATGAGGCGAAGGAGACAGAGGGCGGCCGACCCAAGGAGCCACGACAGTACAGAGGGCAGGGTCCATTCAGTTTACTTGGATCGAGACTTCCCGCGACAGGCCAGGACAACGAACTCGCTCCCCTACAGCGGGACGGCAATGAGCCCAATAGCCGAGCCCTAATGGTACCAAGGCAGCGATTCGAGCCCCAGCGGTCCTGGGCTGGCGGTCCCGAAATGGTCCCAGCAGAGGAGCGGAGACCGGCAACCGACCAACCGGAGGAGGAAGTACTTTCCTCAGAGCATATCATCCTGCCATGCACCGCCGAAACATCCGCCGACACTTCTACCCTGAAAGAGACCACCAGATGAGTGATGATATGAAATGATAATGGAGATGAAATGGTGGGGATGCATTCGCCTAATGACCCGGGAAAACACCGAAAAAGCACATGGGTGAGGTAGGTCAGTCACGGGAATCGAACCCGGGTCACAGACAAAACCGCCTGAGCCATCTCGCTCAGTATGCCTCCTCCTTCCTCATATTTGTATGTATTCATCGACACGGATTTATTTTCTATAATGTTCATTCTTTTTTATACTAGAGAAAACATTGGGCTTCCCCTGACCAACTGATAGCACGTTTCTTCATATTATCCATATTTACAACACACCAAACTTTGTTACCGAACCTCAAACAGCAGCAGCAACCGTAAGAATGATTAAGAAACAGCTGTGAAACTACCACAGAGATTTATAAACTTGTAGGTACACTGTAGTGTAACAGAAGTACCTTCCTACGTCGTCTAACATTTACTCCATGCTGGTCCACGGCTTACCTGGTACCAGGCCTTTTATCGTCCATGAATACCAAAAAGTTAGACCAACTTTGGTCCGGACCAAGTTAGTCGGAAGCAGAGGCGTAACGTACGCAATACGGGCCCACCTGCAAAAATTAAAATCCAGGCTCCCTAAAATATAATGTATAACCGGTCAGTAACTAACGTAACCTCAATTACAGCTGTATTATTGGATGCCAGAGTTAAAGTCACATTCACAATACACCCAAGGACATTACATTTTGTTAGCTCTGAATTCATACCCGCGTCAACTGTGTTTTCCTTACGCCACTAATTCAAAACGACACATGCATTCAAATGTGCATAGCTAGTTTCGTGTCGTAGTATACTTTTGGTTAGGCACCTCCAATCTCGAACTCATTCCCTCTAAGCTGACGATGATTTCTGCCCTCCAAGCAGCCAACACAGTTTACAATAAACAGAGTCATTTTTAGATGAATAACACAACTATTCTCTCCAAATTCTTTGTTCTGCCAAAGTTAACTTTTCGTAATATTTAGTGGAGAAGGACCTGTGTTCCTGCTTAGCATCTTTGGGGATTGGGCCCGCTGGCTGACAAGGATTTTGTCTAACAAGGAACATTTTATCTATAGCTATTTGACAATCTGCACGATCATTTGAATAGTCTATGCAGACTGACATTAAACTTTACTATTTATGATATACATATTTCAGAATTTATGTATGTATATATTCAAATTATTATATTCGTTAATAAGAATAATATGCTTGTTTTCCTTTTCTGTGGGCCCCTAAAATACCGGGCCCGTCCGCATTGCAGACCCTGCAGACCCTATCGTTACGCCCCTGGTCGGAAGATAGTCTAGACTAAAGTGATAACTATCAATATGGACCGTAATGTTTAGGTATCACTAAAACTGAAAATGTGTACTTCTTGTGAGATGTGATACAATATTTTGTCTGCCTGCTGTAGGTAGGTCGTGTTTTGGTCCTTTGAGTGAATTAAAGTACTCCATTGCCTACTATATGTGGTACCGAATGTTTAAAAACAAAATCGATAAAGACTGGAGGATCGATAGCAACTGTTTATGAAAAGCGTTGCATTATTTTGTCAGAGTGATGGCCTCATTCAGCAATGGAATAATTAATAGCTTTTTATATGCAAATCTAATAAGAGTGACTAAATTTTATTTCAGAAGCACAATTGCTGTAACATTTCTATGTGTCGTCTTAAAATGTGCTATACATAACAATTTATTGACAGTGTTATGGACAAACAGGTCTATTTGGACATTTTAAAGTACAACGTAAAGCACACGTGGTATCTGGGTGTGGGTTTCACCACGACAATGTAAGAATGAATTGGTTAATGTAGACTGTAAGCAAAAAGCCAAAATATTTCTTCAAAGTACAGACTTGAACACCATTGAACATATGAAGAAAGAAGAGGGGAAACCCAGAGCGTAAAGCTAGAATGAAGTCCAGCAACAAAAGCAGCACAGAAGAATGCAAGGATTTGATTACTTCTATAAAAGTAAGGCATAAGGATGTTATTACAGCCAAAGTTTACCCAACAAAGTACTACATTACAATGGTGCCTTTGTTCTTAAACAATTTCTTCTAATCTTCGAATACAAAAGTTCTACTGAACTGCTCAAGTTTCTGCTACAATTTTAAAGTTATATACTTTAAATTCTTAATAGAGCATTTATTATATTATCAAAAAGTAAAGAAAATATAATATTAAAGTGCGTCTTGAAGTGTAGGAATGCAGCCAGATTTGGACAACCCTTTTCAACCCTCGTCATGGGGTGTCAGTGCGTGAAGAATCTGCCCAGGTAGTCGGGAACAAGGGTTGTTTTGTTAGAGAAGCCCAGCTGAGCCAGCCGCATGTCGTGGATTTATTAGTGTTCCTTAACAAAACCACGGAGAAGGTCTCAACCAACTTTCGCACCAGACTCAATGTGCCCAGGTAGCAGGACCAATTTCATTATTTTCTAAGAGTATTCGCCAAGCCCACGCTCCCCCCTCAGCTAGCTGGGATGTGTAGGATGGCCACAAGTCATACTCTATACTCCTGTACCTCCAACGTTGTCATATAAGACTATGAATGAAATGATGTTCAAATGAGTACAGGGTACTTAGAGCTTAGAGTTACCAGACGTTCATCTTTCAGTATAAGAGAAAACCTCCAACGTTAAGTCATTTCAGACGATGAATAAAATGATGTACAAATGAGTACAGGGTACATAGAGCTTAAAGTTACAGACATTCATCTTTCAGTATAAGAGAAAACCTCCAACGTTAAGTCATTTCAGACGATGAATAAAATGATGTACAAATGAGTACAGGGTACTTAGAGCTTAGAGTTACCAGACGTTCATCTTTCAGGATAAGAGAAAACCTCCAACGTTAAGTCATTTCAGACGATGAATAAAATGATGTACAAATGAGTACAGGGTACTTAGAGCTTAGAGTTACCAGACGTTCATCTTTCAGTATAAGAGAAAACCTCCAACGTTAAGTCATTTCAGACGATGAATAAAATGATGTACAAATGAGTACAGGGTACATAGAGCTTAAAGTTACTAGACATTCATCTTTCAGTATAAGAGAAAACCTCCAACGTTAAGTCATATCGGACGATGAATAAAATGATGTACAAATGAGTACAGGGTACATGGAGCTTAAAGTTACTAGACATTCATCTTTCAGGATAAGAGAAAACCTCCAAGGTTAAGTCATATCGGACGATGAATAAAATGATATTCAAATGAGTACAGGGTACATAGAGCTTAGAGTTACCAGACATTCATCTTTCAGGATAAGAGAAATCCTCCAACGTTAAGTCATATCGGACGATAAATGAAATGATGTTCAAATGAGTACAGGGTACATAGAGCTTAGAGTTAACATACATTCATCTTTCAGGATAAGAGAAAACCTACAACGTTAAATCATATCGGACGATAAATGAAATGATGTACAAATGAGTACAGGGTACTTAGAGCTTAGAGTTACCAGACGTTCATCTTTCAGTATAAGAGAAAACCTCCAACGTTAAGTCATTTCAGACGATGAATAAAATGATGTACAAATGAGTACAGGGTACATAGAGCTTAAAGTTACCAGACATTCATCTTTCAGTATAAGAGAAAACCTCCAACGTTAAGTCATATCAGACGATGAATAAAATGATGTACAAATGAGTACAGGGTACATAGAGCTTAAAGTTACTAGACATTCATCTTTCAGGATAAGAGAAAACCTCCAAGGTTAAGTCATATCGGACGATGAATAAAATGATGTTCAAATGAGTACAGGGTACATAGAGCTTAGAGTTACCAGACATTCATCTTTCAGGATAAGAGAAATCCTCCAACGTTAAGTCATATCGGACGATAAATGAAATGATGTTCAAATGAGTACAGGGTACATAGAGCTTAGAGTTAACATACATTCATCTTTCAGGATAAGAGAAAACCTACAACGTTAAATCATATCGGACGATAAATGAAATGATGTTCAAATGAGTACAGGGTACATAGAGCTTAGAGTTACCAGACATTCATCTTTCAGGATAAGAGAAAACCTACAACGTTAAGTCATATCGGACGATAAATGAAATGATGTTCAAATGAGTACAGGGTACATAGAGCTTAGAGTTACCATACATTCATCTTTCAGGATAAGAGAAAACCTACAACGTTAAGTCATATCGGACGATAAATGAAATGATGTTCAAATGAGTACAGGATACATAGAGCTTAGAGTTAGCAGACATTCATCTTTGAAGATAATGGAAAACCACGGAAAATGCTTCACCACCTCCCGAGATTCGAAGTCGGAACCTGTTTTCTTGATATTCCATGTAAAGTGCAGCTGGTGTATTTGAAATTTCTCGGAAATTGTCGTGTCGCATCATCCTTGGAAGATGGTAGACTTAAATACCAATTTGGGTACTTGAGGCAGTTTTGGAGTTACATCCGTGTTCATGCTTAAGTTCAACGTCTGAGCCCCCCTCCGCCCCCCAAAAATTACAATGTTCTATCATCCCAAATTGTATTTAAAGTGGAACCTTTAACTTTGTATCTACAGATTTCGTTAAAGAATAGGATTTGAAATAGTTTCTCTGTGACATCATGTACTTCCGAGTTATACGCTGTTATTAATTCATATTACTTCGAACACAGGCGGTTTAATGGTAAGTTTATGGAATTTTAGTTGCATTTCAGGTCTCTCCATGCCTCTTGCGTAATAAAGTATTTCTGAGTTAACAGAAGAAGGTCGTGTTAGTTAGAGGAGCTGACACGGCGGCGCTGTGCCACTCTTGCACGCCGGCTGCTATAAGAAATAGACCTCACAATTAGACACGTACATCGCAGAACGCGGTGTCACCCGTCCCTACGCGTTTATGTTTCATAGCGATAATCTTGGCTGCGAAATGCCTCATATATTGCTGTTGGAGCGGCCTTTTGTGCGCAGGTCCCTATTAAAATGGGTAAACAAAAATTTAATGGTGTGCGTCGGATGTCAGAAGAATGCTAATCAGAGCCTTTGCATTTCTATGAGTAATATTTGTTATCTTGGCCGTGTTTGGAAGTCAGAATGCAAAGGAATTGAAATATTTCACGCTAATAGAGTAGATGATTGCATCAGGTGCGGTGTGCACAGGCATTCCGAGGCTTTCCCAGAATTTAAATCGTCTCCTTTCATTCTTTTTTAATTGTCGTGAATATATCTCTAGCTTCTTATGTGCAGCTTTAGGCCTTCATAACGGATCCCACTCAGAGCTCAGCACAGTGATAGCCAAATATTCATTTTCATTCCGATACGTCTATAGGGCAGGTCGTGTAGCGGCCATCGAAGCAATAATGTTAATAACACTACCAAAATAACACATTCTGTGTCATAAATGTCACACAAAGTTTTGATATTTGTTTTCCAACTCTCTAATCTAAGGATATTTTGCCTATATACATGATTTGTCTTATTCTTTACATAAGTAACCGAAAAGAAACTTTATGCAATTCTGTTTTTGTAATTTAAATTAGCCAAAAGATTTCTTCATTACACATGTGACATATCACGTCAATTTAAATTGATATTATTGTTTATTTTTCTTAATTTACGTCCTCCAACGTCAAATCAATGAAATGATGTTCAAATAAATCCAAGGTACATAGAGCTTAGAGTTACTAGACATTCATCTCTCATGATAAGGAAAACCTCCAACGTTAAGTCATATCGGACGATGAATGACATGATGTTCATGAGTACAGGGTACATAGAGCTTAGAGTTAGCAATTATCTTTCAGGATAAGAGAAAACCTCCAAACTTAAGTCATATCAGACGATGAATGAAATGCTGTTCAAATGAGTACAGGGTACATAGAGCTTAGAGCTACCATTCATCTTTTAGGATAAGGGAAAACCTCCAACGTTAAGTCATATAGAACGATGAATGAAATGATGTTCAAATGAGTACAGGGTACATAGAGCCTAGAGTTACCAGACATTCATTATTCAGGATAAGAGAAAACCTCCAACGTTAGGTCATATCGGACGATGTATGAAATGATGTTCAAATGAGTACAGGACATATAGAGCTCAGAGTTACCAGACATTCATCTTTCAGGATAAGAGAAATCCTCCAACGTTAAGTCATATCGGACGATGAATGAAATGATGGCCAAATGAGTACAGGGCACATAGAGCTTAGAGTTACCAGACATTCATCTTTCAGGATAAGAGAAATCCTCCAACGTTAAGTCATATCGGACGATGAATGAAATGATGTACAAATGAGTACAGGGCACATATAGCTTAGAGTTACCAGACATTCATCTTTCAGGATAAGAGAAATCCTCCAACGTTAAGTCATATCGGACGATGAATGAAATGATGTTCATATGAGACCAGGGTACATGGAGTTTTAAATCTAATATCTTTCAAAGTGGCAATACAGAATTTTTTAGGAAAATCTCCACCGAAAACCTTTTACGTGAATATTTTTCAACATGTTTTAATCTCCCAAGAATGAAAACAACTTTTATTAAAACGACAAATGAATGCTTAGTTTGAATTTTCTGGAAATACCCTGTGAGGTCCTCTTTATTTGGAAGGTATAATCCGTAAAGATCAAGCCAAGGAGGAGAAGCATTGCGCCAAAATGTAGAAGTATTCAAAATACACAGTTTATCTAATAACTTCTCTGTGGCACAGTTCATTGTGTTACGAAGTTTTGTTTTGTCAGTGAATCGCATTTTGTTGAGAGCTTGATATTCAGTTGTTTCACGAAAAGAGCATGTAATTTTAAAACCAGCTTATGGCGTTCAGTGTTAAACATGGAATTGTTTGTATCTGGTACGTAAAATGTTAGGTACTTTAGATGACAGAGGGTGTTTACCCACCCCTAGGGAACGTCGCTGAGAATCTTCATCTTGGGTTGGACAGGAAAGCATTGCCGTCCACCCTCGGTCTTCCCCCATGCGGAGCTCTGGCGGGGTATTAATTGCCTTCTCGAGGGGGATGTTTCCCTCCCGCAGCAGGTTGCAATACCACGAGTGACATCTCATCGACAAAGATCTGCATTCCTCGAGTGTGGGATCAGCGGCTGGCTGCTCGATCGGGCCCCACAACGCAAGGCTATTCTTCTCCAAAAAGATTTATCTCTCCCAGCGTGAACCTCTTGTTTAGTCAAAGCTAAAAATGTCATAATCTGAAATGTGAAGATAAATCCCCTTAATGTTTTCGTTCTTTTTTCATAAAAATCTTTATCTATCCCGCTAGATGCTTAGCAACAGAGGAAATGTCAATCTCTATCGTCCCTTTTCACTTCAGATATTGTATGCCACCCTCCTTTTTGCGAAGCTTTCTAAAGAAACTCAAAATATTCTGGAAAGGGAACAAAGGATATCCAAGGACACTCAACCGACTTTCATAATTCTTTCACTACTGAAAGCTTAATTCTTTCTATTAATAATAACGCAAATAGGCTCTAACGCATCTAATTAAAGAACTATGTAGGATTTGTAAGACATAGATGCCATATTGAGAAACAATATAATGACAAGCCTTAACAATGAATGCAAAACATCATACAGAACTTTTGGGGACGGGGAAATAAATTGTATACATTTTTATTAAGCTTAAAGCAAGATAAATAATTGAATCGTACTAAACAATACAGCTAACAATTAACTTACCTCTGTAGCGTAGATAGTCGCATGTCTGCCTCACGTTCAAGAGGTCCTGAGTTCGAAACTCCGCCAGTGTGATCAGGGTTTTCCCTTAAAAGTTTTTTCGGACATGTATTTTGAAGCATTTTAATCCACTAGTACACATGTGACTTGAACAGTGATGTTAAATGTAAGGTACACTAAAAGCATTGTGGTCATTTTTCAGCTGGAAATGTTTTGCCCATTACTTTAAAGCTTCATTGTCCTAGATGCCTTGTCGGGTATTATGGAATACCACGTATTTCTTAATATCCGACGCAAAAGTATACCGTATAAAATATACTGAATAGAAATAAAGTTAAAATAAGTTTTTAGTAAAATATTAGCAGCTAAATAATAATTATTGGTTATATAAAGGAAATTATAGCTTAATTTAAATCCAAAGTATGTTTTTAAAAGTAAATTAATTGAAATACAAACAAAGCCGATTTTTTGTTTTAGTTTCTGTTATTCTAGACTTGGTCTATGGTCTATGCCTATAAACATAGTTTATAACCACGTTGGCCATGGTAGCTTTATGGGTAAGAGCGACTGGACGGAAACAAGGAGATCCAAGGTTCAAATCCCGGCCATGACATTGAATTTTGCAGTTTGACTCTATCTAAAACCATAGCATATATACGACTAGTGTATTTTAATAATTAATTTCCATCAATTAATTTAACGAACAATAGCTTAATGATGAAGCCTGGGATTCAAGTACTTATAGTAAATTTCGCCACAAACGGTGTATGTCGGATACGAGAACCCCAAGTGGTCTATCGGGGAAATATATTGAGTCAGTTGGAGAGTTTAATGTCAGGACGGCACGTTCGCCCTGATAGCGGGGAAGAGGAGCGACTGGACGGAAACCAGGAGATCCGTAGTTCAAATCCCGGCCACGGCATTGAATTTTTCAGTTTGAATATATCTAAAAACATAGCTCATACACGGCTAGTATATTTGAAGGATTGACTTCCGTCAATTAAATGAACCATAAACGTTTATTTATACATAGTTTGTGTATTTAAGTACAAAATGAATAACAGTTGTTTTACGCGTAACCGTCCATCAGAATTAGTTACTGCCCGCCTCGGTAGCGTAGATGGTAGCGTGTCTGCCTAACGTAACCTTTACGTAAGGTCCCGAGTTTGAATCTCGGCCAGGGTGAGTTACTCGGATAAGGTTTTCCCGAGGTTTTCCCTTACCCTGAAAGACGAATGTCGGGTAACTCTAACCTCTATGGACCCTGGGCTCATTTAAGCATCATTTCACCCATTCCATTTATCATCCGGTATGACTTAACGTTAGAGCACGTAAATAACAAATAAAAGAGAAACATTAGCTACAGGTTGCACTCATGATGATTTTTCGATTTTTATTTAAAAACCAGTTAAGATATTTTTGAAAATGTGAATGGTATTCCATAATGTCCTCCTGTCATCTACATTTAGATGTGCTCTGAATAACAAAATAGTTTTAGTAAAAAAAAAAAAAAAAAAAGCACAACATACTTGGGGCAAATATATGTACTCTAGGATCCAAAGATCGCATTCTCCGGTGGGCATGAAGTCGGGACGATAATCACGTCCCACCCTACAATGATGCACCCTATTCATAACACCCGGAAGTCTTTGTTGGAGCTTGAGCTATAGCACTGTGGGGTTTATAACTAAATCTCTTACGATATTGGAGGTTAAGCGGAAATGGTTATATTGTCCGTTGTAGCATTATTTGGCCGTAGAGAGGACCACCATCGACTGCACCACGCGCAAAGAACGCAGGCGAATCCATTCACGGTATACCGATATAGTCGTTAGCGTGATTGGAATGAACGCAAACTAGTTCCGGTAAGGAACAGCTCCGCCTCCTGGAATGAAGATATCATGGTGACAGTTCCTCCTTATTGATATAATTCCAGCGGTCACTGACACTTCGAGCTATTGTTAATTTTTTAATGAAAGTGACATATGGGAAAGGCGTGCCGGTTTTTAAAGCACGAGAGGCCCAGAAATTATAGCTTCCTTGTTGTGCTTGTTTTTATTTTTTCCTACGTTGCCATTCTGTCTGAACGCCTTCTTCGCCATTGTCGTGGCTTTCCTAACTGTTAATTGATTCTCGAGGAGGACGCGCATGCGCGCGGGGGTGTCTGCATTACAAGTGTCTCTTCATGACACTCCGCGGCTTTGCCTTTGGAATAAATAAACAAACAAATTTTGCAGTCTCATTCATACTTCCAGACTCAAGAAAGGCAATAGTTCAGACTCAAGAACAATTCTTAAAAAAATATAACATTCTTTCTTTACCACGTAAGTACAGTAATTAGCGTAAGTGTGCCCGCCTCTGTAGATTAGGTGGTAGCATCACTTTCAAGAAGTCCCGAGTTCTAATTTCGTCAGGGTGATAAAATTTTCTGTTATCCTGAAAGATTAATGCCAGGTAACTCTAAGCTCTATGTACCCTGTACTTATTTGAACATCGTTTCATTCATCGTCCGATATGACGTAACGTTGGAGGTTTTCTCTTATCCTGAAAGATGAATGTCTGGTAACTCTAAGCTCTATGTACCCTGTACTCATTTGAACATCATTTCATTCATCGTCCGATATGACTTAACGTTGAAGGTTTTCTCTTATCCTGAAAGATGAATGTCTGGTAACTCTAAGCTCTATGGACCCTGTACTTATTTGAACATCATTTCATACATCGTCCGATATGACTTAACGTTGGAGGTTTCCTCTTATTCTGAAAGATGAATGTCTAGTAACTCTAAGCTCTATGGACCCTGTACTTATTTGAACAGCATTTCATTCATCGTCCGATATGACTTAACGTTGGAGGTTTCCTCTTATCCTGAAAGATGAATGTCTAGTAACTCTAAGCTCTATGTACCCTGTACTCATTTGAACATCATTTCATTCATCGTCCGATATGACTTAACGTTGGAGGTTTCCTCTTATCCTGAAAGATGAATGTCTAGTAACTCTAAGCTCTATGTACCCTGTACTCATTTGAACATCATTTCATTCATCGTCCGATATGACTTAACGTTGGAGGTTTTCTCTTATGCTGAAAGATGAATTTCTGGTAACTCTAAACTCTATGTACCCTGTCCTCACTTGAACATCATTTCATTCATCGTCCGATATGACTTAACGTTGGTGGTTTTCTCTTATCCTGAAAGATGAATGTCTGGTAACTCTAAGCTCTATGGACCCTGTACTTATTTGAACATCATTTCATACATCGTCCGATATGACTTAACGTTGGAGGTTTTCCCTTATCCTGAAAGATAAATGTCTGGTAACTCTAAGCTCTATGTACCTTGTACTCATTTGAACATCATTTCATTCATTGTCCGATATGACTTAACGTTGGAGGTTTTCTCTTATCCTGAAAGATGAATGTCTGGTAACTCTAAGCTCTATGTACTCTGTACTCATTTGAACATCATTTCATTCATCGTCCGATATGACTTAACGCTGGAAGTTTTCTCTTATCCTGAAAGATGACTGTCTGGTAACTCTAAGCTCTATGTACCCTGTACTCATTTGAACATCATTTCATTCATCGTTCTATATGACTTAACGTTGGAGGTTTTCCCTTATCCTGAAAGATGAATGTCTGGTAACTAAACTCTATGTACCCTGTACTCATTTGAACATCATTTCATTCATCGTCCGATATGACTTAACGTTGGAGGTTTTCTCTTATCCTGAAAGATGAATGTGTGGTAACTCGAAGCTCTATGGACCCTGGAGTTTTTTTAAGTGGGGTGGGAGTGCTGTATTTCGAGCAATATTTGCTGCGGAGGCTATAATGAAAATACGTTTTGTGGATTCCTAGTGCAAATATATGTATAAAATTAATAAATCGTTTATAAAAGGGCAAACAACAGAAGTCAAAACTACCTTTACCCGAAACATATTTCTAAAATTTGTATTTCGTCAAAAATGGATGTAGTGAGCTCTTATGAAAACATGTTTTCTGGGATGTTTACATTGAAATTAAAGTACAATGAATTTTCTGGGAACATTCCTGTTAGGTAAGTTTTTCTTCATTTTTGAATTAATTCTCTACACTGGATGTAAATGATGTAGATGGCCTTAATAGCGCAAATCTGTAGCATTAAACTATTCCGAGGTATTTGTTTCCGTTGGTTTTAGTTTGTCAGTGATTTATATACTTTTTTCAAATATATGTTAAATTATTAATTTGTTTCTTGTAATAAGATGGAAAAAGGGTGATATTTCATAGAGCCATCTATTTTGTAAACATTTCACTATCCTGTATTACTCTTACATCTACAATTACAAATGTAAACGTGTTTGCAGACGACAAAGAAGAAGGCTCAGAACCGGCCTTAACGGTTGATAGTTTCTCAGCGTTAATAAGAAATCCGCTTGACAATTACAAAACGGTTTACAGCGTGAAGATGCTGGCAAAAAGATATCACATTAAACTTTTTCGTGCCAAGTAAATAGTGTAGCTGGACCAACAATGGACGCGATGATGCACGAAAAAATACTGCTCGATTACACGCAGCTTGAGTAGCGGGAACTTGTTAATATTTTTATGAAATCGCTATGTAAATGCAACGAAGCGACAATGGAATTGATTCAAAGAGCCTCTTACGTCACACGGCAAAAAAAAAAAAATAAACTAACGAGGAAGAAGTGCTGGCTGTTTGAGAAGAAGATTCGTTATTAGCCGATGTAAAAGTTTACTGCAGTTTCTTAACTGTAAACGTCGAGAGGAGCTAGGTGTTTGAGTACTAACTGAAAATAATAAGACGGCCAAGCACGTATTTGATCAAAATATAAACTTGGTTGACGATCTACATGTAATTTATGACAAAACTTGCAGTGACTTTAAGGACTTTGGGGAAATTCTTTGTTGTAGGTTTTAATTTTGAACTACTTTGATTAAGTGATAGCAATTATAAAACTAAGTTAATTTCTAACTGGGCAATTAACTGTTGCAACAAACAAAACAGTATCGAGTGCTAAACGTAATTTAGAAGTTGTGAAAAGATAAAAATAATGAAGTGAGTAATATCCCGAACTTGGCATCGATGAAGTGGTCAAATTAACATTTGGTGTGTCAGTTTCAAGTATTTACAAACAAAAATCCACAGTTGATGAGGTTAGAACATCCGGCAACATTACACCTCAGATTAGAAGGATGTAAGTAGTAATTAATTTTCGTAACGAGTGTCCTATCGAATAAATATAGCTCAAATGATTAGAGAGAATGTATGAATAACTGGCAGAATCAAGGATATTGTATGTATGCTGCAGAAATAAGGGGGACGTCAAAAGTAAGTAATAATATAGACCAGTTATGCAAATAATTTGCTGAAGAGGTGTTCAGATTGCCTAGATCAGCTCCAGAGAAGGAAACGTATAATAATTGAAAGAGTCTTGAAATTTTGGTATAAATACTTGATAAAGATGATGATGAAATCCTGAAGGTATGTATAAATCAACAAAAGAAAATGGGAAACAGAAAATTTTGCTGGTCAGAGGCGGTAAAAGCTATGGAAGAAATAGGAAAGGTCGATTTGTGGAGACTATAAAATAGGAATGTAGCAAACTTTTGGAAAGTAGTCAGAACCAAAATGGAGGATATGGATAGTGAAGAAATATGGGGAGGATTAGAAAATAGAAAATCATTTAGGTTTTATAGAGTAATTAAGAGAGAATGGGGGAGAGAAGAATATGCATTTAGGGAAGGAATGGCTTGGATTAGAACAACATACATGTTCTTAAGGGGACTAAGGGTAGTAGGGTAGAAATATTTAAATTATATGGAGAAACAGTTCACATTCTGATAGACTGCAGAGAGCTAGCAGTATGGAGACAGAAAGTATGGGAGAAGAAATGGAAAAAGATGCAAAGGTAGTTGATAGCCATAAAAACGGTTACGGGGAAAAATGAAAGTAGAAATAAAAATATGAGGAGCCTGTTTTGGAAAGCTAAAGAGAAATGGATGAGAAGAGTAAAGATCGGAAAAGAAAAAATGCTGGGACATCAAGAGGAAACAGATAGCAAACTAGAGTAGATCATGGAAGGGTGACTATGCTACTCAGCAATGCAAGAAGGGCTGGGTGCCAAGCAGGCTGAGCTAGCTAGTGTTCTGGGACAAGTGGAAACATATAGCAAACTAAAATAGATGATGGAAGAGTGACTATGCTACTCAGCAATGCTAGAAGGCCTGGGTGCCAAGCAGGCTGAGCTAGCTAGTGTTCTGGGACAAGTGGAAACATATAGCAAACTAAAATAGATGATGGAAGAGTGACTATGCTACTCAGCAATGCTAGAAGGCCTGGGTGCCAAGCAGGCTGAGCTAGCTAGTGTTCTGGGACAAGTGGAAACATATAGCAAACTAAAATAGATGATGGAAGAGTGACTATGCTACTCAGCAATGCTAGAAGGCCTGGGTGCCAAGCAGGCTGAGCTAGCTAGTGTTCTGGGACAAGTGGAAACATATAGCAAACTAAAATAGATGATGGAAGAGTGACTATGCTACTCAGCAATGCTAGAAGGCCTGGGTGCCAAGCAGGCTGAGCTAGCTAGTGTTCTGGGACAAGTGGAAACAGCAAACTAGAGCAGATGATGGAAGGGTGACTATGCTACTCAGCAATGCTAGAAGGCCTGGGTGCCAAGCAGGCTGAGCTAGGTAGTGTTCTGGGACAAGTGGAAACAGCAAACTAGAGCAGATGATGGAAGGGTGACTATGCTACTCAGCAATGCTAGAAGGCCTGGGTGCCAAGCAGGCTGAGCTAGCTAGTGTTCTGGGACAAGTGGAAACAGCAAACTAGAGCAGATGATGGAAGGGTGACTATGCTACTCAGCAATGCTAGAAGGCCTGGGTGCCAAGCAGGCTGAGCTAGGTAGTGTTCTGGGACAAAGGAAACAGCAAACTAGAGCGGATGATGGAAGGGTGACTATGCTACTCAGCAATGCTAGAAGGCCTGGGTGCCAAGCAGGCTGAGCTAGCTAGTGTTCTGGGACAAGTGGAAACAGCAAACTAGAGCAGATGATGGAAGGGTGACTATGCTACTCAGCAATGCTAGAAGGCCTGGGTGCCAAGCAGGCTGAGCTAGGTAGTGTTCTGGGACAAGTGGAAACATATAGCAAACTAAAATAGATGATGGAAGGGTGACTATGCTACTCAGCAATGCAAGAAGGCATGGGAGCCAAGCAGGCTGAGCTAGCTAGTGTTCTGGGACAAGTGGAAACATATAGCAAACTAAAATAGATGATGGAAGAGTGACTATGCTACTCAGCAATGCTAGAAGGCCTGGGTGCCAAGCAGGCTGAGCTAGCTAGTGTTCTGGGACAAGTGGAAACAGCAAACTAGAGCAGATGATGGAAGGGTGACTATGCTACTCAGCAATGCTAGAAGGCCTGGGTGCCAAGCAGGCTGAGCTAGGTAGTGTTCTGGGACAAGGGAAACAGCAAACTAGAGCAGATGATGGAAGGGTGACTATGCTACTCAGCAATGCTAAAAGGCCTGGGTGCCAAGCAGGCTGAGCTAGGTAGTGTTCTGGGACAAGGGAAACAGCAAACTAGAGCAGATGATGGAAGGGTGACTATGCTACTCAGCAATGCTAGAAGGCCTGGGTGCCAAGCAGGCTGAGCTAGCTAGTGTTCTGGGACAAGGGAAACAGCAAACTAGAGTAGATCATGGAAGGGTGACTATGCTACTCAGCAATGCTAGAAGGCCTGGGTGCCAAGCAGGCTGAGCTAGCTAGTGTTCTGGGACAAGTGGAAACAGCAAACTAGAGCAGATGATGGAAGGGTGACTATGCTACTCAGCAATGCTAGAAGGCCTGGGTGCCAAGCAGGCTGAGCTAGCTAGTGTTCTGGGACAAGTGGAAACAGCAAACTAGAGTAGATCATGGAAGGGTGACTATGCTACTCAGCAATGCTAGAAGGCCTGGGTGCCAAGCAGGCTGAGCTAGGTAGTGTTCTGGGACAAGGGAAACAGATAGCAAACTAGAGTAGATAATGGAAGAGTGACTACTCAGCAATGCTAGAAGGCCTGGGAGACAAGCAGGATGAGCTAGGTAGTGTTCTGGGACAAGGGGAAACAGATAGCAAACTAGAGTAGATGATGGAAGAGTGACTACTCAGCAATGCTAGAAGGCCTGGGAGACAAGCAGGATGAGCTAGGTAGTGTTCTGGGACAAGGGGAAACATATAGCAAACTAGAGTAGATGATGGAAGAGTGACTACTCAGCAATGCTAGAAGGCCTGGGAGACAAGCAGGATGAGCTAGGTAGTGTTCTGGGACAAGGGGAAACAGATAACAAACTAGAGTAGATAATGGAGGAGTGACTATGCTACTCAGCAATGCTAGAAGGCCTGGGAGCCAAGCAGGCTGAGCTAGCTAGTGTTCTGGGACAAAGGGAAACAGATAACAAACTAGAGTAGATCATGGAAGAGTGACTACTCAGCAATGCTAGAAGGCCTGGGAGCCAAGTAGGCTGAGCTAGCTGGGAAGTTGTATAAATACATTCTATTTTATTGTATAAATTTGTCCTTTTAATGGTTAGAAAGCTTGTGTTGTGTCATTACTAGGGAGCAAAGTTTTAGGTAAATACTTATATTTATGTAATTAAATATTTTGCAAAAATTAGTTATTGGTACATATTTTATGGATTTTGTGTGTGGCAAATGACATGAATTTGTTTATGAGAAGGGAAGCCTTCTGCTTATATTTTGACCTTAGATTAGATTACGTGTTGTCAACAGCTCGCTACAATATAAACATATACACGAAACTCGTAGGAAAGGGATTTTGATGTCAGAGTATTGCACAATGTACTTGAACTCAACACCACTGATATAGGTTGCGTGTTAGTTGTTGACGAATGACCTTCAGTGGAAATCCAGTGAACTGGCCTACCGTACCTGTTGCAATTATTCCTGTTTCTTCAGTTAAATTCAGAAGTGCCGGGTAATGCTTAACATTCGTGTTGCCGAAGGTAAAAGGTAGTGTTCAGATACATTGAAAACAGATGGAAAATTTGTTTATTGTCAGCCTTGGGGGGAGTCTATAACAGCCGATCAAGGCTCCCACGTAACGCAACAAACATATCTTGGCGACTTCCCGTTCCTCTATGAAGCAGGTGCTTTTAGGTGAAGAGGTTACTAAGGACAATGTAGAGAAGGCATGTGTTGGGTTCTGTAACTCAAACAATTGACATGTGATATCAATAATCCATCACTGGTGGGTTATCAAAGCAGTTCTTTTTTATTGCAAGTTTGTTGTGTAAAATAAAAGAAAATATTTTTTGTTTTGTTTTATTAAATATTTTAAACTTTTTAAAAAATATTTTCTTGATTTTAAAGCATAAAATAAATAAATTTAATAGGTTTAGCACTTAAAAATTCGTTCCCTTGTCATTACGAACGTATATGGCCGCGAAGTGATAGAATTAAAGTCCAGGGAAAACGAGGAAAAATGCAAGGTCAGTGTGAGCGGTGGACGGACCTCTCGCCCTCAGAGCCACAAACTGAGTAGAGAAACCGACGTGAGTGCTATTGTGTTTTCCCACACTTCGTACGCTGGTAAGATTTAGGCCCGACATAAAATAGGGTGGCCGATGATACAGTGCACTTGCATCAGGCAAAAACACAGCGGCCTACTGAGCGAGAGAGAAAAGCTAACTTGTTCAGGCGACTTTGCCTTGCCGCAAATAAAACAAGACAACTAGGTCTGGTCATAACATTTAAGGCTGGTTTCCGACCCTACTAGTAATGGTTCACGCTCCAACTATCATTCTGACAAACATTTGTCAAGTCCTCGGCACTGAATAACTAGTAAAACATAAAATCTTATGTCAAACGATTTTTATGTTCAATTATTTATTATTGCTTTAAGATTTCTAATTAAGTATTAGGTTGTCATTCTTTTGTTTCTCCCGATGTTGTAAAACAGAATATAATTTAAAAGATGTGTAGTGTTTAACGCCGCTTTTACTACAGGTGGCACCGAAGACGGTGACACTGGTAATACATAAGATGAAGATGAAGCACCGGTGGAATGAGATGGCGGAGAAATCGGAAATCCCTGATAAAACCCGCCCGAGCACCGTATTGTCCACCACAAATCTCACGTAGTGCTCGTCTGGGATCGAATCCGGGCCGCCTTGGTGAGAGTCGAGAGGTCTAATCACTCAGTCACGGCGCGGCCGTGGAATATAGGAAACAAATCAGCCACTATGTCACCATAGTTTTCTGCTTTAATTTTCCGTATTTGTGGTCCTATATCCCCTCTTACAGTTTAGGATCACTGACGATAGGCTGTTTCTATATCAAGTACAAGAATACATGAGACTGTTTATTCATAGCTTTTGTGTGTGTGTGTGTGTGTGTGTGTGTGTGTGTGTGTGTATAACGCCCGCTTTTACTACATACGGCACCGCAGGCGATGGCACTGATGATACATGAGATGAAGATGGAGCACCGGTGGAATGAGATGGCAGGGGAAACTGGAGAACCCGGAGAAAACCCGCCCCAGCACCGTGTTGTCCACCACGAATCTCACTTTGCGGTCGACTGGGATCGAACCCGGACCGCCTTGGTGAGAGCCAAGCGGTCTAACCACTGAGCCACTGCGCGGCCTCATAGCTTTTATGGCATATTTTTATAGCTCCTAACTTGATATGCAATGGGGGTAAATACATTTTTTTCAGGTTTCACTAAAGGAACACGTGACACATTTTTCTGGCCAGACATATGAAATTCACGTTTATTCCATGACACTTCTTACCTCTACTGTCCCATCCGCACAAAAGCAATCAAATTTGGCGAACCGAAGATGCACACTAACTAATAAAGCAATTACGTTTAATTCACCGCAGATATTCCATTTATATTTTTTTCATATTGGATTTTATCAAAACTTAGCTTCACATTATCATAATACGATTTCATACAGCCGCATTCACTACACGCATTGATGGAAGTCTATTGCCAATGTGTAGCAACACAGCTTTCAAACTGACTCCTAGAAAATCGCCACTGATTTGAACTTGCACAGTGTTACGTGGTGGTGCTTAAGCATGATTTTAAATTCCTTTATACACAACCTGAATAAAATTGCTGTTATAACGTGAAAGAGAACACTAAAATTAGATTGTAAAAAGGTGTAAAAAGCTGTGCTGATTGAAAAACTCTGAGTAAACGAGGGTAAAAAACCAAGAATATATAAATAAGACCTGAAGCTTTCCTGGTGATGAATACGCTCACTTTCTTCTCGGGCAGCAAGCCAGGTGAAAAGACGATTAGATAGCAACGTTTCGGGAGTGTGCATCTCTCCCATCATCAGGATATTTATTAAATGTTATACCACAAATGAATCACTGGATATAACACAAATATAAACAAAGACAAAACACTATCAAAATTCGCATTACTTAACAGAAGACTGTTTTCAGTAAATTAAATGCCAGGTCAGGAGATGGCGTGAGTATAGAAAATTGTGTCAAAGAAACGTAACTACTTAACTTGATTATAAAGCTGTATTGACCTTTGCTTCTTAAATCGACTGATTTCCATTTCTAAGGCCGGTTTCCAAGAATATATTTTTTTTCCTGACAGCTTACCTTATTTCTCGACATAGTCTCAATTGATGCCTATACACTTGGACCACCGATATTCCAAATTCTTCATCCCGTAAAATAGGTTCCGTCAAGGTCTGCAAAATTCTGGTCGACGGTGACCATAACTTCTTCATCTGATGAGCATTTCTTACCACCAAGCCAAATTATAAGTTTGGGAACAGGAAGAAGTCACTTGGGGCTACGCCTGGTGAATAAGGTGGACGAGGAACCAATCCAAAGCCAAACTCTAGCTTGACCCGCTAGCTCGGTCGGTAGAGCACCTGCCTGCCGTGCAAGGGATCCCAGGTTTGATTCCCGGTGGTGGGGATGGGGATTTTTCTCCGACCAAGATAATTCCTCATCTTCCTCAGAGTCTGGAAGTATGAATGAGAGTGTGAATGTGTGCGTGATCTAAGATTAAAACCCACTGAATACGAGTTAACACCTTTGAGATGTTCCAAAGGAGAACGGCCGCCGATATGACCATTGCAGTTAAAGGCGGGGTATAGTATATGGGGGGGGGGACAACTCATGTACTTTCGCCATTGCCATTGCTCATGTGTGCGATGGTGCATTATCCTAGTGAAAGAGCACTTTTCTGCGTTTGTATTTCTGTCTCTTTTCAGTCAACTCATGTTGCAAACGATCCAAAAATGAAGCATAATAGACTCCAGTTATATTCTGCCTTTTCCCAAATAGTCTATGAGAATTATTCCTTGAGAATCCCAAAAAAAAACACTGTCCATAACCTTACCAGCTGACAAAATGCTCCTTGCGTTCTTTGGTTCACTTTCAGCAGGCTTTGTCCATTGTTTTGACTGCTGTTTTGACTCTGGTGTGTAGTGACATCCAAGTTTCATCCACGGTCACAACTCAGCGCAGAATGTCTTGCGGATTGCGATTAAACATCGCCAGACACTCGGTAGAAATGTTCTTCTGGATGCGCTTTTGGTCGACTGTGAATAGTCTCGGCACCCATTCAGAATATTCTGCACTCGCTCATTTGAGATGCCTACAGTCTCAGCAATAACACACATTTTGATTCGAGGTTCTTAAATAACCAGATGATGGATATTTTCAATGGTGTCCTGCATGGTGACCTCAATTGGGCGACCAGAGCGTGATTCATCTTCGATGCTTCTATGGCCACGTTTAAATTTATTGATCCAAAAGTAAATGGTCTTCAATGCTGGTACAGGGTACGCGTGAACTTCATCCAATTCAGTTTTGACTTGTGTGGCAGTCAAACCCTTCAAATCAAAATGTTTAATAACAACATAAAACTCTGTATTTTCCAGTTTCAATCGCCGCTATCACACTGACCAGTTTAGATGGCTCTCAACAATGAACCATGCATTGTATCACATTCAAATTTTCTGTACAATCTGTTGAATAACCAAGCTTACCACTCACAAAGCTGCAACACAAAATTTGCATCCCTTCATGGTAATTTACCAGAATTATCAAACGGCTCTCGTACCCTCACTGAAATCTTTTATTGCCAGCTCCATATTTTGTGCCGTCCACTTGCCATAATCTCTCTTCCCCGTCATCACAAAATGCAATCTCTACTAGTAAATGATGTAGAGAAAATAATAAAGTTTAGTGTGAATAGTTTGTATAAAATATATGAAACTAAATGATGTGAATACAGAACTAATAAATACTTGCTATAATATATTCGTGAAGGGATAAACACCCTTGATCAGATTCAAGTTGAAGTTCGCGTTTGAAATTATTTACTATTTTGTTTTTCTACACTATTCAGCATTCCTGAACGTCCAAAGCTGGAGATGTTGTTTCCGAGATATGTGAAGGAATGATAGCTAACAAAAACAAACAACAACTTGACAGGAATAAACCGTGAGCAGACTTTCATTGGAAATACATACCTGACCTTTAAATTACCTATTATCTAATATACACTATAGTTACTCATAAAAGGCTCAAAACTCGAATCCTGGGTTCGGTCACTCTAAATAATGGTTTTTCATGCTATGCTAGGCCATTTCCTTTTTTAAATTACATAAACCAAAGTTACATCTTTCAGGATAAGGGAAAACCTCCAACGTTAAGTTATATCGGACGATGAATGAAATGATGTTCAAATGAGTACAGGGTACACAGAGCTTAGAGTTAGCAGACATTCATCTTTCAGGATAAGGGAAAACCTCCAACGTTAAGTCATATCGGACAATGAATGAAATGATGTTCAAATGAGTACAGGGTACATAGAGCTTAGAGTTATCAGACATTCATCTTTCAGGATAAGAGAAAACCTCCAACGTTAAGTCATATCGGACGATGAATGAAATGATGTTCAAATGAGTACAGGGTACATAGAGCTTTGAGTTATCAGACATTCATCTTTCAGGATAAGAGAAAACCTCCAACGTTAAGTCATATCGGACGATGAATGAAATGATGTTCAAATGAGTACAGGGTACATAGAGCTTAGAGTTACCAGACATTCATCTTTCAGGATAAGGGAAAACCTCCAACGTTAAGTCATATCGGACGATGAATGAAATGATGTTCAAACGAGTACAGGTTACATAGAGCTTAGAGTTACCAGACATTCATCTTTCAGGATAAGAGAAAACCTCCAACGTTAAGTCATATCGGACAATGAATGAAATGATGTTCAAATGAGCACAGGGTACATAGAGCTTAGAGTTAACAGACATTCATCGTTCAGGATAAGAGAAAACCTCCAACGTTAAGTCATATCGGACAATGAATGAAAGGATGTTCAAATGAGTACAGGGTACATAGAGCTTAGAGTTACAAGACATTCATCTTTCAGGATAAGAGAAAACCTCCAACGTTAAGTCATATCGGACGATGAATGAAAGGATGTTCAAATGAGTACAGGGTACATACAGCTTAGAGTTAACAGACATTCATCGTTCAGGATAAGAGAAAACCTCCAACATTAAGTCATATCGGACAATGAATGAAAGGATGTTCAAATGAGTACAGGGTACATAGAGCTTAGAGTTACAAGACATTCATCTTTCAGGATAAGAGAAAACCTCCAACGTTAAGTCATATCGGACGATGAATGAAATGATGTTCAAATGAGTACAGGGTACATACAGCTTAGAGTTACCAGACATTCATCTTTCAGGATAAGAGAAAACCTCCAACGTTAAGTCATATCGGACGATGAATGAAATGATGTTCAAATGAGTACAGGGTCCATAGAGCTTAGAGCTACCAGACATTCATCTTTCAGGATAAGAGAAAACCTCCAACGTTAAGTCATATCGGACAATGAATGAAATGATGTTCAAATGAGTACATTATACATAGAGCTTAGAGTCCCATTCATCTTAAAGGATAAGGAAAACACCGGAGGAAATCTTGTCACTCTGACGAGATTCGAACTCGCGATTTTTTTTTTAACATGGAAGAGACATTGCCACCATGTAACAGAGGTGGACAACACGTATTCAATCTTGCAAGTTAAAAAGATATTAAGGTCGATATGTAAACTTTGTAAAAACTAAAGGAATACCTAGAATGTGGTTCAAGAAGTTTAGAAGTACTTAAAATTTCAATTATTTGTGACTTTTGCAGGTGCTCACACGGCAATCCGCTCTTAGCTCTCGCTATTCCGTATCACAATTTAACCGTAAATCATAACCTAGAAGGTATAATTAGATAAAAGCTATCATGCACACTCAACAATCTGTGAAAAATATAATTCGGAACTAAAATATGAATAAACACGAAATTTCTTACTTCAGTTGGACAGTTTTAGAGCTTTCTAGGTGGAAATATTAAAGAAAATGCTCTAGTTAAATTATTCACAGTGAAAATGCTAATAAATTTCCTGTACAGTCAGTACATTTTCTGTCACCATGAAGCCATTCTAAGCATACGATCGTCATATGTCCAAAGATTATGTAAATTTGTAATGTTTCTGTGTTTTTTCTTTGCTTCTTAAGATCTCTTTGTTTTGACTTTTGAATTATTTACTCTGTGTTTAATAGGTCACCAGATATGAACTTTGTTAATCTTGCAGGTTTTAGCTAAATGTTTTCAAAACGTCGAACATTTTTTTTTACTGTAGCTCTAAGCGTGTTTTCAACTATGTGCAGACACCTTTAATGTTCTTGAGAATGAAATTGTTTTCCAGCTATATTGTAGTTTTTTACAAATGAAAATTCTGACATATTTTCGTAATGCAAATATATTAATCTGGCATATAGCTTTTATTTTTAGCTTCTAGCTAAGTTAGAAAGTAAGTGGAAACAAAGTGAATGGTCGAATTAACTTTAATAGATTTATTTTGAGCAGTAAGTTAATTCTTCTTGATTTTCTGCCGAAAATTTGACTAAGTGTGGTTACCAGTTATATCCTACTGTACATTGTGATGGGAGAAGGATAAGAAAAATCAAAGATGGGGAAAAGGTATTGAAAACTGACACAGATGTGATATTGGGCATTTAAATGGTCACCTAAAGGGTGCTGGGACAAAAATAAAGTAAAATAAAATAAAATAGAAATCTTCATACTATATATACCCCGGCACCTAATTTCTTAGTCCGGACTTTTTAATCAGACTTTTATTTATTTATTAAAACATCAGAAACATATACAAAAACATACGCAATTTACAGATTATTAATACAAATAAAACAATAAAAAAGAAAAAAGAAAAGAAAAAAAAACTTTTACAAACATTTTAAAATTTACTCTCATCAAACATAAAAATCCACACCAAATTTCTAAAAATTAATGTACATAAAATAAACTAAATTTCAAAAATATAATTAAAATTTTTAATTTTTTCTAATGCATACTTTTTAAAATTTTATAAATTTAATTTAAAAATTTACAAGAATTTCACATATCCTTAAAATATTTTAAACAAAAATTTAATATTACTGATTTCCAGTGACACATAACTTGTATTGCAATTATTAACTTAACTATATTTTAAGATTCCTCATAAAAAAGATTTTGCTGTCGGTAGCCACTTTTAGTACTGGTATCCAGCATTACTATTTAAACAAACAAAAATATCATAACCACACAAAGCTATTAATTACAACCATACATTTTAAAATAAGCAATTATTAATTTACCTAATATTTCAAAAATAACATATTCCTACTATTAATTATAATTTAAAAACAAAAGTATTATTAATAGAGTCATATAGCATTTCAAAATAATTATTATTAACAATCATGAATTAAAACCTTTATAACTATATATATATATATATATATATATATATATATATATACAAAATTACTTTAACTTCCTAAACTATTATTTATAATATTCATCTCAGAGTTTATTAAAATTTAAAACCAAAACTTTTTAATGCGCAAAATTAATTTGCATTTGCAATTAAAAATTATAGGTTTTAAAACAAAAGATTTCAAGATAAAACAATTTAAAAACTAATAATTTAATTTAATAATAAAAATATTATCACTTTTTATATACAAAGCAATTTTAATGATAAAATCAGATAATAATATTTAAAATATTTACACTTATCATTTACTAATTATAATTTTCAAAGATAAATTTAAACCTTTATAACTTCAAAGTACAAAAAAGTATTTAATTTTCCAAAATAATAGTTGTAAAGATATTTCACCAATGATAATTAAATTAAAAAGCTATTTATCAATATTGTGCAACTTCTTATTAAAAAATTGAAACACTATTATCTAAACCAATAAATATACAAAATAAAATTTTAAACTTTTCCCACATTTTACCACTTTAATCACTACCGCTCTCAATTTGATTAATAAATAATATTTTTTAAAAAAACTTTTCCGTGCATTTTGATGCTTTATTCACTATCTAATTAATTAAGAGAATTTTATACATTTTTCCCTATATTATAGCACTTTATTCACTTTCACTATTAATTTTATCAATCGATTAAAAAAAAAACTTATTAAATTTCCACCCTAAACTTTATCACTTTCACTATCACTTCCAATTTCAAGCATATTATATTGATAAGATGGACCATAACGCTGCCGTATCGGATCCTCCATCCGCTGGGACACCTCGAGATATCGATCAGGCAAAACCAATGCAAACTGAAGGTTTGAGAACACAGGTACCCCCGAATGCGTGCCTCACAAGTCATCGCGGAGCCAAGTCGTATTAATGTAATTCAACATCAAAACAAACAAATTTTACTTACACTTTAGTAACTGTTTAATTCGAAATAGTTGCTAAACAAAATGTGTAGTCAGGGCTGTAAAGTCACTGAATTTTATCTGTATGAAAACTAAACAAAAAAAGAACTCCAACACAAAGCCGGGATTACGAGAGATCGAAGGAATAGGAAAGGCAGGTTTATGAACCGGGAAATGTTCCTGAAGCAACGAGCCTGGTTAGAACACAAAATATATACAAATAAGGGAGGTATCAAAGTGTATCTTTTATGACTAAAGGCGTTTAGGGGGGTTAGTAATAGTTTGTATAACCTTTATGTAAATCGTGTAACAAATGACAATTGAAGGGCGAGTCCCCGCTGATTATTGCCTACCCTATGTAACCCAATAAGGTAAGACTCCAGGGTTAATAAATATATTTCACCCCAGCAATGCCCCTAGATCCAATTAAGGCAAACATTCCCAGTAATAAAGTTTGAGGATTTATGGAAATTCTCGACACGAACGTTACGTCTCCAAATTTATGGAAATTCTTGGATACAACGTACAACGCTTGTGCACATATCGTGTTGTAGGATCCACTGATTTCTTTGTAATAATTGGAATTTCCTTATTTCATTGCACTAGGCGTGATATTCTTGTGTAACGGTTCATTATATCTGCTGTCTGTTACAATAAAGATTTAAAATTAATGATTTAGTTATGGTTACTGTATTCTAAACTCAGGATTAAAGATATAAATTTGAATAGTGCTACATTTCGGATAGATTGTAACACTTTGTGACTCTTAGTTAACACTTCAGGGTGAAAAGGTAATGTGTCGTACTCACATGACTTTCTCTACTCTTGTACAAACACTTATTGCTCTATCTACTTCAAGATAAACATTATCTTATTCGGATAACAGTAGAGTTTAAGTGATAGTCAAATGTTTTGGTTGTTAAGTGATGTATACATGACTTTCTCTGCTCTTGTTCTATCTACTTCAAGATAAACATTGTCTTATTGGGAATACAGTAGACTTTAAGTGATAGTCAAATGTTTTGGCCGTTATGTGATATATACGTGACTTTCTCTACTACTGTACACTTATTGCTCTACCTACTTCAAGATAAACATTATCTTATTGGGAATACAGTAGACTTTAAGTGATAGTCAAATGTTTTGGTCGTTATGTGATGTATACATGACTTTCTCTACTCTTGTACAAACACTTATTGCTCTATCTACTTCAAGATAAACATTATCTTATTGGGAATACAGTAGACTTTAAGTGATAATCAAATGTTTTGGTCGTTATGTGATGTACACATGACTTTCTCTACTCTTTTACAAACACTTATTGCTCTATCTACTTCAAGATAAGCATTATCTTATTGGGAATACAGTAGACTTTAAGTGATAGTCAAATGCTTTAGTCGTTATGTGATGTATACATGACTTTCTCTACTCTTGTACAAACACTTATTGCTCTATCTACTTCAAGATAAACATTATCTTATTGGGAATACAGTAGACTTTAAGTGATAGTCAAATGCTTTAGTCGTTATGTGATGTATACATGACTTTCTCTACTCTTGTACAAACACTTTTTGCTCCATCTACTTCAAGATTAACATTATCATATTGGGATAACAGTAGAGTTTAAGTGATAGTCAAATGTTTAACACACACAGTAGGTGCTATACTCTATTCCCACTTCATTTCAGGAAGCTCTTGGTACAAATTAGCTGTTCGCACTTCTTGCTAAATAGAGCGCACTTCGGATATAGACAGTTTATTTTTGGAATGGTCAAATATCAAGACAAAACATGCCAGAATTTCAAGCAATGAGCGATGCAACAACCAGAAAATGTATATTTTTGTGCCTTATCAAATATTGTGAATATGGATGTAAAAACGACTTACTCAAATGAAAATTTATTTCGCTGCCTTTTCTCTTCCTTCCATGTAACTATTTGGACAGAAAATACAGGCACAAAATAATGTTACACTGTTTATCAAGTACCCTGTAGGGGGAGAAAATATTTTGGTCGAAGCATACCTTCTGTATCGAGAGTTCACAAGATGTATACATTTTTTAACTCTTGTAAAACCAATAAAACGTTCCAAAATATTCCAATCAAGTTCAGATAATTTTCCATCTAATCTAGACTTCACACGAAACGTTTCTTAAGTTCTCAACGAGTGTGAATAAAATATCATAATGAGAATATTCGCTTTAAGGGTATGTATGACTGAAATTTTCAAATTATGAACTAATAAAGCTAGCTTTTTCAAATTTACACCATAGGTGTAGTATATTGTAAACATGTTACAATACTACAGCGAAGTAATCCTGTCAATGTCTGTTTAGTTAACGTGTGTGCAGTTGCCACTCAAAGGGACCTCCAGGGACCTGACCTTCCCGCCCACTAATGACCGTCATAAATCTATCTCCACACCTCAGAAATGGAATACTGTCGTTGAGGACCAATAGCAACCCTGATTTTCTGGAAATGACAGTCGCATGTTTACTCCACGTGGAGTCTCAGTTGCCAAAGTTCCAACTTCCAGTTGATCTGTTTCATTACGTGCAGATATTCGTTGTGTGTCACGATGTGGAGACCGTGGGAGGGAAATGCAGTGATAAATGCAATTGAAGTAGTAGATAACTTTCAGTCAAGTGAAAATAATCAAAGTGATGACAATAGTGTGAAAAACTGGACCGAGTTATGTTACTGGAAAAGCCTCAAAAAACAAAGTTATAATGGGAACTGTTTCTAAGCAAATTCAAGCGCTTGTTTTGAACACATATAAATATGTGCTGAGAAATAATCTTGGTAAGGGGTCATGCAATGATGATAAATTATGAGAATTCACAGAAATACGGTAAGAAATATTGTGACGAAAGGAATACCAAAGACGCCGATCAAGTGTGAAAACAAAAGGAAACGTTTCTCTAAAGTAGATAATTTCACATGCGATTTAATTCGTCGAGAAATTTATAGATTCTATGCAAAGGGAGAGCGCCCACCTTAGACGAATTGGTTGCACATTTTTAAGAAATTTGTGATTTTCTTTATGGGCGCTGCACTTTGCGCAGTCTCCTAAAGGAGCTGGGTTTCAAATACCGCACTTTGAATAAGATAAGGGTTATTATGGAATCCAGTAGCATTATAGCTTGGCGATATATGTCGTCAAAGCTAAGAAAGTTTTGCAGTAATGGACATAAAATAATTTATTTAGACGAAACTTCGTACGATACCCATGACGTATCGAGAAAGGTGGCAACCTTGCAGAAAGGCCTGCGAGGAGGAGGGCCATGGTTGTAAAAATATTATAAGGGTTTGTCAAAGGCAGCGGCCGACTGCACATGAGTTAACTAAACAGACTTTACATTTGGCTTCTCGACCTGGATATTCGAAACAGTCAAAGTGCATCCTATCTGCTGCGAGTGGGGGATATCGCCACACACTTCAGAAATTATGATTAGCAGTACATTAGTAGAAGTTTAAAAGTTAAGTGAAAATGTCGCTTTTTAATTCTTGGAGATGTTATTGTTGCGGCAGACGACTTTGTTTGTAATATTAATAACTGCATATCCAAATTAAATGTTCACTGAAAATTGTCTTGGTCTTATGTATAATGGTTTTCTCAGATTTAAATTTAAATTAGTTTTCCATTAAAATCTCAAAATATAATGAAATTCTGCATGTGGCAGTTTATTATATTTCAGCCCCAAGTATTTATTTCAGTGAAAACCTCTGCTTGATGTATATTTGGTAAAGATTGTTGATAGCTATTGTCGGCTATTACGAGATATCGAGATATTTATCAGAAAGTGTTGAGTCTATGATCACATATGCCAATTAATTTCATAGCATTA
Source organism: Mantis religiosa (assembly GCA_030765055.1). Lineage (NCBI taxonomy): Eukaryota > Metazoa > Arthropoda > Insecta > Mantodea > Mantidae > Mantis > Mantis religiosa. The sequence goes on from CM060949.1 coordinate 4,618,079, forward strand.
ACCTGCTCCAACCCGCCTATCGCCCATCCTCTTCCCTCCTTTGCGTATTACAGCTGTTCCTGAAACATAACCTATATCTTTACCGCGTGCCATATTCTTACACTTCAGTTTTGCTTAAACAATATGCGAGCGTTTTTATTAATTTGGCTCTAGGTGAACGTTATTAAGGTAAAGTTCATAGCAATGAAAACGTATTCCTCGGGAGTGGTTAATGCCACAAAAACGTGAAATGAAAATAAATTTTCAAAAACTAAACTATAACCAGAAAACTGTTATATAGATCTAACTGCAGAGGTTTCAGTAACTTACGCTAAATAGATTGAACTATATTCATACTTGAATACTTGAAATGATGGAAAATGTTAGAAAAAAAATTCGAAAAGTACTATGACGCAAATTTCACATCTATTTCCAAGTATATGTTCTCTGTAAACCAGATGAAGGACATATAGAAATGTAGGAGGTAAGAGAACAAAGCTGAAGCATACAATTATTTTTATAAAAAGTTATTTTTCTCCTATTTTAAATTAACATTCTCCAACGTTAAATCATATCAGACGATGAATGAAATGATGTTCCAATGAGTACACGGTGCACAGAGCTTAGAGTTACCAGACATTCATCTTTCAGGATAAGAGAAAAACCTCCAACGTTAAGTAATATCGGACGATGAATGAAATGATGTTCAAATGAGTACACGGTGCACAGAGCTTAGAGTTACCAGACATTCATCTTTCAGGATAAGAGAAAACCTACAACGTTAAGTCATATCGGGCGATGAATGAAATAATGTTCAAATAAGTACAGGGTACATAGAGCTTAGAGTTACTAGACATTCATCTTTCAGGATAAGAGAAAACCTCCAACGTTAAGTCATATCGGACGATGAATGAAATGATCTTCATATGAGCCCAGGGTACATAGAGCTTAGAGATACTAGACATTCATCTTTCAGGATAAGAGAAAACCTACAACGTTAAGTCATATCGGACGATGAATGAAATAATGTTCAAATAAGTACAGGGTACATAGAGCTTAGAGATACTAGACATTCATCTTTCAGGAAAGGGGAAAACTTTCAACGTTAAGTCATATCGGACGATGAATGAAATAATGTTCAAAGGAGTACAGGATCCATAAAACTTAGTTACCCGACAATCATCGTTCAGGATAAAGAAAAGGCCCCGAGAAAATAGTATCACCCAGACCGATAATCGAACTGGGAACATTTTGAACGTGACGCTACCACTACGCTACAGAGGCGGGCCTAATTTTTATTCCTAGTTTGTATTAGATAAAGATTTTCATTTCATTTATACTGGACACTGAATACTTTCTGCATGACTGCGAGAAATAAAAATGAAGGCTGTTGATCATTCGAACTAATAACTAGGAATATTGAGGGAATAGTTAAGTCTAAGAAATATATTTGATATAATTTGCGTGTTTTAAGTAATGTCTGCATTCCTTTGTGCAGTAAGTTTTTGTGTGCATATTTTCGTTCATTATTTGAACAGCATTATACAAAATTCAATTAGGTTTTCTTAGAAAATTCTAGATTTGTAGCAAAAATATTTTAAAAGCTAGAAATGGGTCCTCGATACCTCGATACTCGAGTAAATAAAATACATCGAAAACGCTTACATATAAAGGGTAGTATGGCATGAAAAACCTTCCATAAAAACTTTCATGACTCATCATTAGAAGTTTCACACACACAAAACTTTTTCTGATATTTTTATTCAGATGTTTGAGAGAAATAAAGGAAGTAATGCGGAAGGGGTGGTCAAACACCCCCTGACGACGTCTGAAGTGCTTTGACCCCTCGCAAGCCGGCTACCGAGTGGTGGAGACGTGGCAACGCTGCCGCAGCCCGTCCCATACTTTTAACAAAGGTTAAGAAGAGAGACGCTTGCTTGGCCAAGGAATGCTTCTTCCTTCAGGCCCTCATGCATAATATAAAGTGAGGCGCAACAAGCAAAACTCGACCTTACGGATCCTGATCCATTGAACTCGATGCAAAGAATGTGGCCAGGCTACAATATTTGCGATTTAGATGACAAATTACACCACTCGTTCTACTTCTCATGCACACTCACAGAAATCGCCTAATTGCTATTTCCTTGAAGCTTGAAGAGGATTAGGGTAATACAGTAGACTTTAAGGTTAGTCAATTGTTTATCGCTGTGATTGCTCCTAAATTTCGATCTCTCTACAGGAAGAAAAGAGCAGCGATTATCTCTTTGGAAATAGTTTAAAAATTATTTGACGTAAATTGTATGCCTTGACGACATAAACAATTTTTTGAGCAGTAAACGTTTGTTTACCACTAAACTTACTCAGAACGAAGAGGATTTTAGAGGCTTTTCCCAAAAAAAACATTTCATTTGTCACATTAATATCTTAAACATCTAGATTTTAATGAAGATCATAGTTGCAATTTAAAAAACCAAACATTTCGAGGAAAAAAATTTACATGTAAGGGATAGTCTAGGGTGAAGAGGGAATTTTCTTGCACATTCCTCTTTTCATTTTTGACCTTTATTGTTTAGAAACATATGGCCAGTTTTTGAAACTCATGGCACCTCAAAACACGTATTTGCGGAACAATTTGGATCTCTTATTTTTGGATGGAATATAAACCTCCTCTACCTTCTGTTTATATACATAGTAAAGAAAGAACTCTATATTTAGATTTTCTGCTCCCAAAAATTCTAAATCCGTATTTACGAACATTGAGAAATTGTTGCACCTGTCCAGAGATGTCTCTACTTGTAATATTTACATCACGAAAGAACATTTTTTATTTATTTACAAACTTTTATAATACATTGTGTTTATTTATGTTTATATATAACGTATACTTAAATGCCTTTTATTTAGTGAAAACAAGGTGTGGATAGATTGTATACAGAGGTAATATCGAACGAACAAATAATTGTGAATGGTAATGGAAACCCTTTAAAGTGAATATATATTAAAACATTTTACTTATGTAACTAAGTAATTATTACTAAATTTGAAATAATTCCTAGATAAATTGAGTAACATAACAAAGAATGGTGTAATATATAAGCTATTAGTTAAAGCCCCAATGTGAATTAATGTCATTTCCTCCTATCGTCGCTAAGGAAATTCTTGTTCAATGGTCTACAAGATTTTTTATGCTGAATTACGACTTAAAATTGTAATTTCGTACAGTAACAGATGAAGTGTCCTGTGATATTCAGAGAAAACCAAGTAAAATATAGTTTGACTTGCTTTAATTTCTGATCCCCCCCAAAAGGTTGCCGAGTTCTGAAAATGCTGCATAACCTACTGATACCCCTTGGTGGTGACACAATTGTCAGTCGTAACCCTGGAATGATCTTTTAGATACAGTTGATGAAAATGTAAACTCTTTTGGTCCTGCAGCTGTAAAATAACATAACTGTACAATTTCGATATAATTCATAAGCCTTTATCATATAAAATGAATTAGATGTGTAGCTTTCACACCCTCAGAAATAAAATTCGTTTTTCATTTACGCAGGAATGATAAATAAATGGTTAAATGTGCTATTTTTTACCTCTCTGCTGTAAACACTACTCTACAGTTAGGTCTTTGTGAAGAACTGACCTACCCCAACTTGGGGCATGGGGTTTGACAATGTACGCCATTCAGAGAAGCCACACTCTAACGAGCTCATTCACACGAGGCCCAGGTAAGGATGGCTTGCTGGTGTCACAAAGTATTCCCAGACCCTTCCTCTTTCATTGTTACATTTAGGAGTGGTCCATGCCTTTGAGAGCACCACTTCTAACTTTGAATTATTATGACGAGGACCTTGGGATCATTCCACCCCACATGCTGCAGCATCTTGCACATCATTTCGCAGATAATCTTTTGGAATATGGAGAGTTTCTTGTAAGATAACATTTTTCTTCAACTCCATTTAGGTATTTGTATAAACTAGGTCATTCTTTAAGGTTATTCCAACCAAAACTCGTCTTGGTGATCTGATGATTGCGGAGACCGTGTTGGAAAGTGCCACGAACACATTTAATACCGATGTTTAATTGCTAAAATATAAATTTTACCTTACACCTTGAAAAAGACACTACAATGTTATAATACTATTAGACAACCTGTGTTCGAACACTTTTTTATTTTTATTTTATGACCTTCAAGTTTAACTCATAGCGCGCGATGAATGAAATGATGTTAAAACGAGTACAGGGTACATAGAGCTTAGAGTTACCAAACATCTCTCAGGATAAGAGAAAACCTCCAACGTTAAGTCATATCAGACGATGAATGAAATGATGTTTAAACGAGTACAGGGTACATAGAGCTTAGAGTTACCAGACATTCATCTTTCAGGATAAGAGAAAACCTCCAACGTTAAGTCATATCGGACGATGAATGAAATGATGTTTAAATGAGTACAGGGTGCATAGAGCTTAGAGTTACCAGACATTCATCTTTCAGGATAAGAGAAAACCTCCAACGTTAAGTCATATCAGACGATGAATGAAATGATGTTTAAACGAGTACAGGGTACATAGAGCTTAGAGTTACCAGACATTCATCTTTCAGGATAAGAGAAAACCTCCAACGATAACTTATATCGGACGATGAATGAAATGATGTTTAAATGAGTACAGGGTGCATAGAGCTTAGAGTTACAAGACATTCATCTTTCAGGATAAGAGAAAACCTCCAACGTTAAGTCATATCGGACGATCAATGAAATGATGTTCAAATGAGTACAGGGTACATAGAGCTTAGAGTTACCAGACATTCATCTTTCAGGATAAGAGAAAACCTCCAACGTTAAGTCATATCGGACGATGAATGAAATGATGTTTAAATGAGTACAGGGTGCATAGAGCTTAGAGTTACAAGACATTCATCTTTCAGGATAAGAGAAAACCTCCAACGTTAAGTCATATCGGACGATCAATGAAATGATGTTCAAATGAGTACAGGGTACATAGAGCTTAGAGTTACAAGACATTCATCTTTCAGGATAAGAGAAAACCTCCATCGTTAAGTCATATCGGACGATGAATGAAATGATGTTCAAATGAGTACAGGGTACATAGAGCTTACAGTTACAAGACATTCATCTTTCAGAATAAGAGAAAACCTCCAACGTTAAGTCATACCGGACGATGAATGAAATGATGTTCAAATGAGTACAGGGTACATAGAGCTTAGAGTTACCAGACATTCATCTTTCAGGATAAGAGAAAACCTCTAACGTTGTCATATCGGACGATGAATGAAATGATGTTCAAATGAGTACAGGGTACATAGAGCTTAGAGTTACCAGACATTCATCTTTCAGGATAAGAGAAAACCTCCAACGTTAAGTCATATCGGACGATGAATGAAATGATGTTCAAATGAGTACAGGGTACATAGAGCTTAGAGTTACCAGACATTCATCTTTCAGGATAAGGGAAAACCTCCAACGTTAAGTCATATCGGACGATGAATGAAATGATGTTTAAATGAGTACAGGGTACATAGAGCTTAGAGTTAACAGACATTCATCTTTCAGGATAAGAGAAAACCTGCAACGTTAAGTCATATCGGATGATGAATGAAATGATGTTCATATGAGTACAGGCTACACGGAGCTTAGAGTTACCAGTCTTCCAGAATATGGAAAACCTCCAACGTTAAGTCATACTTATCGGACGATGAATGAAATTCGTCTTTCAGGATAAGAGAAAACCCCTGAACAGGAAAATCCTTACGCACTGTACACATCCTGACTGAGAATCGATCTCGGGCCGTTTTAAATTCAAACATTTAATAGCCTTGCAAATTAGAAAACAGTATTTTATCCAACAAAATGGCAACTCTAGTAAATACGTACTTCAAACAAAACAAATAAAACCAAGTGAGATTTTCAATTTCTTCTATTTAATGGTAAAGGAATGGGATGAAAGTAGACCAGGCAGGATGCGAGAGAATCTGAGTGCTCACGTGACGTACCTAAGGCAACATTAGTTCAAATGTACAATTATAACAAAGTTTGAGTGATTTAACAGTTATCATAACGGTGAATAGTTTTGGGTATTGGTTCTTGAATAATGTATTCAACCTATTATTATTATTATTATTATTATTATTATTATTATTATTATTATTATTATTATTATTATTATTATTATTATTATTATTATTATTATTATTATTATTATTATTATTATTATTATTATTATTATTATTATTATTATTATTATTATTATTATTATTATTAATTTGTATAGTTACACCTGATAAATAACAGAAATGACGTTAAAAACGAGAACAACTCGACGGCAGCGAGATGTCAAGTGTATTCATGTACTCTTGATTCAATTATTTTGTGTTACATACGTAATGGATCCATTAAGTGCTATTGTTTTTGACAGTACTTCTATTGTTTCTGCGGCTTGTGTAATTTCATTTGGTTCTTCCATTTACTTCTTTTCTAAATTAACATTTACCAATTTAAACTTTATACTAGATTATACTAGACAAAGGAATAACGTTTAGGTGAAAGGTTGCCCGTAGAGGTTAATTCTACAACGAAATGCGATTTGAAGTATGGCGAACTTTTGTTGTGAGCAGATAATACGAATAAAATAAACACTTATAGTGGAAAATAAAAGCTGATCAAATCAAGTTGAATGAAATAAATACCAAAAGTGCCCGCCTCGGTAGCGTAGATGGTAGCGTGTCTGCCTCACGTTCAACAGGTCCCGAGAATTCGCATTTCGGTTAGGGTGAGTTATCTGGAAAATGTTTTTTCCGGGATTTCCCCTTAGTCTGAAAGACGAATGTCGGTAACTCTAAGCTCCGTGGACCCCGGTCTCATTTGAGCATCATTTCACCCATTCCATTCATCGTCCGATATGACTTAACGTTGGTGGACGTAAATTACAAAACAAAACAAAACAAAAGAAGTGCCAATATAAAACGTAATTGGCCTGGAAACTAAAGCTGGTCACTTTGGAGTGTTAGTTCGTGTGTTAAGAGGCCATGATGTGTTTCATATTTGAATTTTCTCACCGATAGCAAAATGCCCCATGTGTTTTATTGACGCTCACGTTGAGCAGACAGATCTGTCCGTGCAATAAGCACATGATTCATGCCAGAGGGAGAGAACAATGCATATCCCCTCTACAACTACAAATTTTAACTTCCCCTCCTCCTCCTCCTTGAGAGATAGCCATCTCCTGCATCAGTCAAATCTAACACAAGATGCACGCAATCGGATAAACTCTTAGATGATATCTCTTTCACAGCCTTTCTTCCGATTTCTATGTCGTGATACAAGTTAACTTTTCAAAACACGCGCTTTAGGTATTTACTTCTCTACCTACCACTTTCGTCACAAATAGTTTTATTAGAGATGAGGAACTGAAGTGATTGTCATATGTTAAAAAGTTGGTCTCTGCATGCTGTCTTTGGAACTAATCGAAGTTTAAACATGTTTTTTGTATGAATTATGCGAGACGGTCATTTGTTTACAATATCAATGTAATTTACTTCATTGGGCCATGACTGGACTAGAAACAAAAGAAAGCTTATTTCAGCCGTAGCCTATGTATCTCGTTATCCACGTTCCATGACATCTCTAGAAGCAAAGGAATGCGACTTACAACTTGAAAAAGCTCTACAGTATTTGAAAATTAAAATCAAAGCAGAAATACCTCGAAAATATTTGATGTAATAACAGTAAATAAATATTGTGAGTAGGCGTATACCGAAACGAGGCGAGTTGAGCAAAGCCACAACAAAATAAAACCCTTTAACCCGTACATCATTTATTTTTAGACAGTTCTGAGAATTTAGAGATATATTACACATTTACCAGGTGAGTCAGCTGCCCCTTTTTGTCGAGTTTTAGGCAATGCGCATTTTACACTGCAACATGAAAACATCGACCCTATTACTAGGTTCCACCCGCGTACTTAACATTGATGTTAAACACTCAATGAAATTACTACTAATATAGATGTTATCACATCGCCTGTAGTATATTCGTAATTAGACAGTTGACGTTCGTACGTCTGTAAATGTTCACTGGAACAAGCGAATACTATATGTTAGACGGAATGTTTATCTCACACGTTACTAGGTAGCTCAGGGCAGTCTCATTTGTCTGCTGTGACGGTGGTTCGAATCCTCTGCATAGGTATACTAATTTTTTTACCCTGTAATACTCACAATTTGCAATTATTATTCTGATAACTGTTATTTTTATTTTTAATTGTTTTATGTTTTATGCCATTGTTTGATGTTTCTTTATTGGTGAACTATAAGTAGATAGTTGTTTAAAGACGCCTATAGTTAGGTGCAATTGAAAGAAGGAGCATTTATACACATTTGAACACAGAAAACATGGAAATTACAGTATGAGAGTTTAACATGGAAGTTAAATACAATTTTGCAGACATAGAGTGCTAGTAAAAATGTCGTTTCAAATTGATATGCTTTGTGGCGCTGGAATGACCCTTTTTCTATTCCTGAAACACGACTCTTCTAACGAAGTAAGTGCTCGAACTGATGACCTTCCTGGGTAATGCAAGCCCTCGGAGACTTTATAATTAAATTATTGTGAATTCGGTTTCCAAGTTTTCATGAACATAAAAAAGGAGTATTTTACTTGTATGCCTGGCGCTATACCTTTCCCACCTCGCGAGTTCTCGTGCTTGATTTAGCCTTTTAAGACAGTTTTAATCATTTGCTAGCTGTTTTAATATTATTATTTAAATGGAAAAAGCTCTTATGAAAGGGTAGAGTCAGACTGAAAAATTCAATGCCATAGCCGGGATTTGAACCACGGATCTTCTGGTTTCCGTCCAGCCGCTCTAAACCCTTGAGCTACTATGGCCAACGTGCCAACATGACATTCAATTCTCCAACTGACTCGTGTTTTTCCTGGTAAACCACTAGGAGCTCTCATAAACACATGGGACAACCACCTTAATGACGACTTACTATGCTGTAAGTACTTTAAGGCCCGGGCTTTATAGTTCGGACCACTATTAGGTACAACTGACTCGTGTTTTTCCCGGTAAACCACTAGGAGTTCTCATAAACACATGAGACAACTACCTTAATGATGACTTACTATGCTGTAAGTACTTTAAGGCCCGGGCTTTATAGTTCGGACCACTATTAGGTACAACTGACTCGTGTTTTTCCCGGTAAACCACTAGGAGTTCTCATAAACACATGGGACAACCACCTTAATGACGACTTACTATGCTGTAAGTACTTTAAGGCCCGGGCTTTATAGTTCGGACCACTATTAGGTACAACTGACTCGTGTTTTTCCCGGTAAACCACTAGGAGTTCTCATAAACACATGAGAGAACTACCTTAATGACGACTTACTATGCTGTAAGTACTTTAAGGCCCGGGCTTTATAGTTCGGACCACTATTAAGTACAATTAATGGAAATTAATTGTTCTTTCACACTATCCGTGTGTAGGACGCACTATGAAAGAGTTGATTCAGACTGAAAATGAATGAATTTAATATGTTGGTACGTTGTCCATAGTAGCTCAATGGTTTGGAGCGGCTGGAGGGAAAACAGAAGATCCGTGGTTCAAATCCCGGCTATGGCATTGAATTTTTCAGTCTGGATCCACCCTTTCATAGTGTGTCCTATAGACGGCTTGGTTGAAAAGAACAATTAATTTCCAAAAGCTCTGATGTTTGTTAACTGCGATGCGCGAGACGTAGTTTAAGCAAAAATGTAAATAAACCATTGTTTAATAATATGTCCGTTTTGACTGTACGGTTCCATGATGTATGAGGCGTGTCTTTAATTTTTTCCTAATTTTTGGCAGCCAATCCCTGCTCTAAGGACAAGAATCTGCCAATTTATTTTTAGCAGACGTTGTTAGTGTACTTATATACTTATATGATAGCTCCAAATTCTCCGAGGCGTTTACTGAATTAATTTGATGAAGTTTGTAAAATCGGCTGGAAACCGGAATTCGCTCTCAACAAAGGAGTCGTATGTTATTGAGGTGTAGCTTAGAGAGCAGTACGTTTTGTCCCTTAAACCGCTATTCCTCTGAATTTTGTGCATTCCTCTTTCTAAGAACGTCATGCAATACAGTTTAGTAAGCGCAAAACTGGACTAAGGCTCACATGACGTTTGATGGGTGGCCTACTATCCAGAAAATAAGGCGCGGCTGACTCACCCGGTACATAAATATATGGTATTGTTTTACCTTTCTTATGCTTATGATATTCATTTCTGTTGCGTAGCACCAGTGTTGACAACATGACTTCAAGAAAACCACAACAATCTACATAAGGGAGGTCGTTGATATAACAAAACTATGAAAATAATGTTACCAAAATTTAAATTATTAATAGATTACAATTTTATCCAAACTTACTCATCTTTTTGAGAAAACTGAAATGTTAATGGTACTATTATTACAATTTGAAATAGTTAATTGATATAGTTGCTGGTGTATTTCGTCTGGTGTTATATTGATGAAGATACTCTTCGCTTAGAATTTTGGATTTGTTTCTTCAAAAATGCTATAAGTTTGCAGTATTTACTGTGGTTCTTGTTTACATTAGAACACGGCCCACAATGTTGAAGATGCTCATATTTTAGCTTTTACTTCAACGTATGCTGACAAATGACCCGCCATTTTATACAAGTATGATGTAACTTAACCTCATGGCCTTCTTGAATGAGACGATTGTCACAAGAAACCAAAGTTGGCATTACCGGCGTGTCAAAAGGTTTTGAGTACTTTTACTAACATCTGCCTAATTTTTTATTGTAAAATTCGTTCAGAGTGAACAGATTATACTGCGAAAAATGTACACATAATCATTAATGTGTAATTAATTAGTAATTTCAAGAAAATTGTAATCAACTAAAATATTTTTGCATTATGGTTATTTTCTTCTGTTTTTTATTTTATTTTCCATGAAAACATATGCAGTGTTTTTCATTTTGCGTTAGAGTTGTAATTCTTTATAAGGTTATTTAAATCGTTTAGTCACCGTTCTGCTGTCACTCGTGATATACATTTCAAAGTTAGTGTATAGCGATCCGATTTTAAACATTTCACTATGCTCTACCCGCAAATAAATCCAATGTTGCTGTTTGTCTAACGAATCAGATATTACAAGAAGTACACAGCTTCTGTGACCATCTGCCTTAGGTGTGGTCCGAATTCATCTGTTTTTACCTCTCGTTTTATATGCAAATACAGTTTTAAGTGATCGTTTCCCATCTATCTCTGTTGCCATAGAAACCTCTTCATATCTCTGTTTCCTACGTTTACATCCATATATATAGATATCTGTGTAATCTTATCTGTACGTGTGTAAAAACCTGTTCTTTTCTTCTTTCTTTTGTTTATCATTTTATCTTGAATTTACCAATATCTTTATCGCGATGAAAGTAATGGAATTTATAGCTTGTCTTAAAATCCGCAGTGTTTTTCTTTTCTTTTTCTTTTAGTGATTTACGTCCTCCAACGTTAAGGGTATGTATGACTGAAATTTTCAAATTCTGAACTAATAGTGCTAGCTTTTTCAAATTTACACCATAGGTGTAGTATAATGTAAACATGTTACAACCTAAATTTAAACCATTTTTCTCCAGCAGTTTAGAAATTATGATAAATTTTGTATGTTTTTTGTTACGTCACTAAAAAAGTCCCTTACGACAAAATATTTTGAATTTTGGTCTAATATTTTAACCCTATGTTCATAATACACATACTTTTTGAAATTGCTCTGGGTTTTTCTGTGGCTCATTTAGTTTAGGTCACAATTTTTTTTTTAAATACAAATATTCTTTTTTTTGTCTAAAAAACTGTAAGTTTTGTGTTTGAAAATTAAAAATATATGCTTGTATACATTTCACAATAAAACCTAGGGCAATTTCCATTCCTCATGATATTCTGATCCTGTGTAGGAAATTTCATGAATGTAGTACAAAAACTGCATCGCAAGGAGCATTTTACGGGAAGAAAAATGCTGAAAATATGAACATTGAGAAAACAGCGATTAAAGATTCGATTGCATAACTCACATTAAAATCCACCAGGCTGATAGGTTGGACCCTCAGATTTCGTTTTCCTCTCCTCTGTTGCTGCTTTTTCCACCTTTTTCTTCTTTAGATGTTGCTTTTCTTCTGCACAACTTCGCTTCTTGCTTTGCAGGATACGAGTCTGATCTCGCTGCACTGAAGTTTTCCTTGCTGAGTCTACTACACTTTCACCTCTGATATTTTGCTGCAGCTCCAATGACTTAAGACTACCCATGTTAAACTCACTGATGCTTTTAATAACAGCAAGATCCAATTTTTGTTTTGATATGAAAACTTCCTTTGGGCACTTATTCCATATGACATGATGCAAAGATTCATTGGCATTCTGTGTTTTTCCTGTTTTGCACCTCTCTAGTAATGTTGTAGAAGCCAGCCTCTGATATATTGGCAACATTTTAGGAACTATTTTGTCTGACAGCCTTAGTTTTCTTTTCTTGAATTGAAAATTTAAGAACGGAAAACAGACAAAGAATGTGGATGTAGGTAAAAGATGGCGTGACTCTAACAGAGTTTAAAGGCCACCGACATTTAAATAAGCATTTAAAAATGGCGTTCGGAGGCAAATTATGCATTTTTCACATTCGGGAATGTCTAAATTATTTTATAGAATTAAAATAAAAAAAGTCGTTATTTTCACGATTTTCATGAAATTTCAGTCATACATACCCTTAAGTCATATCGGACGATGAATGGAATGGATGAAATGAGCCCAGGGTCCATAGAGCTTAGAGTTACCCGACATTCGTCTTTCAGGATAAGGGATGACTTAGGAGAAAGCCTTATCCGGATACCTCACCCTGACCGAGATTCCAACTCGGGACCTCTTGAACGTGAGGCAGACACGTTACCATCCGCAGCAATCCGCAGCGTGGAATCCTATTTTATATATATTTAGTTTCTTGGAATCTACTTCCAGAATATCTATTAAAAATCACTGGAAGCTGATTTTTTACAATCAGTATTTTTTTCTTAATTCTTCTTGCACTCTATTATAAATGTGTTCAATAAATGCAACCCTTTATTCATGTTTTCTGTTTTCAAGTTGCTAGGTCACAAACCTTTTCAAAAGAAAACAGAAACAATCTAAGATAAAGTTATTAACCGTTCTGAAGCCAAAGTTGTTCGCACAGCCAGTACATTTGGGACATATGGTCTAAGTTGCGTAGTTTAATTTCTATACTGTATATTTTTAGATGTATTAAGTTTGCCTTTGGTAGCTTTTGGACCGTGCCACTGGTGATGAATTCATACTTGGCATCTGAGGGAATCCACGAGAATGGTTGGTACACCAATGTGAACCCGCGAGATAATATGTAAACTTCAAGTAAAGTAATTCATATGAGAAGCTTATGATACAGTGAAACAAAACATTAATATAATTTTGAGTCGAACTAGTACTCAATGCTTCATATATTAGTAGTTTTTACCTAGAACTCGTTTCGTTGAATTTTGATTTGTTGAACTCCGTGAAGGTGATAGGGTGTCTCTGTCGGTATGGGTTCTCTTCAAAGGTGGTGTCAAGATTGAAGATTTTTCTTTCATATTTCTTGACGAATACCTTTTCCCACGTGGCTAATGCACTTGAAACCTGAGCACTTTTTAATAAGCAGATTTCTTGTTCTTTATCGTGATTCTCATTTCAAAAATGGTACGTTACTGCCCTATTTCTTTGTTCTTGATGTTCCTAAAATACTCTCAAACTCCTTTTCGTTTTTCAAATGTAAAAGTTGCCATAGCGTTTGCAGTTTTTCCGGTACACACCTGAGTTTTTGTCTGTGGGTTTCTCTTTTGTATTATGTGATTTCAAAAGGTGTTGTACACTGAATTTGTTCTGTGGGGCCAAAGTTATGTGTTCTTTGAAGACCTTTAGGAAAACTCTTCAGGGTTCAACTGCATTAACCACGTGGAAAATATATTCATAAATATAAAGGAAAACTTTCAATTTCGGCGACAACTTTAAAGAGAACCCAAACTTCAAATTCATCAAGATATCCTATCGCCTTAAAGGAGATCGCCAAATCAGTTGACATTAGCTGAGGATGTTAGGAAGGTCCTCGTCCTAGATGAACACTTGCAATATATGAGCATAGAGCACTACTTCGACTCGAAATTATATCAAATACTTGACTGCTTCACAGTTCAAATTTATATTATACTGTATCCTGCATCTTCAATGTTCATTTCCCTGCAAAACCCGTTAACAAGCTACTTAAATACTTCAGTGAGTGATGATGCCTTAGGCTTTGGAAGGAGATACGCTTTGAATTTGTTCGTAAAAAGATTTCCGTAGGATTTTGACCGTAACCAATCAAGTTTTTGAAGTAACGTTACACAGGATACGGTGCTTACTGCTTACTGACACTCGCTTTATGTAATTATTCAAACGTTCTTCCGCGTCTGAGCTTCATTTAAAAGGTTCGTGTAAGGAAAACCTCACATTTAAACGATAAAATATATTACAACTTTAAATGTTACTCTGTTTTTACTAGTGATTCATCTGAGTAGAGCAAGTATTTTACTATTGCAATAAAAATATTCAGACTTTAAAGGAACGGGGTCCTCTGAACCCAAAAAAGTCGTTTTAGAAACAGAACTCGGCTAAGGAACCTTTTACGAATAAACATTTTGTTTTATTTTTTTATTTTATCAAAAAGGAAACTACAAATTTTAATCAAATCACCACTCGTTGAAGATATTTGCATTAAGAATAAAATGCATATATTGAATGCCTCTGAAATAAATTAAAGTCATTTAATTTTGTGTAACTGCTAGAAAGTAAGGATTGAACTAATGCTTACCACATAAAAACGAAACATTTGTTTTTGTTTGGCCCCGAACATACTCATTGTTTACATACTCTGTGATTATTTGCGTTATTTTAGTTGTTAAAAATTTAAAAATGTTAAAATATTTGTATTCTGAAAGTGGAAATCAGTGAGTGAAAGAGGAACTAAATTACAGAGTAGGCTGTGCATGTTTAAAAGTGTGAGGGAAGTTATGGGTGTCCAGGATGAAGGACAAATCAATAACCTTGTTCCTATGCGTAAGAAGAGTTCTATGTAAATTATGTTATTTTCTTCTGTTATTAAGTGACCACAAAGCAAAATATTACGCAAAAGGAATCTTATTAATTGTTGTTTTGAATAATCCATCATGAAATATCATATTACGACTGTGAGGTAAAAGTTTCGTGCACCTAATAATTTCAGAGGGGATGTAAATAACTACAAATTAACTAGCACAGCAAGACTGATCATCGACATAGGTAAACAAAACAAAACTTAAAATTACTAAACCAATTCATTAATGACACAAATGGAAAATTTTACTCCCATCGTCTTCTCAGCGAAAAATCTTTTTAGAAATGGCTTGCCAACGTGGATCAGAAAAAAATACAACAGATACCTTTTTACAGGATCTAAAGTAACTATTTTGACATTTACCCCTCTCTGAAAGATTTGTTGCTATTGCTTTGAATTCTTCACTGTCTGTATATAGCATTAAATCACCTTACAAGAAATATTTGTAGGAAAAAGGTCAATGCGTAAGTGTGTGTGTGTGTGTGTGTGTGTGTGTGTGTGTGTGTGTGTGTGTGTGTGTGTGTGTGTGTGTGTGTGTGTGCGGTCGTCTGTAGCTGTTCCTGAACTATTCTATTCGTACGGGTCAAAACATATAATTCTGGTAAAATATTTGTATCAAATATTTCGTCGAATGACAACGATTTCTCCACCATTAGGATGGAGAAGGTTGGCTTCACTTTGGCTCTGGAAAACTGTAAAGCAAAATACCGAATATTCGACAAAATCTGAATATTTCAACAAGGTCCACATTTTTCAAGAATTATTTCTACAAAATTCAAGAAAGAAAATGTAGGTGGTATCTTAAAGATATAATATTTCTGCATAAAATATGTGATCCATATAAACCTGAACCATTTCAATAGGTCTTAACTTTTGAACCAATAAGAGGACACACGTGCAATTTTGGGAGAATATAATACATAATTGGCAGATTACATTGCACTATTTACATCTCAGAGAAAATGTTGGAAGTACTCTCCACCAGCATCTATACATGATACGACTGTAGACACTGAAGTTTATATGAGTATCTTCAAGACATTTGTGGAGCAGCTGGATGATATCGAATTGAGAGAAGGCTATTTCCAGCAAGATGGAGCAACGTGTCACACATATAATTACCTCATGGAACTTGTAACCAGTTTTTTGATAATCGAATAATCTCAAAAGTTCTGTAGCTCCCCAGAACCCCTGACCTAACTTCACCGTAGTTTTTCTTGTGGGGGTATCTAAAAAATAGAGTGTACAAGAACAGGCCACGGACCATTGATGTACTCAAGCAATCCATTCGAACCGAAATAAGTAACATTGGCGAGGATACTCTCCGTAAAACTTCAGAGAATATGGTGAGACGAGTACAGGCATGTATAGATGCTGGTGGAGGACACTTCCACAGTTTCTCTGATATGTAAATAGTGTAATGTAATCTCCCAATTGTTTATTATATTCTCCCAAAGTTGCACGTGTGTCCTATTATTTGTTCAAAAGTTATGCCCTGTTGAAATGGTTCAGGTTTATATGGATCGCACTGTATATTTATCACAAACCTCACTTGTCTTTTAACAATGGTGAAAATTTCCACAGAATTCTATAGAATTAAATAAAAGACGATTATAATCTTAAAAATGTATTTACCATACTTTAAAAGACTTAAACAATTTGGTATTTCTTTAGTTCCTCCAAATAAATATAATATAAAAGTTTGCTACAATTTCTAAAAAAGATAAACTTTTCGATAGTAAAAAATCTGGCATTTATCAATTTAATTGTCTAGCGATCAGGTTTACCTTGGCAGGACCAACGTAATTGAGAAACCAGAACGAAAGAACATTTTAGAGATATTAGGTATAAACGACTGAAAAATAAGATGTCGAGAACGAGTAAAATGTCTTAGAAGACTTTGGCAAGGACTGGAATATCTTTCCAGTAATGTAATGCTTTTGTTTGTTGAAAATAAAAGATCTAAAACTTTGTGAGTGCACTTTTATATGTAATTAATAACCTGGTCCATTATCACTTCAGGACTTCATCGCTTCACATTTAGTAGATCATTTTTGGTCATTTAACCATGAAATAAATCCAGAAGTTAAATTATTAAAGCAATTAAATGGTCCGATAGATTTGATCCAATCGATTGTGGCTTTAGATTTGTTAACGAATACAAAAGTAATACACCTAGCGACCGTAACAATGACAACGAAGGAACTGTTGACTGATGAATTGATGGTGTAAACAAAGCTTACGAAGCTAGTTTCTGGAATTTTGTAGAAATTTTCATCAATTTTCTTAAAAGACAAGTGAGGTTTGTTACAAATAATTATATTTTGTGTAATACTTGTTGCTTCACTGTTGCTAGCTTTTATGTTTCACGTATTATATTTCTATTAAAGTCGTTGTAGCCACTTTCAAGTAAAACTGGACAACCAAAAATGGTTGATACAGTTATAAATATTATATTGCATTAATTGAACAATATCACATGTCACAGCCACATGGGCATGAGTCGGATATGGTCTTTCTGTCGATTTCCTTCTCAAGGTTGCTGTGTGGAGGATTGTGATTTCTCTTTGGTTTACCTTTTAAGGACTTAAAAAAATGTCGGCTAGCGACTCCATCTGTTTGTGTGTACAGCGCTGCGCGCCTTCATCACGTAAGAGATGATAATGGTATTCGCTAAAATTAATAATGTCTCTTATTGTTCTGTCTGCCTCTTCATTAACATAACGTCTTGCTTCACAAGTTGAGTCACCAGAACGTCAACACCTATCTTGCTGTATTGTACACACGCGTACATTGGTATTCCCGAAGAAAATTTGTGTATAGTTTAGAATCAGGTCATAACTCTTATTTAGACACACTTAAGTTGGTATTCCCGAAATAAATGCGTATCTGTTTTAGATATTACTTATCGATGGGTACTGGATAGATTTTATTTTTTTATTTGTTCCATTTATACCCTGCAATGGTCATATTGGCGGCCGTTCTCCTTTGGGACACATCGAAGGTGTTAATTCGTATTAGTTGGGTTTTTATTATTAGATCACGCACACATTCGCACTCCATTCATATTTGCAGACTCTGGAGATGAGGAATTATCTTGGTCGGAGAAAAATCCGCACCCCCAACGCTGGGAATCGAACCCGGGATGCCCGTCTCGGTAGCGTAGATGGTAGCGTGTCTGCCTTACGTTCAAGAGGTACCGAGTTCGAATCTCGGTCAGGTTGAGTTACCTGGATAAGGTTTTTAAATTATTAATTGGATGAATAAATTATTAGATAATAAATATGAAATTAATATAAGGGGGGCAATTTTTTAGCCTTTCCCCGAATAAATAATATAAGATTTTGATTACTTCCTCCTTACCCTGAAAGACGAATGTCAGGTAACTAACTCTAAGCTCTACGGAGCCCGGACTCATTTGAGCATCATTTCACCTATTCCGTTGATCGTCCTATATGACTTAACGTTGGAGGATGTAAATTACAAAGGGACCCTTAGCACGGCAGGCAGGTGTCCTACCAACTCAGCTACGGGTCCAGCCATTCGATACTTGGGGTACCTCGATTCTCACGATACTTGCAAGGTATCGACATCGAACGATACTTCAGAAAATTTGCGCGATACTTTTTCGTAACTTTACGTACGAAAAAAATTTACGAAAATTACTTTATGTACCTAATTGGAATCTAACAACGGACCAATTCCTTAAATAACTTGCACTCCCGAATTTGCTTATGATAATTCCCTCGCCCCAGTAATGTATCTTCACGCTCAACTATATTTCCTTCTTCTTCTTCTTCTTCTTCTTCTTCTTCTTCTTCTTCTTCTTCTTCTTCTTCTTCTTCTTCTTCTTCTTCTTCTTCTTCTTCTTCTTCTTCTTCTTCTTCTTCTTCTTCTTCTTCTTCTTCTTCTTCTTCTTCTTCTTCTTCTTCTTCTTCTTCTTCTTCTTCTTCTTCTTCTTCTTCTTCTTCTTCTTCTTCTTCTTCTTCTTCTTCTTCTTCTTCTTCTTCTTCTTCTTCTTCTTCTTCTTCTTCTTCTTCTTCTTCTTCTTCTTCTTCTTCTTCTTCTTCTTCTTCTTCTTCTTCTTCTTCTTCTTCTTCTTCTTCTTCTTCTTCTTCTTCTTCTTCTTCTTCTTCTTCTTCTTCTTCTTCTTCTTCTTCTTCTTCTTCTTCTTCTTCTTCTTCTTCTTCTTCTTCTTCTTCTTCTTCTGTTTACAAGTTCAAAACCTATGTCGCGAAAAATGGTGTGGAAGCTCGTTTTTGTAAAGCTAGTCTATTCGGAATCATTGTTTACTGCTTGAAGCACTTTTTTTAAATGTGGTGGCTCAAAGATGTTATATATCTTGCACGAATACCACTTTTAACAATTTCATCATATTTACCTTCCACTCCTGGCTTCTTCCTTTTTCGAAGTTATCCTGCAGTAGAAAGGCGGCTCGTTTTTACAACTTCACTTTGAGCGATATTAATACTAGGCGCTGAAACACAGGTTTGTTCTGTTGACAAAGTAGGACCTTCATTGTTAAAGTCGCATAGTTTTTCACACAAATTGCAAAAGACGTTCAACATAATTTGTTTTTCACTGTGACATTTACATATTGCGCGGAAGCAGCGACGGATGTAGGGTGCACTGTGATTAATACTGTCGCCGAGCCATTGTTGTGCGGCGGGTCATGGCCAGCGCATGGGCGCGCAGCTGGATGCTTGCTAAAAGAGAGAGAGGGAGGGAAACAGAGAGAAAGACACAGATAGTCTGGAATTTCCCACTGCTATCGTGATTGTTGTCGAATGATCCATTGAATTCCAGAGCAATGACTGGAGGTATAAAACCCCGCAAAAGGTCAGTTGTCAGTTGCTAGTGAGCTGTTAATTGTGTGTGTGCAGCTATTTGCAGTGTACCGCAAGTGATTTATTTCGTTTGTTTACGTGTGGTGAAGCAACGAGAGACCTTGAAGATTGCGTTTGTGTATGTTACTTCATTCTGCTGCCGTAAGGGTTGTACAAAGCGTGTTTTTACTTGTAATGAAGAGCATTTTACATTTCTACAAAGAAGACCTTTAATTTTACGAACCCACAAAGTCACAATAAATAAAAATTACGCTTACGATTACCAAATAAAATACTAATTAATTACTATTTGGCTGTTACATTTGTAATAATTTGAAGTTTTTTATATAGTTTGCATGTACGCCAACCATACTCTTCATCCGCCGAGAAATACAAGGCTAAACAGCCAGTAATGTCGCACACGTACTCGTGCTTTTGTTTACATCGTCCTATAAACTAAGGACGGCGCCGATATAGTTAAAATTCATATTTATACTGTTATTTTTCTGGTTTAGAAAGCCAAGGCTTTTATTATCTCGTTGCCATCTTTTGAGTGATATACATACAACAATAAGGGGTAGACAAAACGAGAACTGAATTCATAACTATTTTAATCAATTTTCATGTTTACACCCATGATTCAACAGCTGGTACTCAAAATAATTTTTAAGCTCTATCCAAAAAGCGTGGGTCGTACTCCCATCTGGTTTATTAGCTCTCTGATTTTGGAACCAATAAGCTAGCGATGCAAGATTTATACTCAAGTCAAGGATTTTGTCAAACAGCTGTGGGCAAACTTATTTTATTGGTATCAGAGAGTCATAACTCTGCATTTTCATCTTTGTTCGTATTCTAATTAATTTCATGCAAATTCAAACGTCCAGATGTTGTTAAAACCCGAGGTCAGCATCAAACACTTACAGTGTTACTTCTTTATGGCAAACAAATCCTCGTAAATAAAAATCCAAGTGGGCTTCTCCTCGTGTCGGAAATAAATAACAAAATATTGTGGGCCAAATGAATCACTGATGTTAGGTTTGTTTATCTTTATATAGGGTGTTTGTGTTTGTATTTTTTTTTATTTCTTTATTTGTTTTATAATTTACGTCCTCCAACGTTATTTCAGATCAGTCCATCAATGAAACAATACTCAAGTGAGTACGATGTACATAGAGCTTAGAGTTACCAGACATTCAACTTTCAGGATAAGAGAAAACCTCCAACGTTAAGTCATATCGCACGATGAATGAAATGACGTACAAATGAGTACAGGGTACATAGAGCTTAGAGTTACCAGACATTCATCTTTCAGGATAAGAGAAAATCTCCAACGTTAAGTCATATCGGACGATGAATGAAATGACGCACAAATGAATACAGGGTACATAGAACTTAGAGTTACCAGACATTCATCTTTCAGGATAAGAGAAAACCTCCAACGTTAAGTCATATCGGACGATGAATGAAATTATGTTCAAATGAGTATAGGGTACATAGAGCTTAGAGTTACCAGACATTCATATTTCAGGATAAGAGAAAACCTGCAACGTTAAGTCATATCAGACGATGAATGAAATTATGTTCAAATGAGTACAGAGTACATAGAGCTTAGAGTTACCAGACATTCATCTTTGAGGATAAGAGAAAACTTCCAACGTTAAGTCATATCGGACGATGAATGAAATTATTTTCAAATGAGTACAGGGTACATAGAGCTTAGAGTTACCAGACATTCATCTTTCAGGATAAGAGAAAACCTCCAACGTTAAGTCATATCGGACGATGAATGAAATTATGTTCAAATGAGTACAGGATAAATAGAGCTTGGAGTTACCAGACATTCATCTTTGAGGATGAGGGAAAGCGCTGGAAAAGTCCTTGTTACCCCGATGGAGATTCGAAATAATGACTTCTCGAATATTAGGCAAAGCACCTGCGCCACAGAAGTGGGCATGCACACAGTAAAATTAAATTTTCGCTGTTTTTAATGTAATGATTTTCTCATTTAGATGTAATTTTTTTTAAAAATTATATAAATAGAGCTCTTAGTTGCATTGATTATTGTACTTTCATTCAGTTTTTGTATGCTGTGTCTCCATGGTTACCTATATTCACCAGTAAGAAATGTCCTTGGTCATCTTCAGTAGGGAGCTCGAAACAGTGGTGAGCTTTATAAAGATTGCCATTTCAGGGAAACAAATGAACATCAGTCACACGCCCACACATTGCAGCAAGTGGCCGCTACACGGCAGGCCGGTCGCCCGGCAGCTAAACCGCGTTGCGTGCGTTGTAGAACGTTGCCCTCCGACTCTTGTTTCAAATATGAGAACGCCCTATTTATTTCTTCCAGCAATTTCCTACCATTATCTCCTTCTTTCATTTCAAATGGCACGACACTTTTAACGTGCAGTGATGTCTATTCGCATGCGCTCTGGAAATTGATTTAAATCTCTAATAATTTATATTCTTAACCCTGCTTATAAATTATATGCTGGAGTAATAAGTAACAGAAATGGATCGATACCAGGTTTTCTCAATACCTATACGCGATATCATCCACGATACTCGATATTTCGATATTCGATACCATCATTTCTACTTTTAGCTTCAATACAAAATAGAATTTTGAGAGGAATGTGTAATGCCAATAAAATTAAATAAAATTAAATAGCCCGCCTCGGAAGCGTAGATGGTAGTGTGTCTGCCTCACATTCAAGATGTCCCGAGTTCGAATCTCGGTCAGGGTGAGTTACCTAGCTAAGGTATTTTCCTGGGGTTTCCATTATCCTTGAAGACGAATGTCGGGTAACTCTAAGCTCCATGGACGCTGGACACATTTGAGCATCATTTCACCCATTTCCTTCACCGTCCGATATGACTTAACGTTGGAGGACGTAAAATTACGTAAATAAATAAATAAATTAAATGGGTACAAATATTTAATGAGACAAAACTTAAAACTATCATTGTTAGTTTTTTTTAAACTCTACGTTAGACACGCAAAATATGAAGCAAGTTACAGTGAAGCACAAATACTATACAAATATAATAATTTGTAACATAAAATTTCACTTATCTTAACAGAAAATGAAGACAATTTTCTTATTAATTAATGAGGATCACGATTTCGTGAAAACGTAATTTGGAAAGCAGAACGAAAGAACATTTTCGTAACATTAAGTATAAAAAAACTGATAAATTGGCCGTAGCAGATCATTTTTTGGTCATTTAACCATGAAATAAATACAGAAGTTAAATTATTAAAACAATTAAATGGTCCGATAGATTTAATGGTTTGGGTATAAATATTTATTTTAAAAAATAAAGATCGCGTAATAAATGTTGAAATACTGGCACTGGATTGTGTTTTTAAGTTTATTTCATTTTCTGATTTTCGTAGTACTGGCAAAAACATAGACTTCTAGTGATTGTAACTTTGACATCGAGGTTGTTTGAGCTGATGATGTGAATGAGTATTCACGAAATCAGGATCCTCATCAATTGATAAGAAAATTGTCATCATTTTTTTAAGATAAGTGAAGTTTTATGTTACAAATTATTATATTTGTATAGTGTACATTAGACATTTGAAAGCGAAACAAAAATCTAATGGCTATACTTTGAAAATTAGTTAATTGCTTGTCGGAACATATTTGAAAAAAAAAATATTTAAAAGAAAACATTAGTTATGAGACAGAATCTATATCATAGAGAAGAATCAAGCAGGCTACTAAAAAGGGTACTAGAATACAAACTTAAAGAAAGACCAATATTAAGTTGGAAGTAAGACGGGAACCACGAAAGGAAGAAGAAGAATCTCAAATGTAGAGCGTTGCCTCGACAAGTACATTTCCTGTTACGTCTGCCGCAGATGACTGATGGAGTCCCTCACAATTAATAATGATGGTATACAACCCTGCTGTCCTCAATTTGGGAAAACCTCTCGGCTACCACATGCGGCTCAGCGCCTTTGTTCTCTTATAGAGCCGGCAATTGTTCCTAGATTTTGAGGTAAACTAATTTACACCATTCCTAAAGATATTGCTTCAAGAAAAATTATTATTTAGGGGTCGATAGAACTGGAGCTTAGTTAGGGCTGTTATGCCTTCAAGAGATGTAACATCTACACAGTAAAATTGCTAAAATATCTCGTTTAAGCAGAGAATTTATGTAAAATCATTTTGTAGCATTTACCCTAGTATAAGTTTTATTGGTTTTTAATTTTTAAATTGCAATTTCAAGGCCATATATAGTGACGTTTGACAATCTCAAACTCGGTGGTATATCTCCTGTATTTATAAACAGTAGAAAAGTGGATGAAATTATCATATGAACGTAGCAGAGTTGTGCTTCTAATGTATTGTATGATTTTGTATGCTTTTAGCTGTGGATTTATTGCATCTATGTTGTAGATAAGCTAACACGTTTTCTTTTGTTTCTCTTTAGGTAAGTGGATATTTCACATGCAGTTTTGGGACATGAATTTGGATTTTGCTGCCAGTACTACTATGAGTAAGTCAACTTGTTGCAGTAATAATTTCACAATTATTCTCGTATTTTAGAACACATATTGTTACTTCTTTAATTATTTATTATGATTATAGGCATTAATAGTACGAAATATAATAATACAAAAATTTAGTATTACACTAATATAAATATTTGATACTAAAGCTACACTTGTCTTAAGAAAATTGATGTTAATACTTCTTTCTTCTTTCCAATGGAAATTGATTTCAAAAGCAAATCGCTTTCGTCCTTCATCCATCAACTCTAAATCAAATCGTTGTCAAGAAATCTCTGTTACCATGTTTGTTCTTATGTTTTATCAGCATTACCAACATCTGAAGACGAAACAAAACTAAAAACAGAATCAACTGCTGGTATGTCAAAATTCATATTTTCCCAAACTATTAATTCTATGGGACCATTTAATTGTTTTTATAATTTAACTTCGGGATTTATTTCATGGTTAAATGACGAAAAATGATCTGCTACGGCCGTACTTAATGTTACGAAAATGTTCTTTCTTTCTGGTTTCCAAATTACGTTTTGTCTTTCCAACATAAACCTGATCACAATCTAAACAATTAAATTGACAAATACCAGATTTTTTTACCTTCAGGAATTTTATCTTTTTTTAGAAAATTGTAGTAAATTTTTAATACTATATTTATTTTGAGGAACTAAATTTATACCAACTTCTTTAAAAATATTTGAAAATATTTATTAACCCAAGGATGGTAAGTAAATTTTTCAAAATTATAATCATCTTTTATTCTTTAAGGGTAGAAATATCATTAACAGGTTTTTGATATTTAAACTTTTCAATCTTCTTTTGTATAAAATCTTTATTAATACCATTAATTAAAACAGTATTAAGAATATGTTTATATTCTTTATTAAATTCCTCTTTATTAAGTGGTACATTTATTAACTTAATAAAGAAATTAAATTTAAAAGGAATTTAAAAGAAAAAGGTCCCATAGATTTAATAGTTTGGGAAAAGATATTTATTTTAAAAAATAAACATCGCGTAATTAATTTTGCCATACCAGCAGTTGATTCTGTTTTTAGGTTTGTTTCGTCTTCAGATGTTGGTAATGCTGATAAAACATAAGAAAAAACATGGTAACCGAGATTTCCTTGACAACGATTTGATTTGGAGTTGATGGACTGAGAACGAAAGCGATTTGCTTTTGAATGCGATTTCCACTGGAAAGAATAAAGAAGTATTAACATCAATTTCTTAAGATAAGTGGAGATTCATTAACAAATATTTATATTTGTGTAATATTTATTGCTTCACTGTAACTAGCTACATTTTCTACGTAACAAAAATTTAGGACTTTCATTGATAATAAATAATGCAAATGAAACTAAAAGATTAAAGTGAGCAATAATAAATATTTGAACCATTATTATTCAGACTGTAACTTCATCGACAAAAACTTTTAAGAACTAACATATTGTTCTTTTATCCCTGGTAGTGAGTTTCTCATTTAGTTTCACGAAGAATCTCATTGGTTTTACACAAATCTTTGATGCCAATGGGATCAGTTGTTTAACGTGTTCAAGATCTTCTTGGGAAACAAGCCAGGTGAAAAGACGATTAGAAATCACGCCATCTCCTGACCTGGCAGTTAATTTACTACAGTCCTTTGTTCAGCAATGCGAGTATTGATAGTGTACTGTCTTTGTTGATATTTGTGTTATATCTAATTTGTGGTTAAAACATTTATTAAAATATCTTGATGATGGGAGAGTTGTACGCTCCCGAAACGTCTGTTTCTAATGGTCCTTTCACCTGGCTTGATTTTCGAGAAGATCTTGAACATATTCGTCACGAGAAGACCTTCAGGTATTATTTTAGTTGTGTAACAGTTTCCCCACAGTTTACATAGCTACTGTAACAAATAAAGTTGTAATTTCTATTCAATTTGTTCAGAATGTTCCCCATTTACGACCTGTCATTGCTTATCACCCTGACCGAGATTAGAACTCGGGACCTCTTGAACGTGAGGCAGACGGGCTAGTAATATTTTCTCTATCTCTTACGGTTTACTAGTTGCATGCAAAAATAATTCAGAATAAAGAGATAACAATAAACATTGTGAAGAGTTAAGCTAAACATCTTCTAATACATGTTGAAATGTGTATTTCCTCGAAAAGTGCAATGAAAACAATGAAGGAAGCAGGATGAAGGAGATAAATCTTGATTGAAACCTTCAACACTCACCGCACATTAAGTTTTGTGGTTTAGTTTTACTGCTTAGAACAAGTGTGAGGTTATAGCTCGGCTTCTTGGTTTGCGCACGCGCACTGCATGGCTTTCCTGTCCTTTCATACAAGGAGCGCAACTTTGTTCAGAGTACCGAAATATGACCGATGTCTCATACTGACATTAACTAATTATTCGTCAAATTTCTCGGACATGTCAAATTTAATATTTCGAAACGATAATTTAAAAAAGGACAGAATTTTCAGCCATTATTGTAGAGCTATGACATTAATAAATATTTAAACTTTCACTTTTTTACTAAAAGGTAACTTGTTTAGTTTAACCAACCACGTACAAAATGTTTGGTTGCTGTGATAACAGACTTATCTACACTTGGTTATCTTTTAGAGGGATATTTGAAGTGTTATGTGGCTTCGAAGTGTTAAAAATGAGGATAAACAACACTAATTGAAAATGTTCGACAAGAAGTCACACTTCAAATTTTCCAGTACCAGATTGTAAACATTTTGTATATATTATTGAATAATTAGTATTTTATTTGTTTGTGAAAACTGTGGAGAAAGTTTTAAAACAAGGCAACAATTAAAGCATTTCCATAACAGGTTACAGGAATAAAAAAGGATACGTTGCCATTTATTTCGATCACCTTGCAACCATATATAAAAAAAAACACACATTTTTTAAAAAATATTTTCAAAATGTTCAAATACACTGTTCTGCATGGATTGTTTTAAATGAATGAATGGTTACGAATCACATTTTCACTCTGATTGCAAAAATGAAATCCGTTTTCGCGTGCCACCACGTCAGAATGTTTTACAATACCAAATTTTATCATCTGAATATTTTCCGAAATATGTGTACTGTCCAGTAACGCAAAGAAGCTCCCTGAAATGAATGTGCTCCCTTACATAATTGAACAAGCACAGCAAATGTGTGTGGCAGAGAACGCATGCAACACAAGGAGCAGACTGTTAAAAAACATGTGCCCTATTCACTCTGTACACTAAAACCGAGAAGATTCATTCACAAAAGTAGAAACGGTCAGAATGTTTTTGAATAGTCTGTAACTATATGACGTGGGGTGTCATAAAGCTGTCCACGGAGGGTGTGGGAACCTTCGCCAACCCCGCTGCGTCTCGTCCCTCGGAGACTTTATCTCCTGTGGAGGACAGTACTGTAGTTATATTACTGTGTGATTATCGTTTGACTCCCTTTGCGGTACAATGCAGCTATACAAGTGGTATACCTGTATTATTATGTGAAGATACGAGCCGTGCCGTCACGGATTGTACACTTGGGCACTTTAAAGTAGACTCCCTTAACAGTAAAATGAGTTACACAAGTGGTATGCCTGTACTGTTATGTGTGGATACGAGCCGCCACTGATAGTACACATTGGCACATTAAAGTTGACTCCCTTTGCGGTACAATGCAGATAAACAGGTGGTATGCCTGTACTGTTATGTGTGGATACGAGGCGCCACTGATTGTACAGCTCGGCACATAAAATTTGACGATCTTTGCAGTACACTGCAGTTATACAATCGGTATGCCTGTACTGTTATGAATGGATACGAGCCGCCACTGATAGTGCACATTGGCACATAAAAGTTGACTCCCTTTGCGGTACAATGCAGCTACACAACCGGTATGCCTGTACTGTTATGTATGGATACGAGCCGCCACTGATTGTACAGTTGGGCACATAAAATTTGACGACCTTTGCAGTACACTGCAGTTATACAATCGGTATGCCTGTACTCTTATGTATGGATACGAGCCGCCACTGATAGTGCACATTGGCACATAAAAGTTGACTCCCTTTGCGGTACAATGCAGCTATACAACCGGTATGCCTGTACTGTTATGTATGGGTACGAGTCACCACTGATTGTACAGTTGGGCACATAAAAGTTGACGACCTTTGCAGTACAATCCAGTTATACAACCGTTATGCCTGTACTGTTATGTGTGGATACGAGCCGCCACTGCTTGTACAGTTGGGCACATAAAAGTTGACTCCCTTTGCGGTACAATGCAGTTATACAACCGGTATGCCTGTACTGTTATGTGTGGATACGAGCCACCACTGATTGTACAGTTGGGCACATGAAAGTTGACTCTCTTTGCGGTACAATGCAGTTATACAACCGGTATGCCAGTACTGTTATGTGTGGATACGAGCCGCCACTGCTTGTATAGTTGGGCACATAAAAGTTGACTCCCTTTGCGGTACAATGCAGTTATACAACCGGTATGCCTGTACTGTTATGTGTGGATACGAGCCGCCACTGCTTGTACAGTTGGGCACATGAAAGTTGACTCCCTTTGCGGTACAATGCAGTTATACAACCGGTATGCCTGTACTGTTATGTGTGGATACGAGCCGCCACTGCTTGTACAGTTGGGCACATGAAAGTTGACCCCCTTTGCGGTACAATGCAGTTATACAACCGGTATGCCTGTACTGTTATGTGTGGATACGAGCCACCACTGATTGTACAGTTGGGCACATGAAAGTTGACTCCCTTTGCGGTACAATGCAGTTATACAACCGGTATGCCAGTACTGTTATGTGTGGATACGAGCCACCACTGATTGTACAGTTAGGCACATAAAAGTTGACTCCCTTTGCGGTACAATGCAGTTATACAGCAGGTATGCCTGTACTGTTATGTATGGATACGAGCCACCACTGATTGTACAGTTAGGCACATAAAAGTTGACTCCCTTTGCGGTACAATGCAGTTATACAGCAGGTATGCCTGTACTGTTATGTATGGATACGAGCCACCACTGATTGTACAGTTAGGCACATAAAAGTTGACTCCCTTTGCGGTACAATGCAGTTATACAGCAGGCATGCCTGTACTGTTATGTATGGATATGAGCCACCACTGATTGTACAGTTAGGCACATAAAAGTTGACTCCCTTTGCGGTACAATGTAGCTATACAACCGGTATGCCTGTACTGTTATGTATGGATACGAGCCACCACTGCTGGTACACATTGGCACATAAAGGTTGACTCCCTTTGCGGTACAATGCAGTTATACAACCGGTATGCCTGTACTGTTATGTGTGGATACGAGCCGCCACTGCTTGTACACATGGGGCACATAAAACGTTGTTACATTTTGACTGCAGTCGACTACTCAGGGGGGGGGGGTATATTGTATGTGGAAATGTTTGTACATGTGCGCATACAAGACGTTTGTTCTATTTGAATGCAGTAAAAGGTTGGAGAAGTGACTTGTATGCTGAAACCTGTATCATTTGATTACAACTCCACATCTTGGCGCTGTCATAGTGCTACATACAATTTGGTCTGTGGCGGTTCGATAGTTCTTGCTTCTCGGCCGTTTCAACTGATATTGAATACTATCTACACCTAGCTGTAGAAGTAGTAAAATCTGAAACCTCTTCTGAAACAAATGACACTAGAAATAATAAATTTAATGTATCCTGTCAATGAATGGCTATATGTACTACTGCTGGGGCAATATGACCACTTTTTTCTTCTTGCAGAAGATTACGTTTAAATTCTACAGATTTTGGTGGAGAAATTTGGGCAATCCTACAGATGTTACAAAATCTTCTATATTATATAAATAAGTTTGAAAAAGGTGTATTATTATCTTACTCTAAAGCAAATATAATATGCATAACATCTTATTTAAATAAAGGATTAATATTTCAGTGGAAAACAGCATATTGTGGAATATATGATAATAAAACAGCTGACTTTCTAGCCAAAAAATGCAGTAAAATTAAGTGAAATTCATTTGAGCCAATAAGTTATCACTCTATCAAAAGAATACTTATATCAACATATAATAAAAAATTAAAGTAGATAATATATTACAAACAAAAGGAAACAAACCTATGGGAACATTTACGTAACAGCACGACTAGAATCAATACACTTCCAAGAAGATGCTCTGTAACAGCTTTTAAACTTCTAACAGGCCATGATTGTCTCAATGAACATTTATTCAGGATTGGCATAGTGTCTTTTGAGTACACTTCAAGAAGATATGGATGGAAAACTCTTACTCCACTGTCCAACCTTTAGTCAATGTACCAACATAACATCAAAATACTGGAGTATAAGATAGCGAATGGCTTCATTGCCAACTGCTTCACATGAGATACCAACTTGATAAAAACTTTAGAGGAAGAGGCTCGATCTGTCTGAGGCTGGGAATGTTTCGGTATCGACCATGATGCCAATTACAACAAAGGCGTCACGCGGGTACATTGCACCCCAGTATTTTCGCAGTGAAAGGAGAAAAAAGTGAACACCTTATTTGAGAAGTTTCTGCCTGTGACTATTAGGTGTGCTGCGCCATTTTTTGTTCTCTCTCCTCCCTCCTCCGTTTTGTCGCATCAGCAAGCAGTTTTGTGAAGGCGGAACGAATCTCCACGGCGCTCTGGAGTTGATTGCAGTTGGGAAGGCCAATGTGCCCGGCACAAAAGAAAACTCTTTCCATCAGTCAGTCGATGGGGGTAAAACGTGTCTGCGGCGGGCCTTTTGTATCTACCCCGCTTTCCCCAAAAAGTGTGCACCTAATTTGATTTCTTGAATCAGACTTACATCTGACATAGTGTAATTATTGGCTTTTGGAAAACTGTGCCAAGTTTGAGATGACACTTCTATGGCGGAGCTAATTTCCTGTCAAGGACGAACCTTGAGAACGCTTCAATGGAACTATTTACTGCTTCGTAATGACCAGCAGCCAATCCTGAGATGAGTAACAGTCCCACGATTTACTTTATCCCCGAGAATTTCTATCGTTGTTATGTTGGTGTCACCAGTAAACTATCTGGTCTTAAAGTGTGTGCGGATGTCAACAATGCGCCGTAGCACAACTTTCAGCAGGAGCGGAAACTGTTCGATATTAGATTGCATATTAGAAACATTCAGGTAATGAACGGGGTAATTCAACTTACAAAACATAAACATGAATTTAAGCATTGTACTTCCAATTATTATCACGTTGATTTTGGTACTCCCTCGGAGAGACTGGATATATTCTGGGCCAGCTCTGGTTCCTGGGGCATGCAATGAGATAAACTCTGTTTAGTTAACGCGTGTGCACGTCGGCCTGTGCCTTTGACGAACCCTTATAATCGTTTTACAAGACAGACCCTCCTTCTCCCAGACCTTTCTGCAAGGTTGCCACCTTTCTCCATACGTAATGGGTATCGTACGAGGTTTCGTCTAAATAAATTATCTTATGTACATAACTGCGAAACTTCCTTAGTTTTGACAAATATATATTGCCAAGCTACAGTTCTACAGGATTACATAATAACCCTTATCTTATTCAAAGTGCGGTATTTGAAACCCAGCTCCTTTAAGAGACCGCGCAAAGTGCAGTGCCCATAAGGGAAATCACAAATGTCTTGCAAATGTCCAACCAATTCGTCTAAGGTGGGCGCCCTCCCTTTTGGATAGAATCTATAAATTTCTCGACTGATTAAATCGCATGTGAAATTATCTACTTTAGAGAAACGTTTCCTTTTGTTTTCACACTTGATCGGCGTCTTTGGTATTTCTTTCGTCACAATATTTCTTACTGTATTTCTGTGAAAACCCAGAATTTATCACCAGGTTCATTGCATGACCCCTTACCAAGATTATTTTTCAGCACATACTTATATGTGTTCAAAACAAGCGCTTGAATTTGCTTAGAAACAGTTCCCGTTATAACTTTGTTTTTTGAGGCTTTTCCAGTAATATAACTCGGCCCAGTTATTCACACTATTGTCTTCACTTTGATTATTTTCACTTGACTGAAAGTTATCTACTACTTCATTTGCATTTACCACTGCATTTCCCTCCCACGGTCTCCACATCGTGACATACAACGAATTTCTGCACGTAATGAAGCAGACCAACTGGAAGTTGGAACTTTGGCAACTGAGACTCCACGTGGAGTAGACATGCGACTGTCACTTCAAGAAAATTAGGGTTGCTATTGGTCCTCAACGACAGTGTTCTATTTCTGAAGTGTGGAGATAGATTTATGACGGTCATTAGTGGGCGGTCGGGTCTGGTTCCTTTGACTCCGAACTGTACACGCGTTAACTAAACAGACTTTACCAGACATAAGTACCAATTCGCAAAAGAAAGCTTTGTATCTTAATTAGGTAGGACTCAGCCCATTTGAGACATATTTACCAGATATATTAAGTATGAAATTACTGCCAGGCAAGTTTATGTACTAATTTTGGACCTAGAGTAAGATCCTTTCGAATTTAGCTAGACTAACCCCGCCAAGTGATGGACCACACCACGCTATAGAGGACGAAACCTTTATGGGAGCAGGATATTTCGTTACACACAGATATACACGTATTCTTAGGTATCCATAGTTTTTGACCAAGAGGCACAAAGAGCTACTAAAAGAGGTAATTCATTTGTCAATAACAACTTCAATGAAGGAAGTATAGTGCGATACGTGTAAACCGGAATCATTTCAATAGGGCATAACTTTTGAACCAATAATATGACACACGAGCAACTTTGGGAGAACATAATACACAATTGGAAGATTACATTACACTATTTACATCTCAGAGAAAATGTGGAAGTGTCCTCCACCAGCATCTATACATGTTTGTATTCGTCTCACCATATTCTCTGAAGTTTTACGAAGAGTATCCTCGCCAATGTTACTAATTTCGGTTCGAATGGATTCCTTGAGAACATCAATTGTCCATGGCCTATTTTTGTACACTCTATTTTTTAGAAACCCCACAAGAAGACACCGCTGAGGTTAGGTCAGAGGTTCTGGGGAGCTACAGAACTTTTGAGATTATTCGATTAACAAAGATAAAATTGTTGCCTTTGTTGGAACATCGCGTACATTAAATTCTTTTTGAAATTCTCGTTGTGATGTTACCAAGGAATTTTGTTTTCAAAATGTAAACACGCTCTCGTAGTGAGTACTACATGTTACTGTTACTGCACAACAGTCAACAATTGTCAGTGTTGACAACTCTCCCAGAGCCTCTGAGATCATTTAAACAAATTTCTACATTCTGCAAGCTTTGAAAGGGAAATTATGGGTTATTGAAACGGTTCAGGTTTATATGGATCGAACTGTAATTCCTGCAAGTAATGTAATCTGTTTCCGGGTAATTCTCTTCTACTTTCCCAATAAAGTGAACACCTTTTGAAAAGTGGATCGGAGAAAAAACAGCTCCTAATTTTCTCCCAGATAATCTGCAGGACACAAAATCTTTGGTATGGTATTTTGATCAGAGTAAACGACGAAATAAAGGTCTTTGCTTTCTTTAGGCCACACTTGTACCCCCGGGCGACGGTGGTTGGTGCGTTGTGGTAGGATGGTGGACTTTGCGCTACGGGATCGCCGGACTGGCACCATCGTGTGGATCTGATAGCCCAGAAGAAGAGGCGGTCAATGGGAGGGCAGATTAGCATGCATAAGGTGTTTTATTATCGCATGCCGACCCAAACAGCTGATAAAGATCTGATAAGTGGCGTGTAACGAAGGGCTAGAATTAACGGGAGGTACGGCAACAATTACCAAATTTGGAAAACAAAACGTCCCTATTAATGCAACAACGTTCATAATAAGCTTTGCTCTCGCGGCATTTCTAACACTCTTGCAGATCTCATTTCCACTGTGTAACAATTTCACCAATTTCTCCAACAGTTAAAGTAACAACAGTAAGCAGAGAAATTACTGCATGCACCCAACATTTGATAGCAAGGTTTCAATAAAAATACACTTTTTGAGAGTTCGTTGCTTACTTAAAACACAATACCAAACTGGTATTTCAGTTCAACGTCCTTCAAGTATACAAAGTACATCTCCAATTTTAACTACATTTTACATTGACGTATTTCTTTTAAATGTTTTTAACAATTTTGATTACCATCCCATTTTCTTTGACCTTTTAAATACTTGTAGTTTTCTCCAAGTGGCAAGACCCTATTATTTGTTTCTCCTATCATGCAAGGAGAATCCAATATGAACGCTTTTCTTTTTGTAAAAAAAAGTTGACTGTCACTTTACGCCACTGTATTCTTATTAAAACTTCAACAACATGTATGAATGTGTAATGAAGTTGCGAATCTGTAAATAAGAAGTGGATACGAGAGCATTTGGTGCAGATTCATAGGTTAGTCTGGATTTTATAGACATTTCAATATATTGCTAAAATGGAAAAAGTGCAGTATCGTTTATGAATGGCTTTTTACTTTTTGATGGGAAAACTTGCGAGGGGATAAAAGCGAAATTATATGCTGTTTATGGAGAACTTTCGCATTCTATAACAAGAGTTAGATGTTGGTATAACGAATACAAACGTGGTCGAACACCCCTTTTGAACATGGAGGGTCCAGGACGACCTGCAGAGGAACTACCGACGAAGTCTTTGAAAAAGTCCGCGATATGATTCTCCGTGATGAAACTTCGCGAAGTGGCAAACGACATTGGTGTATCGACGCAAAAAGCAATACATATTTTGCACGATAAATTGGAGATGAGAAAGCTGTCGGTCCGATGGATGTCGCATTTGTTCACAGTGGACAACAAGCAGGTACGGCTTTCAACTTCGAAGCTGTAAAGCCAAATCTGAAGGAATTTTTGCGTCGAGTTGTCACTGTCGATGACACCTGGACTCATAATTATACCCCGCAAACCGAGCAACAATCAAAACAATGGGTTGCTTCCGGAAAATCTGCTCCAAAGAAGGCAAAGAACTTAACTATCGGTCGGAAAAGTGTTGGCGATAATTTTTTGGGGTGTTGATGATGATGTCTATAAGGGCGCCCAACTTCAGCGGTTATCAGTGCCCTTTAAAAATCATTCATGGCAAAAGTCAGATATAAATGATTCTGAAACTGTAAACAGGTGTAAATAAACTTACAAAAATACATATTGTCACCCGAGCGTTGGAACACCCTATAGACCAGCTGAGAGCGGGAAGCAGGGGAGGTCCGTGTTAGCCACGCCCCCCCCTCGTTTGTCTTATGGTGGTGACAAGAGATGGCTTGGACAAAAAACATCACTGCGCCGTCACTTTATGTTCCACCTGTGTTCTCGAACTTACGGTATATTTCATCTAATGGAGAACCTTCCAGATCGGCAAGCGGACCCTATATAAGCAACACGTCGTGCAAGAGGAGTCAGTGAGTCAGAGTTCTTGGTGTAAGAATGCAGTGCTAGTGTACGACGAGAAGACTGTGTGAGAGCATCGGAAGATTGTACGTAATTACGAGTGCAAGTGAAATTGTAGCGGACGAACTGGTGAATCGTAATTGTGTACATTACGTAATTCTGTGTAATTGGCAAGAGTTTAACTGTAAGTCGGTGGAAATAAAGAACATTTTTGAATGGTGAAATTGGACATTTCATTTCACGAGCCCACAAAGTCACAATATACATAACAAAAATAAAATTAAAATAAATATAAATCCAAATGGCAAAAAATTCTCTTCACTAAATTCTAAAATCTAACTTAGAAAAGAACTGAAAGACCTCCGCTACTTTGTTGTCATCCTCTAGCATTTCTGCAAAGCTGGCCGGCAGCTGTAGAGACGTCCTAATGTGTGCTAGGCAAAAACACTCCAGCAGCACGTGTCGGACAATTTTTTGGGATGTAAAGGGTTTCATATTCATTTTCTTCTTTTTGGAAAAAGGAAAACCGATTACTGGAGCATACTACAGTAAGTTACTGTCCCAATTGGACAAGAAGTTGAAGGAGACATGGCCCCATATGGCTAAGAAGAAAGTTCTGTTTCACCACGACAATGCCCGGAGTTTGACGCAGCGAAACTGCATGAACGTTATGAATTGTTGCCACATATCCCATATTCTCTTGCTCCAAATGAATGGCAATATTGAGAAGCCCCACATGTCTATTTTTTTTTACAAAATTGAGTTATCTACGACATTTAAATATACAGGGCGATCATAATGTAGATTTTGTTGTTGTAATTTACGTCCTCCAACGTTCAGTCATATGGCACGATGAATGGAATGGGTGAAATGATGCTCAAAAGAGCCCAGGGTCCATAGAGCTTAGAGTTATCCGACATTCGTCTTTCAGGATAAGGGAAAACCCCGGAAAAACCTTATCCAGGTAACTCAACCTGACCGAGATTCGAACTCGTGACCTCTTGAACGTCAGGCAGACATGCTACCACCACGCTACCGAGGCAGGCAATCATAATGTACAGAAACCCATGATGTTCTGGCATTTTCTGTGCTGATATGCAGCCATTCTGTAACCGAAACTAAAGAGAAACCCCACATGTACAAAGGATATGAGCTTTCTCAGAATTTTAATTTACTAGCACTGTTTCGAACAGAGGGAATAATAATCGGCGTCTTACGATTTGAATGAATCGATTGTTACTGTTGAAAATGTCAGACATTGGTACTGTTAGTGTAGAATGTGAGGAAGAGCACATATTCAAACTGGCTGAACCAAACCCTATAAGTCAGGCTTACCAAGATATGTGCCTATAAATGAGAAGAAAATGTAAAACCTAAGACGATTTGTGCCATTCTTAACAAAAGATGAAGTCATTCAAAGCTTCTACGACGACATATAGTATTGGCCAACATGTGTAGAATATAATGCCAAAGAGTTCTCTTTGGCACAGTTTGTTTCATTTTTGTCCATGTCAGTTGTGTAGTGTAGGTTAATTAATAATTTATGCATATTTATCATAAAATATTGAGAAAGCCCACATGTTCACTAAATAAATGTTAACATAATTATAAGAAAATGGATCAAGAATGTCTACAGTTCAATGGTATGCTTCCCTCTACATTCATTTCAATGAAAACTGAGGACAAAAACTGATTTTAAGGATAATTTTAAGAACTGGAATGTTTTTGCATCACTTGAAAATTTTAGTATTTTGGACATGTGGGATTTCTCAATTTTCCAATTCAAGTATGAAAAAATGGCAGGAACAAAATTTAGATCAAATGAGGTCATCATGGAGATGGAGGCATATTTGACAATTCTTATATTTTGGAGAGGTTAAAAGGAGAAGGTCAGGAGGTTGGGAGAAATGTATATCCCTAAAAAGGAACGTGCTTAGCAATAAATAATTTGTGTTAGATGTTAGAAATAACTGACACTTCATTCCTAACATTGAACCGCACTAGTAGAAGAATGAGCCATTTTGTAGGACACTGAGTTGCTAATGGATTCCAAAAAGGTGTGTGTGTGTGTGTGTGTGTGTGTGTGTGTGTGTGTGTGTGTGTGTGTGTGTGTGTGTGTGTGTGTGTGTGTGTGTTTGTTCGTGCGTGCGTGCGTGCGTGCGTGTGTGTGTGTGTACGGGATGCAGAGACCCAAACTTAAGAATGACGAGAGTATCGAATTGGATTTTGCATGGCAGTTCCATTGGAAGACTGTATATTTGAAGTGTCGCCGAGAATTTTGCCGAAAGCAAGCGGTTCTTTTTACAGTTACCTATGCAAACCTTAATTGCTTTGTGTTTCCTCGAAATGCGTACCGTCACGGCGGAAACAAAAACAGAGTGCGATGTGAGGTTTTGTAAATGCGGAGAAAATTGTGTTCGTTGTACCAACCGGCGTAATGACGTGACCACGTTTGGTTGATCATTCCTTGGGCGTACGACAAAGGGTCACACTGCAACACACGAGCTAACGTCTGTCTAGTGAACGGGAGTGCAGTTTGCCCCTCAAAGGAAACTACTCTCCCGCCCACTAATGACTATCATAAATCTATCTCCACACTTCAGAAATGGAATACTGTCGCTGAGGACCAACAGCAACCCTGATTTTTTGAAATGACAGTCGCATGTCTACTCCACGTGTAGTCTCAGTTGCCAAAGTTTCAACTTCCAGTTGATCTGTTTCATTATGTGCAGAAATTCGTTGTCACGATATGGAGACCGTGGGAGGGAAATGCAGTGATAAATGCAAATGAAGTAGTAGATAACTTTCAGTCAAGTGAAAATAATCAAAATGATGACAATAGTGTGAATAACTGGGCCGAGTTATATTACTGGAAAAGTCTCACAAAACAAAGTTATAACGGGAAAGCTTGTGCGATACCCATTAAGTATCGAAAAATGTGACAACCTTGCAGAAAGGTTTGAGGGAAGGAGGGTCTGTGTTGTAAAACGATTATAAGGGTTCGTCAAAGGCAGCGGCCGACGTGCACATCAGTTAACTAAACAGACTTTACCATGTCAAAGAGGGAGGGAGAAAGTGAAGCAACCACAGACACACAGGACTTCCATACCATTTCCTAGCTCAAAGGTCCGTCCTCCTGCTGCCTATAGAAGGTGCTCAAGCTACCAGACATTCATTTTTTTATTTATCATTTATAAGGGAAAACCTCCAACGTTAAGTCATATCGGACGATGAATAAAATGATGTTCAAATGAGTACAGGGTACATAGAGCTTAGAGTTACCAGAAATTCATCTTCCAGGATAAGGCAAAACCTCCAACGTTAAGTCATATCGGACGAGGAATAAAATGATGTTCAAATGAGTACAGGGTACATAGAGCTTATAGTTACCAGACATTCATCTTTCAGGATAAGGGAAAACCTCCAAACTTAAGTCATATGGGACGATGAATGAAGTGATGTTCACATGAGTACAGAGTACATAGAGCTTAGAGTTATCAGACATTCATCTTTCAGGATAAGAGAAAACCTTCAACGTTAAGTCATATCGGACGATGAATGAAATGATGTTGAAATGAGTACAGGGCACATAAGGCTTAGAGTTACCTGCCATTCATCTTTCATAGAAACACACACACACACACATGCACCGTTCCTTTTAAAAAATATCTCTTTTTTACTGAGAGAACCTCTGCTGAAATTGTGCTTTCTAATTTTTCAGTTGAATGTAATGTCTTTTGCAAACATTTGCACAAAATT
Source organism: Mantis religiosa (assembly GCA_030765055.1). Taxonomy (NCBI): domain Eukaryota; kingdom Metazoa; phylum Arthropoda; class Insecta; order Mantodea; family Mantidae; genus Mantis; species Mantis religiosa. Next base: position 4,657,735 of record CM060949.1, read on the forward strand.
AAGGAAATTAAAAGTAATAAACTTAAAATGTGTTAAAAGGCTAGTACACGTACTTCTTGAGAGTTGATCATGTTCTCACAGCCTTGGTGATGTGCAGTAGTTGCTGCCTGCTGCAGTTCAATGCAGGCCAAAAGAAAGAAGTAAAAAACAACCTGGGCTTCTTGGAAACTGGAGCGTTGAGGCATAAAAAAACTCTTAAAATTCTGGTACTTCACACTTGGGATGGATAAATCGTGCGTCTCCGGTGAACAAAGGTATCCGTGGGTGGCTTTGCCATTTCCTGATACCTCTTTGAAATTAACAACCTTCCATCAGCAAATTTGTTTGGTTTATCAGTCAAATAAACTTTGTTTATATATCGTTCAAAGTTCGAAATGCAAGTGAAGATTTATGCAAATAAAACACGACCGAGGTATTGTTTATGCAAATAAAACACGACCGAGGTATTGCCATGGTAACGTGTGCTATTCCAGAAAGTCGTGGATTCAGTCCCTACAGCCGACTTTTCGGTCCCATTAGCTCACCCGGGTCCTTAGATGAATGTAGAAAGGATAAGTACACAAGTAAGGATCTAGTCCCACGATATATATTCCGCAGGAGCTGCCACCGAGAGGTTTCAGTCTGTAAACTATAGCAACCCTGCCCTTTTCTATTCCGTACACCCTCTGTCTTCTATCACAGCTTTCTCCCGGTGAGCGTCCCTCAGAGACATTGGTTAAAGTCCGCCCCTGAACTCTATTCAAACATATAAAATAACGAATATTTTACAGAAAAGAAACAGTCTTTAGCTATCACAATACAAGTGTTACATCGATGTTACATCGATGAATTTTATACATATTAAATTTATATTTTCTTCCTTAAAATGGAGATAGGGAGTATTTTTAACAACTTATTAAATAGTAATTTCACTGCTAGAGCTTTTGCATAAAATGTGGGGGACATATTTAAGGAAGGCAACAATTAAGCTGTTCAGCCGCCAAAACTTTTACGTAAAATAAATGAATTGTTAACGTGAGTAAGTAACACAAAATTCAAAGGAAAAAGAAAAAAAGAAAAAACAATGTTGCACAACCTGAACACTAATGCCTGGAAAAGTTTATTTTCTGTAAAAATTGAATTTCAAAATACATATTAAATTTGAGTATACTAGTGTATTTCTAAAATTGTGTCAAATTTATTTTTATTTCTGTTATATCTTGGTAAAGAAATACTTCGGTTGTATTTTATTTGTCATTCACATACCTTAAATATAATACTTTCTTGAAAGTCCTTACTTACATCGTTCTTTTTAAAGAGTCTAGGCGAAGGCACTTCCTCTACCTAACATAGGTAAGCGGTAGTAAAAGTTTCAGTCACAGAATGGTCTTTCCTACCGTCTTTTATTTATATATAACCTTATTAGAAATTTCTCTTTCAGAATAAGGAAAAATTCCGGACAAATCCATATTTAGATAATTCACCCTGGCCGAGATCAGAACTTGGGACCTCTTAAAGGTTAGGCACACATATAAGCTCGGGGGTATCTACCACACAGAGTGAAGATTGACCCCGCTCTGACGACCAGGGAGTTACCGAGCTGTCCCAAAAGGGTGCCCAGCGCCTCCGTGGGGTTTTCCATAGGGCAAGACCTAGAGACTAACAAGCTCCCCCCCCCCCCATCTGGTCCTCTGGACTCAAGACGGGATGGAAGTGGATACGCCACTTACGTGCGCCAACCCCAAAGGGGAAGGCTACCGATTAACCTCGGTGGGGCCGCCTGGTGATCTAGCACACCTTCTACTAGCTATGCTGGCTAGTACGCGGGAATATATGGCTTCTCTCAACCCCGTCCGGAGACGTACCCGATCTCCCACGGGTATCGGGAACCACTGTCCCCTCGAGTCCAACCCAATCCGAACAATTCCCAGTTAGGGAGGGGCTCGAATGTTCGGCCCAAGGTTCCTCTAGTAAGGTGAGAGGTACCACGAGTGCTAGGGGTCCGCAGCGCCCACACCACGGCAGCTGAAGGGGCGGACACAATTCCTTCCTTTTCTACACTTAATAGAGAAATTAAAAACCATTTCTAATGAACTCACCGATATCGAAAATAGAGTTGTTACTCCCAGATTAATTCTGACTTCCAGTTCTGGTGTTTTTTGTATATTAATACATCCACGCCGAATTTTTATAGTATACACGCCTAGTTTTGTAACTCTAAATATTCCTTCTGAGGATATGTCACCGCAGGTACGTAGAAAGGCAAGCCCACGTAGTTTCATTTATAACTAAAATAACCCGATATGCAAACAGTTGTGTTGTATTTTTCACATCTTGTATGTAAATAGGTACAAATGGGTGAAGTGTGATTCAAATTCTTCAGAAAGTCCACTTTGATTATTAATAACTTATCTAGTGGCAGAGGTAGTCTGATTTTGGTGTCTATTAGTGATGATTAGAGATTATTTTACGCGGTTTTTAAATGTACCTGCAAAGAAGGCCAGATATTCCTTTACAACTTCAAAATTGTTTGTCCTTGCCTTTTGTTTTTCCTGCGTGTTAACAAAAAGCAATTTTTCTTCAATTTACTGTGAATTTATTCCTCTATTGGTTATCATTGTAAGAATATTAATTTACACATTAAACTATTGTTTCTCAAGTCCTAAAATGAAAGTAATTTTTTTCCAAAGTTTTTCTTAGATATTTGTTACGTATCAGTAATGTTTAAATTTTCTTACTCTATAGACAATATTTGTTTACTGTTAAATAAGCAGTTAACTTGAAAACTATAGAAGAAATTGCAATGAAAATGTTGTAAGTATAGACGCTAATGTTTTGGGATCGTCCTCTTAAAATGGTGGCAAAACTGGTACTTATCAACGGGAGACCTAGGTTTGATTCTCGGTAGCGGTGTGGGATTTGTTCCTGCTGGGAGAATATGCAATTTAGATGTTGTTCTAGTCAAGAATATATCGCGAGTAACGTAACGAGAATAGAATAATAAATTCCGAGCATCTTGCGCATAACCTATATCGCAGGCAAAGGTTAAGAAAGCAAAAGCTATAACAAAAGAATGTCAAGGTGTGATATTTCTTTTGTTTCATTAATGGTGCAGCAAATGTGGATAATGCATTTATGTTGCATCTCGTTTACCTTGTGCTTGTGGTATATAAATAGCTGTAACTTCCTGGAGAATATATCGGGTAGTGCGGAGGCGGTTACAGAAACATATGTACTATAATTTATGTTGTGGGCGACCCAAGAAAAATGGCTAGTGTCTTTAACCACTTAAAATTGTTGACTAATAACCTAAATATTGGGCCATTGTAAACAAACAAATGTTTACTTGTCTTATATCCATATAGCAATCAATTTATATTAAAATTGTGCTATAGACATTCTCAAAGTATGTGTTGCACTCGTGATTTTCTCAGTCCACTCTCAGAAATTGTTCTTATGTAAGGTTAACCTTCTATCATATTTTTAGAAATGAACCTTTAGTCATTTCGTTGTACAGAATATAACAGGCTAAATGATGTCTGCATATACTTACTGAAAACTTCTTTGATAAATACATAAATATATATGTTCATATATTATTTATGACACAAGGGTTACAAGTAAGATCTTATTCTATGAGTATATCATCCCGGAACAAGGTTACAGGCCAAGACCTACCAACAAAATAAAATCCTTTTAACCCGTACATCACACTCTATTTTTAGATAACCCTGGGCAACAATGAATATGTTCCGGGCTTAAAAATAGTGAATTTACATGTATTTCCATCTGCTGAATTAAAATATCACCATAAAAATGATAGATTAGCTCTTGTTTTGAAGATAAAGCGACATTTCATTTTTTAAGGTGAAGACTTTAAATTTGGGGGAATTTTTTGGGAGTTGGCACACCTGTCAAATAACATCAGAGAGAAATTTTGTAAATTAGGTGATGCAAAAGTTAAGGAAGACATTTTTGTCGGAGCACAAATAAGAGAACTTGTAAAGGATCCTTCATTTGAACAAATTTTGGAGGGGAAAGAAAAGGAAGCTTGGGAGGCCTTCAAGGGTTTTGTTAATGGAATTTTAGGCAGCAAAAGAGATGACAACTAAAGCATTTGGTGACAGTGCTGCTGCAAAAATACCGTAACCTTGGATCCATTTTCTCCACTCCCACCTAGACTTTTTCCCTCCTAGTTGTGGAGCTGTTAGTGGTGAACATGGGGAGAGATTCCATCAGGACATTTCTGTTATAGAACAAAGATATCAGGGCCGTTGGATTGAAGTAATGCTTGCGGATTACTGTTGGTCTTTGTATAGGGATTCTGCGGAGCTCCATCACAAGAGGCAAACTAAAAGACGACGAAGTCAATAGGCCACTACTTGATTCTCTTCAGACACGACTACCTGCGAAGTATTTTTCCAAAAATTTAGAACTCTTAGCATGTAATTACCAGTTTTAAAAAAAATGCACTTTCATTGTTATTAGCATGTATGTAATTAAAATGTATCCTTTTCTCTCAATCCGTTAATATGTAATACTTCCACCTTGTGTATATCATAGAAACTAGAGAAAATACAATTTTTCATTGTCATATTTGTTTTTCTCAACTCAAAATTAGTAGGAATTGCCTCATGAAGTGCTCGAAACATTCAACAATTATTTTTGTTGCCCAGTGTTATATGTAAATATATATGCCTTTGTTTTACATTTCTCATAGTTATGATATTCATTTGTTTCGTGTAGCATCAGTGTTGACAACATGACGTTCTACCTAAGGGACGCAGTGGAAATCATAAAACGATGAAAATAATATAACGAAAATTTAATTAATAGATTACAAACCCTTTTCAGACCTACTCGTCTTTTGGGACAACTGAAATATTGATTGTACAGTTTGAAATAATCATTCTTTGGGAGGAGGTCGTGGAATTTTAATTATTCGTTACATAATGTGCAATAGATCCATTGTTTTGTTTTGAAATTGTTGACAATGTAGGGAGAATTTCTGATGCAGTCTTATTTTTGTTCTCAATGGAATTTTCTATATGGACCTAGTTCACGCCCATCTTGAATGAGGTGGTTGTCAAAAGAAGTCAAATTTGGCATTACCGGCGTGTTAAAAGCTTTGGAACACTGAGGGGAAAAAGCTATTAAGTCGTTTTTATTTAAATTAACCTTTAATGACATTTTATGGAATCTATTGTGGAAAACATATGCACTATTTAGCGTATGAAATGTTGAAGAATTAGGATATAGCTCTGTGACATAACTTTGTTCTACTTTTAGCATGGCAATACGACATTTTCACCGTAATTATTATTACGGAGATGACATTGAATTGAGAGCAGGTTATTTCTAGCAAGATGGAGCAATGTGCCATACATCTAATAACACCATGGAGCTTGTAACCAGTTTCTTTGATAATCGAATAATCTCTAAAGGTCTGTGATCTCCCAGATCCCCTGACCTAACCTCACCGGATTTTTTCTTGTGGGGGTATCTAAAAAATAGAGTGTACAAGAATAGGCCACGGACAATTTATGTTCTCAAGGAATCTATTCGAACCGAAATAAGTAACATTGGCGAGGATACTCTCCGTAAAACTTCAGAGAATATGGTGAGACGAGTGCAAACATGTATAGATGCTGGTGGAGGACACATCCAACATTTTCTCTGAGATGTAAATATTGTAATGTAATCTCCTAATTGTGTATTATATTCTCCCAAAGTTGCATGTGTGTCCTATTATTGGTTCAAAAGTTAGGGCCTATTGAAGTGGTTCAGATTTATATGGATCGCACTGTAAATATCTTAGAGGTGTCAAGCAATTAAATTTAAACGAAATGTAACATTAAATAAGTCAGTTACACTTGAAGTCAATTCGAAGAAGTCTAAAGAGCCACAAATGTGCAGTGGAAGATTTTTTTGTTGTTGTTGTTGTTGTAATTTACGTTCTCCAACGTTAAGTCATATCGGACGACGAATGGAATGGGTAAAATGATGCTCAAATGAGTCCGGGGTCCACGGAGCTTAGAGTTACCTGACATTCGTCTTTCAGGACAAGGGAAAACCCTGGAAAAACCTTATCCAGGTAACTCACTCTGACCGAGATTCGAACTCGGGACCTCTTGAACGTGAGACAGACATGCTACTCCCACGCTACCGAGGCGGGCTGCAGTGGAAGAATGGTGCAATTTTTGTGTATTTCTTATAGTTTAGAAGTTATGCAAAGCCCGGCTCGATAGCGTAGATGGTAGCGTCTGTGCCTCACGTTGAAGAGGTCCCGAGTTCGCTTCTCGATCAGGGTGAGTTACCTGGATAAGTCTTTTCCGGGGTTTTCCCTTATCCTCTAAGCTTCATGGATCCTGGAATCATTTGAACATCATTTCACCCATTTCATTCATCGTCCGATATGACGTTGGAGGAGTAAATTAAAAAAAATTGCAAAATTCGTTCAGAATGAAGAGAACTTCTGAGGACATTCCCAGAAAATTCAAGCTGTACGTTTAATGTGGCATGAAAATATGTATAACATATGGGGTTTTAATTAAAGTACTAGAGAGTAAACGGCAATCTGAGGTGGTGGATATTTTTGAAAATCTTTGCTATCGAAACTTTAAAGATGCTGAACTTAAATACTAGTTTTGTATTTTGAACCAACTTTTCGTGTTTAGTTATGCTGTTCACAGAGATGATTTTTAAGGGTACTTTTTGTTTATTAAGAGAGCCTCTCGTTACTGTTTATTTATTTATTTATTATAAGTAGTGGGGGCGAGAAACAAAACACTGTAGAATCTTATGGATATAATTCACGTAGCGTCAAATCCCGACGCTATATTTACGCTTACAACATGTAAACTACAGTCAAGGGTTCATAACTGGATTGGACTGAGGGGTGAATGACAATTTATGGTTTATGTAGATGTTTATAACTTTATGCGAATTACTTAGTCGTCATAAAGCTAACTTTTTCTAAACATAGAATACTTAATGACGTTCTTCATATGTTTCTTGTTGTGTCTTGAAACATATGAATATCAATAAGGCCGGTAACAGTTTTATGTGTTTATTTCCTCCCCCGCGAACCAATGCGGCAAGTGAAAGCCCTAGAGAAGGTAATTATGTGTTTCTTTCTGTCAGGAGAAAATATTATACTGGAACAGAAATCGAAATGTCGTGTCGGCATATATGCCAACTGCTCCACAATTAACTTTACACCGCGCGTATAAGCAAACTCTTGTGATGTCATTTCCATAATACTTTCAGCATTGAAAGCTTCCTTCTGACTAACACGGGCTATAAAATATTGCAAAGAGCCTTTAAGCTGAGGGTTTGATGTTCATATCTAACAATTTTTATACATTTATTTAAATATAATGGATGTTTAATTTCTTCCACTCCAGAAATATATAGATTAGGTTACTGTACAGGTTGCATATCGTGTTCACACCACTATTTTTTCTCTGACATGGTGAAAATGCTACAGTTAGCTTTTCAGAAAGTACTTATCGAGTATTAAATTAGCCCTTGTAAAAGCAGTTTTATGCACTGCAGGATCCGATAAAGCTTATACGAGGACTGTTCAACAAAGAATGATCACATTTTTTTTTTTTTTTTTTTTTTTGACAACTTACTTTTACTCATCCTCATACTTTTGATGGTCCTTCTCAAAATAGTCTCCATGATTGTGATGCACTTGTCCCAACGATTCTACCAGTCTTCAAAGACATGCTGGAAACCATTTTCGAGAGATCCTTCAAAATCGCCTCCGCAGCCTTCACCACTGCTTCTGATGATGGATAATGCCTCCCATCAAGGCGTTTCTTCAAGTTAGGGAATAAAAAAAGTCACATGGGGCTAAATCCGGACAATAGGGAGGGTGAGGGATGTACTTCACATTGATTTTTGCAAATTATTCAGCAACAATATGGGCAATATGCGACCGCGCATTATCGTGGTGCAGCATCCAGCCTGCTTCACGGAAATGTGGTATTTTGCGCCTGATATGTACTTGCAATATTTTCAGGACATCCCTGTAGTATTGTCCAGTTACTGATGTCTGTGCAGGTACAACATGCTGATAAACCATTCCATGAATATCAAAGAATGAGATGACCATAACTTTCCCAGCAGAAGCAACCACTTTTGCTCTTTTTGGGGGTTGGTGATGAAGGAGATTTCCACACTGAGCTTTGGTGTTTGCTCTCAGGATCAAAATAATGTAGCCAAGTTTCATCAGCAGTGATTACGTTTGAAAGAAACTCCGGATCTTCCTCTAACATCAACTTTAAGTGCATGTTACCTCCATTGCAGCGGTAGGCGATACTGGTTCTCACAGGCGGGAACCAGGAGTACCAACAATGAAACTACTACGGTGTGTTTATTTCACATTAAGTTAACAGAATATATCAAGATTGAATTTTAGTGCGAAAAATTATGATCATTCTTTATTGAACAGCCCTCATAGGTGTGACAGTTATTTAATATTTTTCAAATATTTAAGAATTTGTTCTGAATTGTTCTGGAAAAAGTAGTTTGTACGAAGATAGAAATTTGAAACTGGGTAGGCTACGGAATGATACAACGCAAGCTAAATGTTACACCATATTGTTGCTATTCGTAGTGTGGTGACGTGGAAAAGTAATTTAGTTGTTCTAGAAACATCGTGTGCAAAGAACCCAGAATAATCAGACAGCGTCACTTGGCAAACAACGGTCCTGAGAATAAGACTGTTTTTTTGGCGTCGCTCAGCAAGTTTGGAGAAAAACGTTTTCGTTGTAAATAGATTTGTGTTGCACTAATGGCGTGTGCCAGAAACTTAAAATTCGTCAATGCAACAACAATAATTTGTGAAAGGACAGAATCTACGTCATTTAAAATTTACTAATTGTTTCGTGGAATAAATCGCACAATATTTAAAGGGGAAGAATTGTTTTTTTTTTTTTCTTTTTAATAACTGCAGCATAAAATACTTTCACTCCGACACTGCGACCAGAGATAAGACTCATTGCTCCAGAGCATCAAGACATCTACAAGAATTCTCCCAAATCGTCACCAATGTTGAGAGTAATTAAGCATCATCCATTGTTACGCCTTTTGTAAAATGATCGCTACAACGCTTCTAGAACGTCGATTTCTACGCATTTAACAACTCACAATAATTTTTCTGTTGCATGGGTTATCTTACAGTTTTACAAAAAAGTTTCTGAAGCGCTACGTTCATATGAATTTCTCCACTCAATATCGTTTATTTGTAGATAACTTCTGCAAAGTATAAATTATTCTGTAGTTAGTTTTTTGTCATTTTATGTGGCTTGTGTTATACAAAATTACTTTCAAGGATTTCAAAGACTGTTTCCTGAAATTTGAAGGTAATATATCTTTCAGTTCCTAAGGATTTGACAATTGCCTACTATTTCTTTGTATCTACGACGTGTAATATAGTGAAAGTTTGTCTCGATTAGACGAAGTAGATTGGAAGATACGCTTTCATAAGAACAGTTTGTATACTAACGATAGAGAGCAGAGTCATATGAATGTACCTCATCAGACATTTTTTTTAAACAAAAGCGCGTTGCAGTACGTTTCCTGCTCTGAGAAATGATTAACCGACTCGGAGGTTTGCGGAAGTGACGTGAAGAGAACCTATGTCAACAGGAATGTTCTGTCATTAACATCGGTAGGCAATCTCAGAATTTAATTTAATCGCGGGTGTGATCGCACCTCCCCCAAACTAATAACAATTTATGACAATGGGGACCAAAATGAAAGTCCTCCTTTAATTTGATAATGACTATACCTAGCTATAAAGGAGGATAGACCGAACAAAAAGCGATGGAGGGAGATCTAAATGAGAAAAAATTCTCTCTCTCTCCACACTTCATGCTTGATTTTCTTTTAGCTGAAGGAAAGAAAAGGAAAAATGGCTCGGCGAGAGCCACTCATTGTCTCCAGGCCACGTAGCAGATACCATCACATAGTGGAGTGTTCGTCAGCTCAAGAGCTGCGTATGTCTTGGCCTCCTCAAGTACATGCCTCGGCTGCTCACAATTTCATATCTTTATTAGAAACACCTCAACAATTACTCAACTTGATGATTTATTTTAAAGACGTCAAAATTTAGTTTACGAGTTAGTTTACTATAGATTTTCATTTCACCTTGAAATATATTTGTCCGCATTTATTATAAAGGTACCTAAATTTAGTTTTCATGATATTTTTATAAAAATTGCAAGGCCCCTTGAATTGTCTTGAACTATCTTTATTATGAGTATATCAAATTTTAATTTACTGAGTTTGCTGCAGAATTTCATGGCCTCATAAAATGGCCCCATGAAACACTTTGATGAGGTTTTATAAAGTTGTGAACATTTAGTTAACACGGTAATTCGTCACAGAATTTCATAATCTACATTTACCTTTATTAATTATTAAAAGTTTCATGGTTTAGTTAAATATATCTTTAAAAGAGCTCAATAATGATCTTACCTGGTAGTGCATCGCAAGATTCATTAAGTAATTGGAATACATTTGCCTTTTTTTATTTTGAAGACATCAAGTTTTAGATTTTCACTGAATTGCATGACCCCTTGGAATGTCTTGACCTTTGTTTATTATAAATATATTAAGAATTAATTTGCTCGACAGTTTGTTATAGAATTTCATGACCTCCTGAAAGACGTCGAATTAGTTTCGACCGTAGTTTATCTCGAATTTTCATGGCCTCCTGAAATATGTTTATGTGACTTTAATATAAATTCGTAAACGTCTCGTTTAGACAATAGTTTGTCGCAGAATTTCATGGTCTTTTGAAAGCATTTCCCCGTATTAGTTGTAAAGAAGCAGCAGTATTTAATTTGTTTCATTATTTTCTTGAATATATTTATTTCTGTTTATAATAAAAAACATCAAAATAAAAGTTTATAGAAGAATTACATGGTCTGCTGATGTGATTAGCTCTGAAGTGTTTAGTTAAAATATATAATAAAGTGATTATCTTTTGTGAAAAACGTCGTACTGCTGAAATTGAAACAATATATGTCGTACGAATTCTTTGCATATAGTATTTCGATGTTGGATATCCCATGACACTGTGTAGTGTTTAACGCCCGCTTTTACTACATACGGCACCGCAGGCAGTGAACTGATGGTACATGAGATGAAGATGGAGCACCGATGGAATGAGATGGCGGGGGAAACCGGAGGTCCCGGAGAAAACGCGCCTCAGCGCCGTGTTGTTCACCACAAATCTCACTTTGTGGTCGCCTGGGATCGAACCTGGGCCGCCTTGGTGAGAGCCAAGCGGTCTAACCACTGTGCCACGGCGCGGCCTCCCATGACACATCCAAAAGGTATTTAATACTTAGGAAATAATGTAAGTAAACCTAAAATTAATTCATTTATTGAAAAACGCTTGGACACTTGAAATTGAACAATGAGAAATAAAAATTTTGCCCAAAAAATTCTCCATTTGTTTACCTTTTATGGAGATAGATGATGGGTTACTAGGCTTGCCAATATTGCAGAGCTAAAAATGACGTACACAGTTCTACAGAAGAATGTTTGAGCATGTTCAACGAGAATTCACACTTCAGTAATTTAATGAATGTCAGAGTGTAATTTGGGATGCAGTTTTAGCCCCTTAGGTTTTCATTTGTTACTTTAGTTGTGCATGTTACGAAGAAACATTTCAAGCACCTAATAGTTAAAACTGTTCCAATAATAATCATACTTTTGTATATAACCAATGAAATGTTAAAGTATATATTAATTTTCTTTGTGTTATGCCTTACTCATGGAGGAGCGTGGACAAAGTAGCGAAACGTGAAATAGAAGAATGATTTTAAGTGCAGGAGCGAAGTAGGCTGGCAGAGTTTTCCGTGAGAAATATTTGTGACGGAAACGCGGAGCAAAAATGACACTTAACAACCTTTGTAACGATGATTTATGAGATGTCAGTTTCTGATTTATTTCGTGTTTGCATCATTACGCATTAAGTTACCGCCTCGGAAACAAAGAAAAGAAGAGTTCTAATGTATCTCTGTGTAAGAAACAGCAGTCCCTGGAGTGGAATGTAGGAACTAATGAAGCCTGGCGATGGTAAACTAAACAAACGATCTGTGAAAATGTGTTCGTCAATGTCGGTGGTCTTCTCCACTTGCAGTTTACTTTTAACGGAGACCTTTCTAGCAGATAGAGTTTGCCAAGCCAACTAAAACTTACTTAACTTTATCGTACTATTTAATTAAAATAGAGATATAGGTTATACAACCTACATAAATATACTGTTGGTATCATCACCCAGGATAAAGGATTAATGTGAAGGAATCACAGTAGGTTACAGGCCACAGAAGTACCTAATATGTATTTCCAGGCTTCAACACCAGTCTCACTACTGGAGCCTCCCAAAGTGAAGGATAAATGACGCGCAAAACTCTTTACTTTGAGCAAACATCCCAATGAAAGAAAAACCTAGAAGGCAAACCGTGGTAAATGTGGAGAAATCACAGAAATCGTCCTTTTGATATTCCCTGGATAAAAATAAACAAATAAAAATTAAAATATCATTTCAAATGCGTAAAATGATGCTCAAGTGAGCCTAACGTCACTGTACAGGGAAAATCATGTAAATATAGCACAAGGCTTTTGTTAAATCGGCTGTTAAGTCCCAAGCCTCACAATAGAAAAAAGTGTTCAAAATTTTTGTTTTTCTTTATTTTTCAACATAATCTCCAGGGAGGCTAATACATTTTATCTTATAGATGTTCTAATTTAATTTAACCATCTGTGTAGTGCGATTCATCATGGTCCTCAAAGCAGCTGTTTACTGCATCAGTGACCTCGTTGCTGTGAAATCTTCGTCCTCCAATACATATTTTGAGCTTCGGGAACAGGTGGTAGTCACTGAGTACTAGATCTGGCCAATAGGGTGGATTCTCAAGCAATTCGAACCTTAATTCCCACACTTTTCCCCATTGCAATGACTGAACATTGGGCTGGAGCATTGTCGTGAGGAAAGAAGATTTTTTCCTTTGCCAAATTAGGTCGTTTTCTTTTCATCTCATCACTCAAAAGTTGCAGTAAGCTTGCGTAGTAATCACTAGTGATACTTTTACCCTTTTCCAAGTAATCAATGAAAATAATTCCCTGTACATCACAGAAAACACTCGCCATAACCTTGTTAACTGACAAAATTGACTTTGCCTTTTTTGGAGTTGATTCACCTGGCGTAATCCACTGTTTTGACTGTGATTTACTTTCTGGATGTAATGATGTATCCAAGTGTCATCCATGGTAATAAGCCGTCTCGAAAATTCACTGCGATTTTTATGGTAGGGTTCCAAATTTTTAACACAAATAGTATTTTTGCAACTTTTGATCAGATATCAACAAACTCGGCACCCATCTTGTACAGACCATGTGAAAGTCCAAAACATTACTTAAAATATTACCTGCACATTATTCTTATACGTTCACAGCCTCTGCTATCTCAAACAACTTTAATCTGTGGTCTTCCAGTACTAAACGATGAATTCTTTCAATGATCTCTGGAGTTGTGACTTCCATAGGACGTCCAGAGCGAGGCTCATCACTAGTACTCGCACGTCCCATTTTAAACTCTACAACTGACATTTTAATCATTGTGTATGAAGGGGCAGAGTCTTTCAATGTACTGTCCATTTCCTCCTTCATTTCTTTAGGCGTTAAGTTTTTCACATGGAAGTATTTAATCACTGCTCGTTTTTCTAAATCCCCCAATTTCGTGAAACCTCTACACTTGTCTTATTTAAAATGCTGTCATTCGAAAACTAAACAGTTATTAACCTGTAACTATGGTTACAAGCAAGTCTAGAATTAAACTATATGATGCTAACCGTCAAATGGGCGCAATGGCGCCATCTCTATGTGAGGCCCGGGACTTATTAGCCGACCCTCGTATACCAAACACTTATTTCAGTATAACATTTCGTATGTTTTAAGTAACATTTCTCACAATTTTTAACACATGTGGTAGGTCACACATTGGTTACTAAATCAAAACTGAATTCTGAGAATAGAAAACGTAGATATTTTACAACGTAATTTGACTCCAAATTGTACTTTGTAACATAAAAAGGTTGAGTAAAAGTTGCTTAAAGTATCTCAAACAGATCGCTAGAAAGATGCATCTGAATGAATGAAGTTAAATGTAAAAATGTATTGCATGACTAATGAAATAATCTCTTAAAGCAATTACAAGGCAAAGTGATTATTTATTACAATGTATATTAAAATATTTTCAGTTACCTTTATAATGTGACAAGCATTCCTTTCTATAATAGTTTGCCAACTAGGATGAATTTATATTATTTCATATTGAAGTATCAATTAATGAAAATGCTGATTGTTGCAATTACCAGATAAACAGTAAGGCAAACGTTTGGTCTTGCAGACAAAACATAATCGTTTCCATTGCCGACTCAAATAAAAAGTAATAAAACATATCACAGAAGGCTTTAAATTTTGCGGGTTAAGAGGACATTGCAGTGGAATCGATTATGACTGCAATTGTTTCAATAGATTTATTACGTCACTGTTGAGAAAGAACCTGTAAATGTGCAAGATTTTGGCAAAGAGACTTTTTAAAGAAGATATTTATCCTCATTCTTCCTTAAAGCAGTTCAGAAACCAGTTCCACATATCGGTCGTTTTGTTATATTCGATATCGTTGTAAAATAATTTTTCCTTCTGCACGTTTTTTCGCGAAGTTTTGTATAAAATTGTAGTAAATACATATTTGTGTACTATTAGGCAGTGACAGTACGTCTATCTTCTAATGCTGTAGTAGCAATATGGCCCTTTTTAGAAAGAAAACTAAGAAGCACCTCCTTACGAGAACTAAATTCGTCTTACTTTTACAGGGTTAGGTTCCGAGGTCATTGACTTTTATTTTCAGGATCGTAACAATTAACCCAAGAATTATCTCCAGTAACGATATTCCAGTCCGAATTTCTGCACCAATCTATATTGTGTTTGAATTGGAATCCATCACAAAAATATTCGATTCGTAGCATTGTAAACGATTGTTTGAACGAAAATGACGAGATTGCGTTGTTTACTGCAGTGAAGTGATGCTCTTCCTCTCGTCCTATCAGTATTGCGTGAAGTCAGTATGGCGAGATGCTCAGTAGTGAGTAGTGAACAGAAACATAAGTTTTAGTAGTTCATTTGTTTGAGAAACACGGCGTTCACAACATGTGAGGAAGTAGGCTACAAAACGAATTATCCGAGTGCATAGCGCTGAACCCTCGTTTCCTTGCACCAGTGCCCTTGAAATGATTACCGATTGTTTACGCTAAAACGTGGTGGGAGTGTGAAAAAATAAAATTCTTTGCTTAACCGTAGCACACAGTAATAATATTTCGCATCTAGCCGTACGCTGTTACCATAACCCCGAGACCAGCGAAAGAAATAAATCAATACTTCACCGTATCGGGCAGCCATTATTCACCATTGCGCACGCCTGCCAACCTCGCGGTACAGTGCAGCACAACAACCTGTTGCTCGCCTCATTGGTAGCGCAAGTATTGAACCTCACCATAAATACATATTTTGAGGATCCGGAAACCCAAACTTAATTTACAGAATTCAGTAATACGAGGGGGTGGCGTAAAATTTTAATTACCACCCTTTAAAAAATGTGATTTTGTGTTGATATGTGTTTGTTAGTTCTTCTCTACGCAGTCACCATCCAGAGTTACACATTTCTCCCAGCGTTTCTTGACCTTCCGTATACCTTGATTGCAGAAGTCTGCAGAATTCGCTTTAAACCACTCTTCCACTTCATCAATGACGTCATTTGTGTTGTCAAATCGGCGACCACGCAACGGATTCTTCATTTCCGGGAACAAGAAAAAGTCACTTGGTGCGAGATCGGGCGAATAAGGCGGATGCCGTAAGATCTCAAAGCCACATTCTCTTGTTTTGTCAACTGCAACTTGAGATGAATGAGCTGGTGCATTGTTAGACAGAAGACGAACAACTTTGGAGAACATACCGCGCCGTTTCTTAATCAGAGCTGCTCGTTACTTGTCCAGAAGATTGCAGTAGTATCTGACAGTGATGGTTTGACCCTTGGCAAGATAATCTGTAAGGCTGAATCCACGACAGTCCCAGAAAACTGAAAGCATGATCTTCCCAGCTGACTTTTGTACCTTTGCCTTTTTGGGAGGGTGGAAATCGTCATACTGATATATCCAGGATTCATCCAGGATTAGCAGACGATAAAAAAAATCATCTTCATCCTGTTCCAACAACATCAACATCTGTCTTGAAAGGTCACGCCGTGTTTGCTTTTGGAAAGGGGTTAGCAAACGTGGAACCCACCGTGCAGACAACTTAGACATGTGCAGTTCGTCCACACACTACCATAACTAAGATGTGTCTCATTCATGATCATTTGGATGGTTGCTCGTCTGTCTTCCAGTATTAAACACTCCACTTCCTTCACTGTGACAGCTGACGGTCTACCAGCTCTTGGCTCATCTGTCATGGACATGTGACCAGTTTGAAAATTCCTTCTCCACCTTACAATAGTGTCATACGATGGACAATCATTTCCATAAACAGCCGTCATCTCATCGTGGACTTCCCGGACAGTTTTGTCCTTCAACTGCAGGAACTTGATCACACTACGAGCCTCAATTTTCTCCAGCTTACACCTCAGTCAATTGTGGCACTCACTGTAAAAAAAATAAAAGGGCTAAAATCACTGAAACTACCAACATTATGTTCCGAGAGATCAATGATGACATTGAAAAATGTTCATCATTCACGCATAAAAACTACCGGGTGATCATTAAAACTGTACGACACCCCTCGTTTAATTTTCTATAGAAAAAGATAAAAACAACATCTCTTTCTTAGACTTGAACCTAATCAGAATACATACAAAACTAGAATTTGGCATATATAGGAAAGAAACACACAGAAAATTTCATATAATCAGATGGATACAGCCCAAGACAACACAAGCATGCTGTTAACAACAGTTTAACTTACAGGTTGGTTAACGTCCCCTTAAACAAGATGGAATATATCAAACAACCATATAAGAATTAATTGTTGTTGGTTTTTTTTTCCACACTAGCCGTGTGTAGGACGCACTATGAAAGGGTAGAGCCAGACTGAAAAATTCAATGCCATAGCCTGGGCCTTAAAGTACTTACAGCATAGTAAGTCGCCATTAATGTAGTTGTCTCATGTGTTTATGAGAACTCCTAGTGGTTTACCGGGAAAAACACGAGTCAGTTGTACCTAATAGTGGTCCGAACTATAAAGCCTGGACCTTAAAGTACTTACAGCATAGTAAGTCGCCATTAAGGTAGTTGTCTCATGTGTTTATGAGAACTCCTAGTGGTTTACCGGGAAAAACACGAGTCAGGTGGAGAATTTAATATCATATCAGCACGTTGGCCATAGTAGCTCAATGGTTTAGAGCGGCTGGATGGAGACCAGCAATGGCAAATCCCGTCTATGACATTGAATTTTTCAGTCTGGCTCTACCCTTTTAAACAACCATATAGTTCACATTGCAGAATATAATGTATTCAGTCAAAAATAAAATTGATAAATTCCAAAGACGAATGTAGACAAATATCTACTGTTTCTCCGATCAGTAATAAAACTTCATACAGGAACATAACATTACGTTGGTCCCACAGAACATATTCAATGCGGAACACGTTTTGAAATCACATAATACAGAAGAGAAACCCCAAGACAAAACTGAGGTGTACAGCCGCTAAACTGCAAAGACAGTGAGAACTTCTACATTGGCAGATCAAAAAGGAATTTAAACATTGGGCTTAAAGAGCAAGACAAGGAAATAGATAAATCAATGTGATGTGATGTAAGGGTAAGTGTATTTAACATTAGCTTCCCTTGGGCAGGGCGGTAGAGACAAGAACGCCTGCTCCAGGACTCTACAGGTTCACGTGGGTGCGTTGCAATACAGAAATCATCCTGAGCCCCCTACTGGGAGCCTGCAAGGCCATACGATACTGCATACCAATCTGCACTGCTGCAATACGTTACGGGGCATAATCATGGATCTTCTTGTCTTGTGCAATGACATTTTGGTTCACAGATACCGGAGACTGATTTGTGACGTCACGAGGAACAATAGAGTGGTGAGGGAGCACTTAAACATAATAGAAAATTCACAAATATACCACAGAAATAAAAAACGGTGTTTTAACGAGGTATCCTGTTTGTCTCTTATGGCTTACAGTTACACAAAATGATAGAAAATAAATTTTATCCGTCCCATAAGAAAAAAAAAAACACACATCATTACGCGATATTTTTGTTGCTGAAAAGTAGGCCGTTTACTGTTAGACACGAACAATCTCTGTAAATAGTCCAGTTATCTCTACCAGTCAATATAGCAGGCCAAGCAGAAGAATAAAGTTTAAATTTGCGAGACAAAAACCCAACGCTTATTCTATTAGTTTCAAAGACATTTGACTATCGATTACCTCATCCGATGTACAATTTTCCTTTAGTTATCTGAAAAACAAGAAACAAACATACGAGGGGGGGGGGCCCATAACAAACAGGATTGTTGTCATAAAAACTTTATTGATGAACCTTTTTACAAAATTACTTCAGTCACCTTCAAAATACTCTCCATTACATACGATGCACATGTCAAGTCTCTTTTCCCACTGTTGGAAGCATGTTTGGAACTCTTCAAGTTTGATATTGTCCAGTACCATTCGCGAAGCTGTTTTTACCGCCTCCACATCATCAAAACGCTCCCCTTTTAGAGTCTTTTTCATTCGTGGAAATAGGAAGAAGTCGCACGGGGCTAGATCCTGCGAATACGGAGCGTCGGGAACGCCAGATCACCTCTGAGATGCCAAATAGTGGGTCACTCGTAAGGCCGTGTGTGCTGGAGTGTTGTCGTGATGCAGAAAACAGTCACCTGATCGCCAAAGTTTAAAATATGCTTTAAATGTGGTATTTCGTTTAAGGATATGTATGACTAAAATATCATGAACATTTTCAAAAAATCACCTTTTCCTCTTTTTAATGTATAAAATAGTGTAAGCCTTCCTGAATCCAAAGACTGCTTAGATAGCATCCGAAAGCCATTTTAAAATACTCTAATCTAGTTTGAAAGTGACGTGTATGCTAGTGTTACATATAAATTCCAATTCTTTATCCTTGTTTGCTCGCTGTTGAAAATTTCAGTATTTTTCATCATTTAAGATACTCCTTAAGTCGCAGTTTTAGTGTTAGACTAATGAAACTTGCTACACACGTTCATACAGACACACCGAATAGAAATTGCCATGGGTCTTGTTGTTAGGTGCATTTAAGCAAACTTTCTTTAGTTTAAAACACAAAAAATTCAGATTTTGGGCAAAAAAAGCCATATTCATAGCTTTAAAAATTTCTGGAGCCCAAAGTTATTGAAACACAGAGAAACCTACGGCTAATTAAAAAGTTGATGTATTGGGAAACTGTTGTTAAAATATTAGGCCGAAATTTGAGTTATTTTGTCGCAAGGGACTTTTTAGATGTCGAAACCAAAAATAAATAAATTTGACCATATTTTCCAAACTATCGCAGTGACATTTAGAAAATTTGGACTAATATTTGCACTAAGTTACATCTGTGGTATAAATCTTAAACAGCTAGCGTTATTAATTCAGGATTTCAAATGTTTAGTCATAGATATCACTAAAGTCATTAGAGGTGGTTTTGGGAAAATAAACTTTTTGTACTCGAAATTTTTGGGCATAACATGAAAAACAATATTCAGTGGTTAATAAGTAACGGACTGTCTGAGCTAGAGTAACTTACCAAGTGAAATCTCTCGTGTGAGGCTTCGAGTAGGCAGGTCCCCATTTCGAGTGCCACTCTGATTATGGTTTTTACTTGATTTGCCCTGTTCGGTAGCCGAAACCTCCTCTGCAACGAATTCCCTGTCCCCACACTTTCTCCCCTTTGACACTGTGCGGATGTCTTAAGTGCTTGTTTAATTTAAATGGCATTTCGATCCATGGCAGCCTTATTTTAACTGCCTAAGACGACTTCTTCCCTTTTCCTGAGCAGCTTGAGGATGTGATGGGATCTTCCAGAGCTCTGTCCGTTACTTTATTCTATCTGACTGCAGTATTAGCCTCTTGAAGTTTCTCTACTTCATCCCTTGCTCCTGAGAGGTGTAGCCACAAACATTCCATCTTGGGTCATGGCCCTATAACAAAGTGCGGAGGTTAATGTGACACCTGTTTCGAGTTGTCATACTCATTGAAAAAAATTGAGGCTATACTTTTTTAAAAAAAATGTATATGTTAGCGGCAACCTATAAATAGATCCGCAGCTTATTTCTACACTGAATACAGTGTTGGAATTTAGAAGCGCCGAAGGAGAGACAGATGTAGAGAAACAGGTTGTTGCCGCAGTAGGACTTTCAGCTTGGTATCGAACTGGATACCTCCACCACGCCCTGCTACGATGCGAATTTATTACGTTGCTTTGTTTGCATTATTGTAATAATTTAGTTTATTAATAAAATAAATTCCGCTGGCAGAAACATGCATCCGCAACAAGTCCGGCCTTGGATGCTACAGGAGATGTCTTCTTTAGGCTGGTTCCCATCAACAATACTGGTTTATGTACACAAACCGGCGTCTCTTAGTTGTGAGATGAGGAGGTCCTGGTGGCCTGGTGGCACGCTGGTCTTGTGTTTTCCGTGGTTTCCCCTTATCGAAAGCTGGTGTAGAGTGTCTATTCCGCGGATTTCTTTCCTTTCACTCCCTTACAATCTTTCGAGTTTGTTTTACAGCGAGGTAGTTTCGCCGGATACTGTCAGATGATGCAGGTGCGTGCACTTTGTCAAGCCATTCGTCTTCCTCTCTCTAGTATATCGGGTGACAATCTTTCCAGCTGTTATGTAAACTCTGCACATCTCTGCTGCACCACTGACTCTGCTCTAATATGGCTCGGTCTCAAGTCTTTCCATCTCTATCGCTCCTTTAATCCTTTACTTCCCACGTGGTTGATAGTTCTATACAATTTTGGGATTACGAATTCTTTTCCAATCCTCTGTAAGCTCTCCATTTCTTTCCACAACATTCAATGTTTTTATTTATTCATAATATATCTAAATCTATTATTACTTAAAATTTTATTTTGATAATACAATGCTTAAAGAGCAATTATTATAGTTAATGTCACGAGTCGTTTTGAATTTATCTAGGGATGTCAAAACCACGAGTTGCATTTGCAGAGACAATTTCACGAATAAAACAAATTGCTACAGGGAATAAAACAAGTTATTTGATTCCCTAAATCACATAGGTCTATGTTAGCATATGAATGTAACTTTACCTCACAAGTCACGGAATACAAGTTTAAGGGAGAGCTGATTGATTATAAGAAAATAAAGTAACATAACCTCTATTTTCAAATAACAAGGAACATATAATAATTACTGTGCCTGGTGTACAGTTATCGATTTAAAGATCAGCGATTGGTCGGTATTTGACGAATCCTAGTACTTGACTGGTCTTTCATGTTTGTGTGAAATAGTCGCTTTAAGATAGTTCTGCTGCAGTTATTTTAACTGCATTCATAGTTTTCAAATAGTCCATCTTCAACATCCATACACCAACACCGGAACTATCTTGTTTTATAGAATTTTGTGTGTATGTAATCTTTCGCAATAAATGTAAAACAAAACAGTATATCTGCTTAGATGTCGCAAACGTTTATTTATTATACTTAGTGCTACGTGATTCAATCGATTAAACGATTAAGTCTTTATTTTAGATTAAAGATTACACAATTTTAATCGATTAATAGAGTCGATTAAAATTAATGGATTACAATAAATATTAATCAAAACTTTTTAAGCCTAATTTGGCTCTCTTTGTTTGATGTGTTGCTTCCAACCACAGCCTTTCCAACGCATCAAACTTTCACTAGACGCGCAATGTTCTTTGAACTTTGAGATAGTATAACTCTTGATAGCCAAAAGAAATCACTCTGAATCCCGAGAGTGTCTAAACATACTTCTGTTGTCAAATATTCTAAGAGGTACATAACTACATACAGATGCTGACAGAGCGGTTTCTTTCCTCACAGTTTGCGTGTGACAACATATCGTATACAAGTGATTATTTATCGCTTGCTAGCATAAACTGAACTGTACAACCTTGAACCAAACACTTCGATTACGCAGCTATGGAAACAATAGCTGATCCCTCTTCTCAGGGCCGGAGGTGGTGTAACTGTGCTGTTAACTGCAGTAAGCCAGTAACGTTTCTGATTTCGTGACAGTGAGTGAAAGTTTTGTGTTAAAAAGTTAAAATAAGGAAAAACGTTATAAAATCAACTGCATGTCAGTCTCACAAATCTTAGTAGATATTGGTATAATACGTTACTAAATAATTACTTACAAAAATATTGTAGATCTTATTCAATACATATAAAACATGTGATTTGATGCAAACACAAACTTTGAATCTAAATATTTAAAAGTTTCATAAATAGTGAAATGTACAGAGCATTAAAGTACTTTATATAATCCTTACACCTAATTTTTGAAGAGATTTCTCTCGATTAATCTATACATTAATCGATTAAAATTTTTTATCTATCTACAGCACTAATTATGCTGTGTATCCTGCGAAGATTGGTACTTAGTGAGAATTGAGAGAACAGATATTTTAAGCCACGTCTGATGTAATATTGAATTATATCAGGGTCCTTGCCACTCACAGTGACAATACCAAATATTTGTTTCCTCGGTCGAGTTTCAGTCCCAGTTATATGTAATATTTATTTTAGGTAAGAGCTTGATTGGTTCAGGTGGTACCATATGTAGCCCACATTTAGAAGATCACCCTGATTTATGTACTTTTTCGGGGTTTCCCTGGTCGCTGGGCAAATGCCTGGAAGAACAATTACATATCCTATTCCTTTGGGCGTGTACTTAATAGACATTTTAATTTTCTCCTAATTCCTACTAGATTTGTCGTAAGGCGGAGGGGCTGGACAAAGCGATTCTAATAGCTGTTGCGTACACAGCCGAAATAAACGACGTC
This sequence comes from Mantis religiosa, assembly GCA_030765055.1. Taxonomy (NCBI): domain Eukaryota; kingdom Metazoa; phylum Arthropoda; class Insecta; order Mantodea; family Mantidae; genus Mantis; species Mantis religiosa. Next base: position 4,680,816 of record CM060949.1, read on the forward strand.
GTTAATCTTAAAACTTGTAACGAAGCAAGAAGAAACTGGAGCATGGTCGTCTCCCATGAGTTAAAATACGCAATTACTGGAGTTAACTGGAAAATAATCGCAATATTACGACTACAGCCGATACATAATTGAATCGCCTGCAATAACTTTTAACAAACCATAAAACGTAACCAATAAGGAATAAAGCAGCAATAAACTCGTGCTTATAATGGCCTCAGCTGGGTTTTGAACCGAAACAGCTAATAGCCCGGAGGTTTCATGTACCTCACCTTCGTCTTTTGTATTGTTGTTACTGTGGGGCAAAGGTTCTGGAGAAATCAGTTCGCTGCTCAAAGTAAACGTAATACTGTTTGTTAAGAGTAGAAATTAAGCAGAAAGGGTGATTTTTTATACTAATGAGAAATCTGTAATTGTTACCCGTACTCGCGGCGCCAACATTTAGCCAGATTCATTAAAACTTGCAGATTTAAGTTTATTTTTCTACAAATTTAAATATAGCTTTCATTTATTTATTGGGCGCTGCCTTTAGTCTTGATTTAGTGTACATGTACTCCAAGTGGGGCATCCCCGGGAGGAAGGATGTGGCGAGAGGAGACACAGGGCGGCCGTTCCAAGGAATCACGGTAGTGTACAGACTACGACCCTTAACTTTACCTGTTAAAAAATATCCGGAAGGCCAGTACAACCAGTAGCTCACCCGACGGTGGCCGAAAACCACCCCACCAGGCCGTAGGCCGTCGTGAAGGAGGAATTGATTACCGAGAGCGTATCACCCTGCCATTCAACGCCGAAACACCCCCGACACCTCTACCCTGAAACAGACCAACAGATGGAAGATGATATGAAATGATAATAGGGATGAACTGGAAGGACAGGACATTTGGGAGATGTAATTGACCTAGCCAGCATTCGCCTGGGGAAACCTCTGTTTTTAAAGAATCCTGCATATTGTTTTGATATATTATACGTCGGAAATTGTTGTACACACTAGGCGTTGTAGGCCAAAGTATTGTCTACCCATCTAATGCTCGTTTCAGTAACTGCAGTGATAGATATTATATACTGTCTACCCACCACAAGAAGACAAGCGGAGCATGAAGACAGAGAGGAGTTTGAACTGTTTATCTGCTCTGTTAGTGGATCTATTTACTACGAAATGAGTGTATGAGAGTACATATGAGTCACCCATTCTGTCAGATCTAATGCTTGTTTCAGTAACTGCAGTGATAGGTATTATGTACTGTCTACCCACCACAAGAAGACAAGCGGGGCATGAAGAGGGAGAGGGGCTTGAACTGTTTATCTGTTCTGTTAGTGGATCTGTTTAATACGAAATGAGTGTATGAGAGTGCATATGAGTCACCCATGCTGCCAGATCTAATGCTCATTTCAGTAAATGCAGTGATAGGTATTATGTACTGTCTACCCACCAGAAGTAGACAAGCGGGGCATGAAGAGGGAGAGGGGCTTGAACTGTTTATCTGCTCTGTTAGTGGGTCTGTTCACTACGAAATGAGTGTGTGAGAGTACATATGAGTCACCCATGCTGTCAGATCTAATGCTCGTTTCAGTAACTGCAGTGATAGATATTATATACTGTCTACCCACCACAAGAAGACAAGCGCGGCATGAAGAGAGAGAGGAGTTTGAACTGTTTATCTGCTCTGTTAGTGGATCTATTTACTACGAAATGAGTGTATGAGAGTACATATGAGTCACCCATTCTGTCAGATCTAATGCTTGTTTCAGTAACTGCAGTGATAGGTATTATGTACTGTCTACCCACCACAAGAAGACAAGCGGGGCATTAAGAGGGAGAGGGGCTTGAACTGTTTATCTGTTCTGTTAGTGGATCTGTTTAATACGAAATGAGTGTATGAGAGTGCATATGAGTCACCCATGCTGCCAGATCTAATGCTCATTTCAGTAAATGCAGTGATAGGTATTATGTACTGTCTACCCACCAGAAGTAGACAAGCGGGGCATGAAGAGGGAGAGGGGCTTGAACTGTTTATCTGTTCTGTTAGTGGATCTGTTTAATACGAAATGAGTGTATGAGAGTGCATATGAGTCACCCATGCTGCCAGATCTAATGCTCATTTCAGTAAATGCAGTGATAGGTATTATGTACTGTCTACCCACCAGAAGTAGACAAGCGGGGCATGAAGAGGGAGAGGGGCTTGAACTGTTTATCAGCTCTGTTAGTGGATCTGTTTAGTACGAAATGAGTGTATGAGAGTACATATGAGTCATCCATGCTGCCAGATCTAATGCTCGTTTCAGTAACTGCAGTGATAGGTATTATGTACTATCTACCCACTACAAGAAGACAAGCGGGGCCTGCAGAGGGAGAGGGGTTTGAACTCTTTATCTGCTCTGTTAGTGGATATGTTTACTACGAAATGAGTGCATGAGAGTACATATGAGTCATCCATACTGTCAGATCCAATGCTCGTTTCAGTAACTGCAGTGATAGGTATTATGTACTGTCTACCCACCACAAGAAGACAAGCGGGGCGTGAAGAGGGAGAGGGGCTTGACTGTTTATGTTAGTGGATCTGTTTATTACGAAATGAGTGTATGAGAGTACATATGAGTCATCCATGCTGTCAGATCTAATGCTCGTTTCAGTAACTGCAGTGATGGGTATTATGTACTGTCTACCCACTACAAGAAGACAAGCGGGGCCTGAAGAAGGAGAGGAGCTTGAACTGTTTATCTGCTCTGTTAGTGGATCTGTTTACTACGAAATGAGTATATGAGAGTACATATGAGTCACCCATACTGGCAGATCTAATGCTCGTTTCAGTAACTGCAGTGATAGGTATTATGTACTGTCTACCCACCACAAGAAGACAAGCGGGGTCTGAAGAGGGATAGGAGCTTCAACTGTTTATCTGCTCTGATAGTTGATCTGTTTACTACGAAATGAGTGTGTGAGGGTACATATGAGTACCCATGCTACCAGATCTAATGCTCGTTTCAGTGATAGGTATTATGTACTGTCTACCCACTACAAGAAGACAAGCGGGGCCTGAAGAGGGAGAGGAGCTTGAACTGTTTATCTGCTCTGTTAGTGGATCTGTTTACTACGAAATGAATGTATGAGAGTACATATGAGTCATCCATGCTGTCAGATCTAATGCTCGTTTCAGTAACTTCAGTGATAGGTATTATGTACTGTCTACCCACTACAAGAAGACAAGCGGGACCTGAAGAGGGAGAGGAGCTTGAACTGTTTATCTGCTCTGTTAGTGGATCTGTTTACTACGAAATGAGTGTATGAGAGTACATATGAGTCATCCATGCTGTCAGATCTAATGCTCGTTTCAGTAACTGCAGTGATAGGTATTATGTACTGTCTACCCACTACAAGAAGACAAGCGGGGCCTGAAGAGGGATAGGAGCTTCAACTGTTTATCTGCTCTGATAGTTGATCTGTTTACTACGAAATGAGTGTGTGAGGGTACATATGAGTACCCATGCTGCCAGATCTAATGCTCGTTTCAGTAACTGCAGTGATAGGTATTATGTACTGTCTACCCACCACAAGAAGACAAGCGGGGCCTGAAGAGGGAGAGGAGCTTGAACTGTTTATCTGCTCTGTTGGTGGATCTGTTTACTACGAAATGAGTGTATGAGAGTACATATGAGTCACGCATGCTGCCAGAAGTAGTGCTGGTTTCAGTAACTGCAGTGATAAGTATTATGTACTGTCTACCCACCACAAGGCAAGCGGGGCGTGGAGAGGGAGAGGAGCTTGAACTGTTTATCTGCTCTGTTAGTGGATCTGTTTACTACGAAATGAATGTATGAGAGTACATATGAGTCATCCATGCTGTCAGATCTAATGCTCGTTTCAGTAACTGCAGTGATAGGTATTATGTACTGTCTACCCACTACAAGAAGACAAGCGGGGCCTGAAGAGGGAGAGGAGCTTGAACTGTTTATCTGCTCTGTTAGTGGATCTGTTTACTACGAAATGAGTGTCTGAGAGTACATATGAGTCATCCATGCTGTCAGATCTAATGCTCGTTTCAGTAACTGCAGTGATAGGTATTATGTACTGTCTACCCACTACAAGAAGACAAGCGGGGCGTGAAGAGGGAGAGGAGCTTGAACTGTTTATCTGCTCTGTTGGTGGATCTGTTTACTACGAAATGAGTGTATGAGAGTACATATGAGTCACGCATGCTGCCAGAAGTAGTGCTGGTTTCAGTAACTGCAGTGATAAGTATTATGTACTGTCTACCCACCACAAGGCAAGCGGGGCGTGGAGAGAGAGAGAGAGGGGGGGGCTTGAACTGTTTATTGATTTCTTGTGTTGGGTGGAGAGTACGGAAATTAGTCATACTGACAAATTCAGTGCCATAGCAGGGATTTGAACCTTAGAACTTCTGGTATCCGTCGGTTGCTCTTAACCATTGATCTACCATGACCAACATATCAACATGACACAATTGTCCAAATGACTATTGTTTTTTCGGTAGCTAGGAGCTCTCATAAAACATGAGACATCTACGTTAATGGTGACTTATTAAGGTCCGGGTCAGTTAATGAAATTAAATAAGTAAGGTAGTTGATATGTTTTTATGATAACTTCTAGTGGTTTACCGAGAAAATCACGAATCTGTTGGAGAATTTAGTGTCGTGTTGGTATGTTGGCCATGGTAGCTCAATGGTTAGCAGCAGCCGGATGGAGATCGCAGGATCTGTGGTTCAAATCCCGGCTGTCTTTGAATTTTTCAGTCTGACATATAAATATATAGAATTGTTTTACCTTTCACATTGTCATGATATTCATCGCGTTGCGATGTTCATTTCCTTGCGTAGCATCAGTGTTGGCAACATGACTTTTATGAAACCACAATATTCTATGTAAGAACGGCAGCAGAAATAAGAAAACAAAGAAAATAACGGAAACAGAGTAGACGGAGTAGCAATAGGCTCTTCTTTGTCACTAGCTATAGCTAATTTCTATATGGAACACCTAGAACATGAAATACTTGCCACAGCCCCACTTAAACCATCTCATTTCTATAGATACGTGGACGACACTTTTGTAATTTGGCCACATGGATCAGGCACTTTGCCTAGCTTTCTTGCGCATCTCAACAGCCTTCGACCTCAAATACAGTTTACCATGGAAGTGGAGAAGAATGGAACTCTTCCATTCTTGGACATTCTTGTTTCAAAAAACAGCAACGGTACACTGGGGCATGCTGTATACCGCAAGCCTACACACACCGATCTCTATCTGAACGCTCATAGTTTCCATCATAAGTCTCAACGATTAGGAGTTCTCAATACACTGGCCCACAGAGCTTTGTCTATCGCTGATCCCAGCCACTTAAAACAAGAATTTACAGCACCTGAGACTCACTTTCTGTCAAAAGGGCTACTCCGACTATGACGTTGAAGCCTCGATCACCCAAAGCTAGGAAAGGGAAACCTGTAAATACAGCAAGCGTCAGATAAGCCTACCGATACAGCCTGCATCCCGTTTACCGGAAATCTATCCGGCAGAATAAGAATAATTCTCGCCAAATACAACATCAGACAACAAGCCACCTCCGAAGATTAAACATTTGTTGAGACCGGTGAAAGACAAACTGGACTTCCAAGTTCCGGGAGTGTACCACATTCACTGTGAACGTGGGACGCCGTATATAGGACAAACTGGAAGGACCATCGCTGCCAGAATAAACTAACATGAACGGAGCATTAGTTTAATGCAACCTGAGAAGTGTGGGCTGGCACAGCATTGTTTTGATAACCACCATAGAGCCAACTTTCGGGAGACGACCATTTTGGCAAAATGCAACAGTTAATGAGAGTGGAGAATTAAGGAGGCTTTGGCCATTTCCTCCGAGAGGAGCACGTTTAATCGTGATGTTGGATTTCAGTTCAGCTCCTCTTTGAAATCGATCTTAAAATAGAAGTCCGTCGACTTGAGAAGCACGGATCTGTACAGCTTGATAATCAAGTTAAGTAGTTTAGTTTCTTTGACACAATTTTCTTTACTCTCGCCATCTCCTGACCTGGCAATTAATTTACTGAAAAGTCTTTTGTTCAGTGATGCGTATTTTGATAGTGTTTTGTCGTTTGTATTTATGTTATATCCAGTGATTCATTTGTGGTTGTAACATTTAATAAGTATACTGATGATGTGAGAGATGAATGCTCCCGAAACGTCGATTTCTAATCGTCTTTTCACCTGGCTTGCTTCCCGAGAACAACTTGAGAATAGAGTTCCATTAATTAAAATTATAACTCTTTTCAAATTTACTTATATTTTGAGAAAACTGAAATGTTGTTTGTAGAATTACTCGGATTCGCGGCCTACTTGAATGAATTGATTGTCACAGTAAACCAAAGTTGGAATTGCCGGCGAGTTAAAGGTTTTTGAGCATTAAACGAAATAATTTTCTACTTTAAACATAGTCGTGGACTGTTAAAAGACGCTCTTTTACTATGAACTGTCTAAAAAGTGTGTATATTACAGATGTTTAGCATGAGGGAGTGTGGGTGAAGTATTTTGGTAGGAGAAGGGTCGCCCGGTAGCAGCCCAGAGATAATGGAAGCAGATAACGTATAAATCACTTAATTAACACTCTCAGGCCTGGTACTAATAATTTAATACACGCGGTAACTTCTCCACCCCCTGCCCTTTTTATACGCGCTCTCTCCGGCGTCAACGAGATAATATCGACCGACTCTCTCTCTCTATCTTCAATTTTATGGCAATGAATTTTATATAACCATGACACATTAACATCACTTTCTCTACCCGATCTACTTCCTTACAGAAACAGTTACATTTCCTTATACACCGCGATTGTCATATGTTTTAGAGTGAACGCTATATGCTGCCCAGCTCCTTTCCATGCAATCCCTAGAAACAACTGCAAGCCTGTTGAACAACTCTAAACTTTAATAAAAGATATTTCGGAAATGGCGTATGCTTCACTGAAGCAAAAGTTACTTTAAATAAATTGCTTTTTGATACGGACCTTCATTTTTTCTGCAATTTTTTTTGTCTAAAATTTATCATTTTAGATTATATAACATGTCAACTGAATAACAAAACATTTGAAGATATATATTCTATATTATTCGCAAAAATTACGTTTTACAAAACATATTTATATATTTTTCATATATATGTATATTCATGCTGAACTTTAGTACCAAATGTTATATTTATCCGACGCTTTTGAAGTTCTATTCATTCTGAATGACTTTTGAAAATGTAAGTGATAGACAAAATTTTATCATACAAAAATGTAAATCTTGTTAAGGATACCTATGACTGGAAATTTAAAATCCTGAACTAATAACGCTAGCTTTTTAAGATTTATACTACAGATGTAACTTATTGAAAATATGATACAGCCCACATTTTGTCAATTTCACTTTGATAGTTTGGAAAATGTGAGGTGTTTAACGTCCGCTTTTACTACATACGGCACCGCAGGCGGTGACACTGATGATACATGAAATGAAGATGGAGTACCGGTGGAATGAGATGGCGGGGGAAACCGGAGATCCCGGAGAAAACCCGCCCCAGCGCCGTGTTTTCCACAACAAATCTCACTTTGCGGTCGCCTGGGATCGAACCGGGGCCGCCTTGGTGAGAGCCAAGCGGTCTAACCACTGAGCCACGGCGCGGCCACTAGTTTGGAAAATATGGTCAAATTTATTTACTTTTTGTTACGTCACCTAAAAGGTCCCTTGCGACAAAATAACTTAAATTTTGGTCTAATATTTTAAAAACAGGTTCCCTAGGTTTCTTTGTGTCTCAATAACTTCAGGCTCCAGAAATTTTTAAAGCTATGAATACGTCCTTTTTTGGCCCAGAATTTCTAAGTTTTGTGTTTTGAAGTAAATAAAGTTTGCTCAAATGCATCTCACAACAAAACCCAGGGTAATTTCTATTCACTGTGTTTCGATGAACGTTTATAACAAGTTTCATTAGTCTATTACTAAAACTGCGGCGCAAGGAGCATCTTAAATGAAGGAAAATGCTCGAATTTTCAATAGCGAGAAAATAAGGATAAAGAATTAGAATTTATATCTTAACACTATCATTCACGTAACTTTAAAACTAGATTAGAGCATTTAAAAATTGCTTTCGGATACTCTGTAAGCATTCTTTGTATTCAGGAAGGCTTACATTATTTGGGGAATGTGATTTTTTGAAAGTGTTCATGAAACTTCAGTCATACATATCCTTAAAGTACATCATTTGTCTTTTTTGTGTGTGAGACATTCCTTGTAATTTGTTTGAATTTGCAGTAGATATACTTTTCTGAAATAAGAAATCGTTATTCATGTCTTTATCTCTTGGACATACAAAGAGAATGCAACTTCACAAACGCGTACGCACACCCCTATCTTTTCTCTTAATATGCTTTCTTTTTTCGGGGACTCTCAAATCATATACCTCCAGTAAAATTTTGGTATCGAGTTTTTAATAAATGCATGTCTTCTACCGTGCACATGTAAAGTTAAATTTGCAGCATGAAACCTGTGATTTATTGTACCTAAGCTCCAAGTATGGCATCCCCGGGAGGAAGGATGAGGTGAGAGGAGATAGTGCAGCCGACTTAAGGGGTCACGACGGTGCATAGGGCAGGGACCTACTGTTAACCAGTTGGAAACTCCCTTGGCAGGCCAGTACAACCGGCAACCCACTGTGGTCCGGAAAAGGCCAATCAGTCGGCCCGGATACCGAAGAGGTTTTGCCCACCATGCACCGAGATAGCTGGGGATACTTTTATTCGGTAAGAGGCTACCAGATAAGAGATGATGTAAAATGATAATGAAAGAACAGGAAATCCGTGGAATATAATTAACCTACCCAGCATTTGCCTGGCGGCCGGGGAAAGTCCTCGGAAGAACCCAAGAGTCAGGTAGTCTAGCCATGGGAATCGAACCCCCCCTATCAGGGGAAACCATCTGAGCCATCACGAGCAATACACATTCGATACAAGTAGAGTAACAGGATTTTTCCGAGTACTGTCCACCAACGCAAAATAGGTCCCTGAAAGGAATGCGCCGCCCTTACACAGTGGGACAAGGATAGCGAATGTGTTTGACAGAGAATACATGCTACACAAGGAGTAGAACTGTTAAAAAAAACATGCGCCCTATTCACTCTGTACACTAAAACCGAGAAGATTCGTTCACAAAATCAGAAGCGGTCAGAATGTTTTTGAATGGTCTGTAACTGTAATGACATCGGATGTCATAAACTAGCGAAGGAGGTTCCAGGAACCTTCTCCAACCCCTCCCCCCCGCGTCTCATTTCCCGTGGTATACTATACACATGCGTATTGCGTATTCTTTCGACGATAGCAATATTTACTCCACAATAAAATTAATCAGTCAGCTGTTCAACAATAAAGTTAAGATCGACCCTGTTAACTTCATGAAGTGCCTATCAAGTAACCATGACAGGTAGTGCCGACCAAGGGAAACAACTGAAGGCACGGTCACTCTTTTGCGCCGGAACAGTCTGTTATATTTAAATGCTGTGCAAATTAAATTGCATTAGCCGAAATATTTATTGTACCACGTTTTAAGTTTTTCCAAATTAAACTGTCATGTGATGCATCCAACGAGATTTTAATTTTTACCTCTTCTACCTCCTAAGTGTAAGTATTGTTCATCTTCAGGCACTCCGAATTTAATAACGTTTTTTTTCTTCAGAAGAATGTCCACAAGGGCGCATATATGTAGTACCTTTACACTCACATGTATTTCTCTGGCCTATATCGTTTACTTTTACACCTCATCTACATACCTTTGTTACGAAATGTTACTTTGTGTATTTGTTGCTGTTTAGATGAGCGTAAGTCATTCAGAATGAAGAGGACTTCTGAGGACTTTCCGAGAAAACTCAAAATTTACATTTAAGATATTACAATCGTTATAGCTATTTTAGTTATTAAATATTAAATAATTAGAAAATCAAATGTAAAGGGTGATCTGCAGTACAGATGCTCAACATAAATAGTAAATTTTCTATCTAACCGACCTTACCTGTTCGGTGTTTTCACTCACAAACGCTCGTGGGCCACTTTTTAAAATGCTGTTTAGATTTAACAAAATTCAGAACGTAATCTCTGTCTTGAATTTCTTATCTACTTCCTAGAAGGAGAACAACGTATCGCTTAAACGTTCTAACAAAGATAGTTAAAATCATCTTCCTTAATAAACAAACCGTCGTCTTATAGCATAACACTGAAGTAAAACAGGCATACATATCAGTTTGGTATTATATGAGCTTCTTTTCTTCTATTGCCCGATATTTATCTTTCAGGATAAGAGAAAACCTCCAATGTTAAGTCATATCGAACGATGAATGAAATGATGTTCAAATGAGTACAGAGTACATAGAGCTTAGAATTACCAGACATTCATCTTTCAGGATAAGAGAAAACCTCCAACGTTAAGTCATATCGGACGATGAATGAAATGATGTTTAAATGAGTACAGGGTACATAGAGCTTAGAATTATCAGACATTCATCATTCAGGATAAGAGAAAACCTCCAGCGTTAAGTCATATCGAACGATGAATGAAATGATGTTCAAATGAGTACAGAGTACATAGAGCTTAGAATTACCAGACATTCATCTTTCAGGATAAGAGAAAACCTCCAATGTTAAGTCATATCGAACGATGAATGAAATGATGTTCAAATGAATACAGAGTACATAGAGCTTAGAATTACCAGACATTCATCTTTCAGGATAAGAGAAAACCTCCAACGTTAAGTCATATCGAACGATGAATGAAATGAAGTTTAAATGAGTTCAGGATACATAGAGCTTAGAGATACCAGACATTCATCTTTCAGGATAAGGGAAAACCTCCAACGTTAAGTCATATCGGACGATGAATGAAATGATGTTTAAATGAGTACAGGGTACATAGAGCTTAGAGTTACCAAACATTCATCTTTCAGGATAAGAGAAAACCTCCAACGTTAAGTCATATCGGACGATGAATGAAATGATGTTCAAATGAGTACAGGGTACATAGAGCTTAGAGTTACCAGACATTCATCTTTCAGGATAAGGGAAAACCTCCAACGTTAAGTCATATCAGACGATGAATGAAATGATATTCAAATGAGTACAGGGTACATAGAGCTTAGAGTTACCAGACATTCATCTTTCAGGATAAGAGAAAACCTCCAACGTTAAGTCATATCGGACGATGAATGAAATGATATTCAAATGAGTACAGGGTACATAGAGCTTAGAGTTACCAAACATTCATCTTTCAGGATAAGAGAAAACCTCCAACGTTAAGTCATATCGGACGATGAATGAAATGATGTTCAAATGAGTACAGGGTACATAGAGCTTAGAGTTACCAAACATCCATCTTTCAGGATAAGAGAAAACCTCCAACGTTAAGCCATATCGGACGATGAATAAAATGATGTTCGAATGAGTACGGATACATAGAGATTAGAGTTGACAGTCATTTATATTTCAGGATAAGGGAAAACCTGTCACCCTGATGGAGATAAGAACTCGCTACCTCTTGAATGTGAGGTTGTGATGATGTTTTGTATACGTAGTAATAAAGGACAGAGGTTGTGTTGTGGCCGGATCCTTCCATTTAATTTGTTGTGTGGAATATCGGTGATGTAGGGGGGAGGCGTGCATCATATCCTGGGGAACGCCCCGCACCGCCTCTTGTTCGCAGTCGGTGAGGTCTTCTTAATTATTCTCCTTCTTCGTGTTGATCGAGTGGTGCTCAATTCGGTAGCCCGCCACGACAACAATTACCAAGCGGTACTTGTGTGGAGGCCCACAACATTTCGTGATAGGGTAAACACCTGTTGGTGCTCCCTACGAGAAACGGACCACAGAAGGCTCGAACACGTAGCCCTCTAGTTCCCAAGGGAAGTTAATTATTTTAGAAGTATATAAGTAAAAGATAAATTAAGACCGTATGAAAGCAAAGTAAAAATAGAAATAGGAAACACTGCCAGAAACATCCTGGGCTCTTATGTTTTTTAAAGGTATCTTCAGAAACAATTTAAATACTGTTGTCCAGTGTTGATGCATCTACCGTTTGTTGTTTGTACCATTGAATGTATCAATAAATATTTCTTTCGTCTATCCTACAAGAGCTTAAAGAAAACAATTCGATTTTGAATAGTAATTTGGAGAATAACTACCTATTAAATAAAATAATGGTGGATATATTTTCTGTCGACAGTGATTACAGAGTTGATGTAGGACTTGATGTGTGTTGTACAAAGGTAAATCTCCATCCCACATGTTGACATTCTAATTCTAATTGCAGAAGGTCACACACTACTTGAAGGTGGAGGTTACATTCCCAGCTCGCTTCCTACACTGGCGTCGAAGTCTCCACTAGTCTGCTAATAATAAACGATTGCATTTCTTACTTAATGGCATATTAAGGACGAGTGTTGCAACAAAGGATTTACAACCACCCCAACAATCTAATTATAAACGTTGCTCACAATCACTTTTCATACAAAACCTCTTTTGTTTTATCTGAGTCTTGACAATTGAGATAAACCTCACTTGCTCATTGTTCCATTTTATTATAGGTAGAAAAAACACTGTAGACTGAAGTGCAATGCTAATGTGGTGGTTTCCGAATTTTATTCTTCTTACATAGTCACGAGAAAAATCTAACAGTGCCTTACCACAGCAAGAGAGAAGTACTTGAAAATTGAAATAAATAGCAAATAATATTTCGGAAATACACTAATGCCACAAATATTTTTATTGGGCAAATAAAATATGTATTTTATCAAAATTTACATTTTATGTGCAGATAATTTTGTCCATTTCTTGTAGTTTACTAATTATGCCTACAAGAGTCATTCAGAATGAAGACCCCAAAGGCTAACCCAGAAAATTTTAGAAATCTTACATTATATTTTGTCTTGTTAACATTTCAAACACATGTAAGTTTAATAAAAACAAATATAGCAACTGTTATACATTAAGTAATAAACCTTTTGTGTGCTTAAGACCACACGACAGAAGTGAAAACTTAAAAACTATTCATTCTAAATTATTTTTAAAAATTTAATGTTGACACCATTCTTGCAAAAAGAGGCCAGTTGTGAGCTAAAGATGTCATGCCTTACGCTAAGTGTGCTCGCACGGCTTTGAAGATATCACTATCGAAACTGTTGTCATTGAGTATAGGAGTCACACATCAATATAGATCGTTATTTAAATATGTGAAAGCAATAATAATCGATGAAGTAAGCATGATTGGAGCCGAACTTCTGGACCAAATCGATTTACGTCTTAAACAAATCACTGTAATTTTGCAAATCTTTTTTTCTATTAATATCAAATTTATATACCAAATCTTTGGACCCTCGGTCGGTATTTTAGTTTGTTGAAAAACATAACCTATAACTTGCAAATGAAAATAAAGGCAAAACGTCATTTTAATACATGATAATTTTATTATTTACGTGTTATTACATTTAATTTATTGATGTTTTACGTTGAACTACTCACAATAAAGAGAAATTGTCAATAAAGATAAGCAGTTATTAAATTAAACATCTCTTTCACGAATTCCTAACACTTTTATTTCCAGTTAGCACACTCGTTTTATTTTTCGTTATTATGGTGTTAATTATTCAGATGCCGAACTTCGGTGATATTATTTGTTTCTTTTAAAAGTTATTATTGTTTAAAGTGGAATTTCACATGTTGTCGACTTGTTAAATGATAGAAGGTTATCTGACCGGATCGGTTACCTGCACTTGACAGACGTTTGTAAGAACGGCCTTAAGACAATTACTTTTATAATGAAACTCCTGTAGGGTTTCTGAGTTTTTCAAATATGTTAAAATATGTTTTGAAATATGTTAAAACATACCTGAATGCGTGTTGGTGATACGCTGTTGAGTGCGACAGAAAATCTGCGGTGTATAGCGGTATGGACATAACGAATAAAAGTGGGGGTTAGTTCGGATTGAGCTGACTCGAGCCGACTCCAGCCGAATGAGCGTCCCATATTCCAGCGTGACGGCTTAGTTTAATTCACTACCCACAAAATGTGCTAAACGCGCCTTAAGAAGTTTTCACTTCAAAAAGGACCAACAATATTGTACGTGAAGTGTAGTTTGGGGTAGGCAGAGCTACGTGGTATCCTTGCAAGATGCCTGCCTTTGTAGCGTGGTGTTAGCGTGTGTGCCTCACGTTCATGAGGTCCCAGTTAGAATCTTGGCCAATGTGATGCGGGTCTTCTTCTTTTCTCATGGGCTCATTTGAACCCATTTCATTCGATATGACTTAACACTAGAGGAGGTAAACTTAAAAAAAAAAAAAAAAAAAAAGAAAAGATATAAAATCTCCTAGAAGAGCTGAACTTAAAATTTTGGTATTCTTGGTTTCCAACTAGAATTAATGCTATTTAACATAGACATACTCAATGACCTTGTTCAAAAAATGTTTTTGCTTTATTCTTGGGATTTGCAACGTGTGTGTTCAATGAATTGTTTTGGATGCAAGATAGAATTTATAAACGACATACATAATTTTCTGCCCCTTAAAGGCAATTAATTTGTTTAACACGTACAGATGTTGGGCGATAACCAGAGCTCGGATATTTGCATGTTATATTCCTTGATTGTTAAATGTATGTAAGTAATAAACGTATTCTACATTGTGAGAAGTTTATTACAGAAATTTTATAAATATGTATTTAAGTGGTTAGTATATATTTAACTAATTTGTGCGTATTTATCCATAAATTTTACTATTTCCAGCAATTATTCTCACATTTATTTCACCCCAATAATTTAAGAAGGGATGTGTACGAGAAAATTTCCCTTTTACTATTCTGTATGTGTCGAACTGTTGGTTATCGTATTTCTGATTCTATAAAAGGTCGCCGAAAAATGAAAATACTAACAATGAGCGCTTCCTGATTTAAAAAAAAATGCCAGTCAACAACATAAACTAAATAGTGATCAAAAATCGTGCGATAAGTCTTTAAAGTTCGGACGGCCGTTGTGTCATACAGCTTGATACGGTTTGTATTAATATTGCAAACGAAGCCTTCTGTCACAACGATAACATATCCGAAAGCTAAAAAGTGTCATTTTAAATTACATTTAAACTTGTACTAATGTGCCCTTAATAGTACGAGGGCTGTTAGATAAAGAATGATCACAATTTCTTTTAGACAACGTACCTTCACTCATCCTCATAATTTTGATGGTCCTTCTCAAAATAGTCTCCCCTGAACGCGATACACTTGTCCCAGCTTTACTGCCAGTCGTCAAAGACATGCTGGAAACCATTTTTGAAAGATCCTTCAAAATCACCTCCGCAGCCTTCACCACTGCTTCTGATGATGGATAATGCCTCCCACGAAGGCGTTTCTTCAAGTTAGGGAATAGAAAAAGTCACATGCAGCTAAATTTGGACTATAGGGAGGATGAGGGATGCACTTCACGTTGTTTTTGCAAGATATTCAGTAATAACATTGGGCATATGCAGCCGCGCATTATCGTGTGCAGCACCCAGCCTACTTCACTGAAATGTGGTCTTTTGCGCCTGATATGCACTTGCAATGTTTTCAGGATATCCCTGTAGTATTGTCCAGTTACTGATGTGTGTGCAGATACAATATGCTGATAAACCATTCCATAAATATCTAAGAATAAGATGACCATATCTTTCCCAGCAGAAGCAACCACTTCTGCTTTTTAGGGGGTTGGCCATGGAGATTTCCACACTGAGCTTTGCTGTTTGCTCTCAGGATCAAAATGATGTAGCAAAGTTTCATCAGCAGTGATTACGTTTGAAAGAAACTCCGGATCTTCCTCTAACATCAACTTTAACTGCATACAGACCTGCATGCGAATGTCCTTTTGTTCGGGAATCAACAGTCTTGGAACCCATCGCGCACAAACACGTCTCATGTGTAATGTTTCTGTCACCAACTTGTGGGTGGCACCCAATGAAGTGTTCAGTATTTCAGAAAGTTATCTTAAGGTAATTCGTCGATCCTCTCTCACAATGGCAGCAGCAGTGTTGATGTTTTCTTCCGTAAGAGCAGTAACTGGAGCACTGGGCTCACCTTCCTTTGAAATTGATTGTCTCCCCTCTTTAAACATTTTAAACCACCGTCGAGCTGTGCTGTAGGGAAGAACAGAGTCTCCATAGGCCTCCTGTAATATTGTATAGGCGTCAACTGAAGATTTGTTGAGACGAAGGCAGAATTTCAAAGCCACATATTGCTCCTCGCGTGTTATCTCCATTGTAATGGTAGGCGATACTGAACATTTCTGAACTTACCTGGTTCTCACAGGCGGGAACCAGGAGTACCAGCAATGAAACTACTACGGTGTGTTTGTGTCACATTAAGCTAACAGGATATAATAAGACTGAATTTTCGTGCTAAATTATGAACGTAAAATAATTATGATCATTCTTTATTGAACAGCCTTCGTAATTTCTGAAGTGTGAGCATATTTTATACCATTATTATAGATGTCCTGCAACAAAAACATGATAGGGTACGCAACATCTACAAACAGCTGCACATAGAAATATAAAACATTGTGACAGAAGAAAATCGTGTGGTCTAGAAAAAGGTGAAAATTATTTGTTTATTGCAGTAAACACGAATAATGGTAAATTAGACTAAGAGACTAATAAAGTATGCATGTATAGTGTATATAAATCCGAGCTCTAGTCGTGAGATACCTCCGATCCGGAGAGTACCACATTTGTAAGTTTGTCAGCCTGTGATGGCTCCGGTAAAACATATTATTGCTGATATCCGGTTTAGCGAATTCTTCAGATGGTTCCTAGAGAAGAGGATAACCCGGCGAGGCGTCGACCAGGACATCCTTCCGTTTAATGAGGAATGCCAAACACGGAGCAGGAGTTTCGCATTCCGAAATGTCCCCGCGCGGGACGAAGGTTTCTCAATCTGGAGGGATGGGTGTGGCCGAGGAACAAAGCAAGGACACTCAGACAGCGTGTTACTCCCGGGTTATTAGGTCGCATCACAAGTAACCGCTACACGATCCCCCCAATTATATCCGTATTCATCTCCTAAACTATAACAAGGTCAAGATAAAACGTGTGCACTGATGTGACTTTTTCCAGAACATACTTAAATAGTTTTATTCATTTGTGCAAGAGTTAAACTTGGATATCAATCTCATTACAGTTATAACTATGCTTAAAGCGGTAGTCAACTATTTAAAGCGCGTTACGTTTTCTGACAGCTTTTTACTCTAACCACTTGACTAAGTAATCAAAAATTCAAAGCAATAATAAAGGATAACCCTAAACATTTTTAAACAGCTGATATTAAATGTCGTTTAGTACTTCAGGGCTATGTCGAAAGTACAAACTGATTTGGCTCAGCACTCAAAAGCTCCTAAAACGTCGGTAATATCAACTTTGGTTTCTTGTGGAATGTGACAATCCCTTCATTCAAGAAGGCCATGACTCCGAGTTAAATATTTATAATATTTGTACAATCAACGTTTCAAATTCCTCAACAGATATATACGTTTGGAAAAAGTTGTAATCTATTAGTGAAATTTTTGTTACGTTATTTTCATACTTGTATTACTTCCACGGCCTCCCTTATGTAGAATGTGGTTTTCTAAAAGTCAGGTTGTGAACAAATGCTACGCAAGACAAATGAATATCATAACCATGAGAAAGGTAAAACAATACCACATATTTATATATAGTGCGATCCATATAAAACTGAACCACTTCAATAGGCCATAACTTTGAATCAATAATAGGACACACGTGCAACTTTGGAAGAATATAATACACAATTGGGAGATTACATTACACTATTTACATCTCAGAGAAAATGTTAGAAGTGTCCTCCACCAACATCTATACATGTTTGTACTCGTCTCACCATATTCTCTGAAGTCTTACGGAGAGTATCCTCGCCAATGTTACTTATTTCGGTTCAAATGGATTCCTTGAGTACATCAATTGTCAGTGGCCTAATCTTGTACACTCTATTTTTTAGATACCCCTACAATAAAAAATCCGGTGAGGTTAGGCAAGGGGATCTGAGGGGCCACATACCTTTTGAAACTATTCGATTATCAAATAAACTGGTGTCATTAGATGTATGACACGTTACTCCATCTTGCTGGAAATAACCTTCTCTCAATTCGATATCATCTCTGTAAAACTTCAGAGAATATGGTGAGACGAGCGCAAACATGTATAGATGCTGGTGGAGGACACTTCGAACTGTGGATAATGTCGAACCCACGACCTTGAGGTGTGAGGTAGAGGTGCTAAGACGACGCTTCTTGAACGTCGCGTCTTTATTTTGAGGATCTCAAGACGACGAAAATGACAAACGAACGACATCACATCACCTTTTAATGTCCAAACGCAAGGAAAAGAAAACACTCAGGGTATCCATCTCATTTGCGTGTCCTGAATATGTAATTAAATAATTCATGAGGCAATATTTTTAGACTGGTTTCCGTCAGCTAGCCTCAACGAAGAAATGGACTGTGATCCTGATAATGCTGCTTCTTGGTTGCTTAGCAACATTGTCGTAATAACTCTGTTGAAATGCAAGCATGCGTTCTAATTCTTTCTTAATCCAGAGGATTTGAAGGCCTCCTCTAAAATCGTCATTTACATTTCTTTTTGGACCAAGTAAAACAGCTGCACGGTAACGCGTGAACCTTGTACTCCGAAGGCCCGGGTTCGATCTTGTTGGGTCGGCTACAATGACGTTCTTTTTTCTGAATTGGTAGATGAAGTTCAGGTGGATCCTCTTCTGGTACTAACTTGTTGTCCATCATCTTCTGTCCTCATCATTTTCTACCGTCTATTTTAGAGTTGTACGACCAGGCAACGACGTTCGGTTCTTTGTGGCTGGACTATACATAAACGTTTTAGCCAGGGTTTTCTCTGGCGTTGGTTGGCTACTCTTTCCGGGTGCATTCCTGGACCCTAGTGGCCCCCGACAGGGCTGGCCGACATCCAAATGCGTTTTGTCTGGAATGTTAGGGGGTCCGTCTATGGTCAGGCACACCGTCTTCCCTGTGGTGTCCTGGAGTCACTTTAAAATTAAAAATGATCCCATGTCCGGGGAATATGTACTCTACTCTTATTATTACTTGAGTTGGCAATTGAAACGATTACATTTTGTCTTAAAGAACGGATATTTTCCCTACCATTGCAACTAGAAGGGAATGAAATATTGCAAATCTTCCTTAATCGAATGTAATCGTGAGTCAAACTAAATGTAACACTCACTCTGGCCTTTGATATAGTTTAAATATAGTTTTCTTTTCAATAAACCTTTCTTGCTTCACCGAATCAATGAAAACTACCTTAAAACTTGAGTATAAACAAAGACTTTAAAGGTTTTCGACAAAACAATACTTTCTTTGTTTCTCTAGAATCCACATAATCGCTGCGATATGCTAACTTGCGCTTCAATTTGGTTTAATAACTCTAAATCACTTTGTTCCATTTCATTCCACAAGTAAACAACCAAGCAAGTTTCTCTCTGTCAGTATGAAAACGTGATATCATTTTCTGGTTAACAATAACATAAAATAGACTTGAATATTCTAATTTGGAATTTTCTATAATTTATGTTACGTTTTTACGAAACGTACGCAAATCTTGTCACTATTTTAAGGATAATAAACTTGTAGGTACGTACATACATATGCATGAGTAACGGAGCGCCTTCTTTGGCAGTGCCTAATATTTGGGCTGTACTAAGGCTGCAAAAGTCCGGGATGCACTCATCCTTGTGTGGGGGGCCACCGAGAGGGACTTCGGGCCCTAACTACTACCACCCTCCACTACTACAGTCCGATAATGACGCCCGGTGTGGGAAAAAGTGCAGACGCACAGGCTGGGTGTACATATTAGACCAACAAAGGGTTGGTGTGCCGCGGAATTTAGTTTAAGATTCCCCCAAAATAAAGATTACTAGTTTCTAATGCCAAATTTAACCCGTTGTAAAGTGTCAATAAATATATTTTAAATTCTTATACACCGAATGATAATATACATAGCAATGCAGGCATTCCTTAATAGCAGATACATCTAAAATGATACGAAATTATAAATGAATTTATGTGTAAGCTGGCGTGCAACATTAATATGAGTACCTCTACCGTTTTCTGCAAGTGGGTCATTATAAATTATATTTTAAAATTATATTCTTTGCATGAAGAGACAAGAAATATCCAAACAGCTACTAAGCACTTAAAAACATAGTTATATGACTAAGGTTGGAAACTCAAATCATTAACAAGAAAAACTGAGTTAAGTTTTTGAGCTTTTGAGTTATATTGACATGAAAGCTTCGGATGTTGTCAATATTTTGACTGCCTAACATAGATAAATGATAATGTCATCCCCAGTTCTGATAGGTTATTCCCTCTAAAACTCTATTCTTCTGAGCATTTGTCAACCCTTATTTTACTGTTTCTGGTGGTAAGTGGTTTATGTATACAAACTTGTGTCTCTTCCTTATGTTTTTGATGTAATACGAAGTATACTGTTTCTGGTGATACCTGGTTTATATACGCTTTATGGCGGTCTCGCCTCATACGA
The DNA here is from genome assembly GCA_030765055.1 of Mantis religiosa. Taxonomy (NCBI): domain Eukaryota; kingdom Metazoa; phylum Arthropoda; class Insecta; order Mantodea; family Mantidae; genus Mantis; species Mantis religiosa. The sequence continues at coordinate 4,701,446 of CM060949.1, forward strand.
GGAACACTTACACTTCACCTTGCGACGGAAACCAGCCTACGTTTGGGCGGGCGCTGCGTGTTTTTCTATTTATCTGTTTCTGTCTCCTTCCTTCTGATCTTTTTGAGTTTCCCCTTATGAATGTTATTTACGTGAAGGTTCATAATCCCGCTCGCTCGCTCACTCGCTCGTTCGCTCACTTGCCTACGTAATCTGCTTTGCATTGGATCGAAGTTTCGTGTTATGCTCGAAATATTAGGCTTTACCCCAATACATGGATTAAGCGATGCTCTTTTTTTTCCCTTCTCTTTCTTGTTATGCGTGTAACCAAACTGTCACGGGGCTTGTTTGTAGACCACTTTACGTCAACTTTTTTATAAAAATAATGCCACATAACAGCAATTTTCTTACTATATCTTGTCAAGCCCATGTTGAGGTTGCTAGAGTGCCACGTTCGATGCCAGTCTGTGTCAGGATTCTACTTGAGTGCACAATGAATGCATTTGAAACTGCATGAAGGGAGGAAGTAAGAGTGGCGTGTTGCAACTACGGTTTTCAGATTTTATACATAGAAGTTTAAAGAAGGCCCGCCTCTGTAGCGTAGGTGGTAGCGCTGCCTCACGTTCCATAGGTCCCGAGTTTTAATCTCGGTCAGGGTGAGTTATTTGGATAAGTTTTTTCCAGGTTTTTCTCTTATCCTAAAAGATTATTGTCTGATAATTCTCGGCTCTATGGACTCTGGGCTCATTTGAGCATCATTTCACCTTCTTCGTCCGATATGCCTTAAAGGGTTAGAGATCAAACAATTTTAAAAACGGTTAAACTAGGAAATAGATCAGGTATTAAGGTTTAATGCATAGTTCTGCTGGTTCTAGCTTTGATTATACTTCGGTTCGCCAACCTGACATCCATGCTAGGCCAATGGATTCATTAGATTCTTCTTCTTCTTCTTCTTCTTCTTCTTCTTCTTCTTCTTCTTCTTCTTCTTCTTCTTCTTCTTCTTCTTCTTCTTCTTCTTCTTCTTCTTCTTCTTCTACCTCACGGCTTTGGATTGTTTAACCCGTTCCGGCTCCAAATTTGTCTGCCCATCATTTCTTCGGTCTTCCCTGGTTTCTTCCTATAAATTTATAGTTTAAGGTTATTTTTGGTATTCTGTTATTATTCATCCTCTGAACATGTTCTTTCCATTTATTTCTATTTCTTTCAATAGTATGGTTTATTTCTTCTACTTTTAATTGTCGTAATATCCTGACTACGTTTTTTGATCAATTTTGCATATCCAGCTATTGCTCTTATGAATTTCATTTCTGATGACTGTATTCTCGTACTATTTCTTTTTGTTAGTGTCCATGTTTCTAATCCATAGATCAGAGTTGGTATTGCCATTGTTTTGTATAGTTTTACTATAGAGCCCTTTCTGCTTGGATTCATCAGATAATACTGCAATTTTTTTTTCTGTCTCTCATTGCTCTGCTTGGTATAGTCGCGATGTTGGATCGGTTACCATGGATTTATCTTTGTTAACAGATAACGCACTGATTATTCTTGTAAGAGTGAGAGGGGTACAGACGCCCCTCGTTCGTGTGCTAAGCACCAATGAACGTATTACTTCAGTCAATAGAATTCGCACGAATCACAAATGACAGATATATGTCCACTCCACGTGGAGTAATCAGTGCGTTATCTGAGGGATATCATCACCAAATATAAATCTATGGTAACCATTCGAACAGCGCCTATAGCAGGACCAATTGCTGTGGTCGATGATATGCTTTGAGAAGAGGATTATTTCATCCCTGGCATGGAAGCTTTAACCTAAACATTAGGGAAGATAACGGGGCCAAAGAAGTGTTCAATCTGGAAAGGTTAAGGGCCCTAAGGTTTGGCTGCCCTACATACTTTCTGTCCTCATTCCCTTGCTTCTGAAGGGTTTCTAGAATGCAAAAGCCAGTACCGTTACTCTCCCTTGTTTCCAATCCTTACCCTTATTGCTGAGAACAGCAAATCAGAACAATTTCAATGTTACAGACTAGCATGTTCCTGGACCCAGGCTAAAAGCTGGCTAAAAGAAGCACTGCTATAAGATTGACAAAAAACTACCGGGAGGAAATGGTTATAAGATTATATTCAATTTTAGTCTCATTAGAATGTAAATACAGCCTGAATCAATAAAGTGCAGTAGCCCACACGGGGATAACATCTACAGATATGTATTGGTTCTGTAATGTAGATTGCGGAGCACTGTGGGTTCCGTATCAGCTGTGTGGTCTGATTAATGACGTCATGTGTTTACATCAAGTTAGCTCTAAGATTGGAGCAAATTTGACCACTTAGCATTTTTACACACCTGAAGAAAATAACATGTTTTTAATTTAAATAAATAGACATGTAATGAGAAAAGATCTCTGGCGTACGAAAATGCCTTGGGACCCCATTAGGGTATATCCGAGAAAAAGTGGCATTGTACATATGCCTACCGTTCAGGGAAAACAAGGAGATACTCAGAGAGCTCGGTCACCGAGTATGGAACCGGAACATCCCGTTTGAGTCATCTCGTTCGATGAACTCAATAGAAATTTAAAACTATATAAGCTAAAATGCAGATTTTTGAAATTGTTACATAAAATGTCCGATAAAAACAGGAATAGAAAACAAAATACTGCGAACGGATTTGCATTGAGACACTGTGCGTACATTTATGAGGTTTCATCCAAAATTACGTAAGAATTTGTTTTAATGCTCTTTACGTATACTCTTATTAAAATGAATAAAACTAACAAATTCAGTTTAAAATAAAATTTGGACCATCAGAGTCTGCAAATTTTTAAGGATATATCTCTTGACACTGTCAAAGACTCTCTACTTTACGTAACGTTTTTGATTAATGTTAGTTTTAGGGATGGATCCTCGATACTTGCGATACCTCGATACTCTCGATACTTGCATAGTATCGACATCGAACGATACTTCAGGAGATTCGCTCGATGCCTTTTCGATAAATCAGTGCTGATTTTGCAATTTCTATTTCACTTTAAAATCACAAAATATTGCTGCCGGAAGTAGAACATTACAAATCCCGAGAAATTGTCAGGAATGTGGTAGCTGTACAGTAACATTATTCAAGAAAATAATCGTGTGTCAATTGTCAGTTAACAGTTCCCAACAAGAAATCACTACATATCTCCTGTCACCTCCTCTTTCTAGTATACTGCATTAATGGAAAACAAATTCACTAAATACGAGGTACGTCCAGAAAGTAAGTTCTGTTTGGTAATAAAATCAAATTGTGTACAGATACAGAAACATTATTTATTGCACAAAATTGTACAACTCTTAAACTACTTTTCCACATAACTGGCGAAATTTTGCAGGCATTTGTCATAGCGAGGCACAAGTTTTTGTATACCTTCTTCATAGAAGTTTGCCGCCTGTGTCTTCAACCAGTTGGAAACATTTTCTTTCAGCTCTTCGTCATTGTTGAAGTGTTGACCGCAAAGGAACAATTTGAAATGCAAAAACAGATGAAAGTTGCTAGGAACGAGGTCAGGGCTCTACGGGGGTGGTCAAACACGTCCCAGCCAAATCCCTATAGGACTTTTTTCGTCGCATTTGCAGTGTGTGGTCGTGCGTTGTCGTGAAGAAACAGGACATCGCAATTTGGCATAGCAAATTTGCCGATAAATTTCAATTGGTTTCATTTTCCTAGCATTCAGAAAACGAATCACAGATCTGATTTCACAAGCGGCGGGATTTTCAATCAACACCGACATTGTAAACAAGCACAACAAAGCGTACGTGGCTGAAAGCGATCTCTCAATGGCGCATGTTTCTTCTCCTTGATACAGAACGTCTACCGCTCATTTGCGGAACTGCGATCGCAGAGCTGCAGCCGAGATAAATTGAAACAGAACTTACTTTCTGGACGCCTCTTGTATTTGTGTATTTGACCTGCAACAGTTTTTTTCTGAAAGACTATTTAACACAGCAGGACTCATATGTGACTGAAAAGGAAGAAGATGTGACCCTGAAAGACTGAAAATTTAGGTATTTTTTGAACAAGTTAAGATTAGATTAGACTGATTTTAGTTCATTAGATTCACTTGTTGCCAGGAAAGGCTGTGAACATTGAACATGTCCAGAGATATAAAGTTTAATAGCATATATATGTACTGGAAAAGTTAACATAAGAGACACGTTATAGTATACAGACAATATGAACAACAATATGGAAAACAAAGCAGGGATAATTGTATATGATACAAAATAAAACACTTTTTAAATCAGCTTTCACTATATTGGCTTTCACTGTTTTGATTTTAAATGTCTGATGTACAGTTTAAAATTAAGAACACTGATGATTTTAAGTTTTATCTCCTTAAATATGTGCATAGTTCTACGAACATTCTATTTTCTATTGATGCTAGAAGTAGAAATAACGTTATCGATTATCGCAAAGTCAGGTATCGTGGAGAATATCGAGTATCGATATCGAGAAAACCTGGTATCGATCCATCGCTTAACATCAATAAAATGCTATCACATAATTTTATTTTTCTGTCTATGTTATGTCCCAACTTGAGTTTTGTATCCAAGACCCTTTAAAAGTATAAATGTAGCAGCGATTTTGAAGAGAGCTCAGAGGCGTGTACAACTTTAAGCAGGAATTTTTGTTTTGAAAGCTGAGAAGGAATTCCTCGGAGGCTCATTTAGCGCAGTGTTATCATGGAGCATTGCGCGATAGAACAGGAATCTGGTTCCATCTTCACGAATTCGCTTCGTGATAGAATGCATGTTATTGGTTCTAATCGCCTTACGCTGTGAAGGTGGGCTTAACTCCTAAATGAAATCTCTCGGATTAAAGCATACGTTTTCTCTGTGACTGTTGAGCCATAGGGGGTCTCTATTGTCAAGTTTGTGGAATTCTCAACGAGGTTTTTTATTGCTATATTCTGCGATGTGAAGGTTTTATGCCCTTAAATCCGGCTCACGGTATTCATTGAAAATGCTGGTACAACATGGGGAACAGGATTTGAGCCGTGCACCCAATACAACCGAACATCACAATATTTTACAGCAAGCAATGAGTGACAATTTTCAAAACTATTCTTGAAGCTATTATATTGTCGAGGTATAAACCGAAATCAGGTTTGGTAACTCTCTTAAATGATGCCAACTGTTCGCTCCAGGGACGACAACCTTTAAAAAAAATCCAATGTCTACACGTACCCTTCTTACAAAAACTTAATTTTTTTTCTATCTACCTCATACTGCAGCAATCAAGAAATTTCAACTTGTTGTGTGCCACAGGAACAAAATAGGCCACTTCAACTATAAATCGAAACTTCTAAATACGAAAGTGATGGTAAAAGTTACGCAATACGTAACGTTTTTATGTGACAGAGCTCAGGCTTAGAAAAGCGACAAAACATTTCCCTTTCTTAGTATTAGAATTCTGTTTATTTACGTCCTCCAACTTTAGGTGCTAACTTTAATGCCTACCACGAAGGCGTTTCTTCAAGTTAGGGAATAGAAAAAAGTCACATGGGACTAAATCCGCACTATAGGGAGGGTGAGGGATGCACTTCACGTTGATTTTTGCAAGATATTCAGCAACAACATTGGCAATATGCGGCCGCGCATTATCGTGGTGCAGCAACCAGCCTGCTTCATGGAAATGTGGTCTTTTGCTCGTGATATGGACTCACAATGTTTTCAGGACATCCCTGTAGTATTGTCCAGTTACTGATGTGTGTGCAGGTACAACATGCTGATAAACCATTCCATGAATATCAAAGAATGACATGATCATAACTGTCCCAGCAGAAGCAACCACTCTTGCGTTTTGGGGGGTTGGTGATGAAGGATATTTCCCCACTGAGCTTTGCTGTTTACTCTCAGGATCAAAATAATGTAGCCAAGTTTCATCAGCAGGATTACGTTTGAAAGAAACTCCGGATCTTCCTCTAACATCAACTTTAACTGCATACAGACCTGCAGGCGAATGTCCTTTTGTTCTGGAATCAACAGTCTTGGAACCCATCGCGCACAAACACGTCTCATGTGTAATGTTTCTGTCAGCAACGTGTGGGTGGCACACAATGAAATGTTCAGTATTTTAGAACGTGATCTTAAGGTAATTCCTCAATCCTCTCCCACAATGGCAGCAGCAGTGTTAATGTTTTCTCCCGTAAGAGCAGTAACTGGAGTACCGGGCCACCTTCCTTTGAAATTATTTGTCTCCCCTCTTTAAACATTTTAAACCACCTTCGAGCTGTGCTGTAGAGAAGAACAGACTTTCCATAGGCTCCTGTAACATTGTATAGGCCTCAACTGAAGATTTGTTGAGACGAAAGTAGAATTTCAAACCGCATATTGTTCCTCGCGTGTTACCTCCATTGCAGCGGTAGGCAATACTGAACATGTCTGAACTTACCTGGTTCTCACAGGCGGAAACCAGGAGTACTAAGAATGAAACTACTGTTTGTTTCACATTAAGCTAACAGAATTTAATAAGATTGAATTTTAGAGCGAGAAATTATGACCGTAAAAAATTAAGATCATTTTTTATTGAACAGCCCTCGTAGTTAATTGCTTATCAGAACACATTTCAAATAATTATTTTTCTTGACGTTACTTATGACACAGTATCTATAGTTGCAGCATTGGCAATATAAAAATAAATACTTTTTCACGTCTCACAAAACAATAAAGGAATAGGGAGTTCTAATGTTCGTTGACCTCTCCTAAATAGAACCTGGAGTCGCATTTGGAAGTTCTTTTGTTTTGGCGCACGGCTACTGGGCAAGTGTAACGTAAGGTAAAGGGATAAACGGCCAAATCACGGGTATTAAATAAACAAAATATGAGGAGACAGTAAGGTCGCTGCCCCTAGCAGGACAAGACTCTACCCTGAGGATATGACTGGGTTTTTGTTACCACATGCTTAAGAACAATAAGGCATATTATTTACGGCCCTCGAGCAGCCCAGGCGATCGGTTTCAAGTAAATGCGAGCTTGCAGCTTTTTAGCTGCACATGTGGCGCTCCAGGGGTTGGCAAATCCTACACTACTTCATCAGGGAGCTCATATAAAGAACAGACTGTGAGAGTGACCCAACGTTTACTTTACGTAACACTTACAAATGTAGATATCAAAATTGTAGCTAAAGCAATTGTTCTAAGTTCCCTGAAACAAACAAAAAGTGACATTCTTTTAGAACAGGATTTCTAAGTAGATTTGGACAATGTTGCAAATTATCTTTTACAAGTAAAACGACTTATCTTTACTCAAAACAGGTATTAAAGAAAATGTAGCGATCATGCCCTCTGCACTGTCGTGGCTCCTTCTGAGGAGCCAACCTGTGTCTCCTCTCGTCTCATCCTTCCTTCCGGCGATATCCACATGGGGCGTAAGTGTAATAAATCACGATTCAAGCTATATTTTCTCTATATTCACATGAAGTCAGCATTTCACCAAAAATTTGATTACAATATTAAATAGTAAATACACGTTTTGAGCTTGCAATAAAACATTTTTTAAGGTTCATGTGTCTATGATCCAGCATAAGTGAACAATAAAACAATGGTTAAATATAAAATTTGGTAGTTTCAGTCTTCTAAAAATCCGACACCTAAATTTTTACTAACATTACCCATTCCAAATTACTTCTTACGCCTGCAATGTTTCATATTTTTATACTTTCTAAAAATGATATTGAGGTCTGGATTAACATACTATACGAGGATGGTCTGGAAAGTTTCCTCTTAAATAAGAGCTAGTACATTTCGCTGTTCATCTGTTGACAGTGACTCACCAAAGTTTCAGCCATTTTGGACACCCAGTTGTTATGTAACTGTCGTTTGAGTGATTTGATGTGAGTGTTTTTATGAAAATGGACAAAATCGAGTATCGAGCTGTCATTAAATATTTTTTTGAAAGGCAATACGCCTATGCAAATCATAGATGAGTTGGATTCTATATATATTGACTTTGCACCATCATGTACCACAGTGACATTTTTGGTAGCTGAATTTAAACTTGGCCGTAAGAGCTTGGGAGACGATGAAAGTTCGGAACGTCCAAAACTGCAATTACCACCGAAAACATAGCCAAAGTTCACCAAAATATACTAGACGACCGCGGAATTAAAGTGAGAGAGAGCAGAGGCTATGAACATATAAAAAAAAACGTGTTTGTCACGTGTTAAATCAACATTTAGACATGAGAAAACTGTCCGCGCGTTGGGTGTCGCGTTTGCTCACGTTAGACCTAAAACGTGTTCGCATGAACATTTCCAACGCTCTGTTGGCGCAGTTTAAGCGCAATAAATCCGAGTTTTGTCGCCGATTAATTACTGTAGATGAAACTTGGATACACCATCATACGCCCGAAACAAAAATACAGTCCAAACAGTGGACTGCAAAGGGGGAACCGGCTTAAGAAGAAGCAAAAACTGTTATATTGGCTGGGGGGGTTGGGGGAGTCATGGAGATATTTTAATCGATTATCTTCAAAAAGGAAAAACCACTACAGGAGCATACTAGGCACCATTACTTGACAAGCTGAAGGCAGAACTTGCGGACAAACGGCCACATTTGCAGAAAACGTTTCCTGTTTCACCTAGATAACGCACCGTCTCACATCTCAGGGGCTGCAATGGCGAAAATCTACGAATTGCGGTTTGAACTGCTTGACTCACCAGATCTAGTCCAAGGCGACTTCCTTTTGTTCCCTCATCTGAAAATTGCGCTCGGAGGACAGAGATTTTCCTCAAATGAAGAGGCAATCACCTTCGTGAACAATTATTTTGCAGAGAAAAACGCCGAGTACTTTTTGGACGGGTTACAGAGATGGGAACATCGCTGGGAGAAGTGTGTAGAGTTACAAGGAGACTATGTTGAAACACGCCGAGTACTATTTGGACGGGTTACGGAGATGGGAACATCGCTGGGAGAAGTGTGTAGAGTTACAAGGAGACTATGTTGAAAAACGCCGAGTACTATTTGGACGGGTTACGGAGATGGGAACATCGCTGGGAGAAGTGTGTAGAGTTACAAGGAGACTATGTTGAAAAACGCCGAGTACTATTTGGACGGGTTACAGAGATGAGAGCATCGCTGGGAGAAGTGTGTAGAGTTACAAGGAGACTATGTTGAAAAACGCCGAATACTATTTGGACGTGTTACAGAGATGAGAGCATCGCTGGGAGAAGTGTGTAGAGTTACAAGGAGACTATGTAGAAAAACGTCGAGTACTATTTGGACGGGTTACGGAGATGGGAGCATCGCTGGGAGAAGTGTGTAGAGTTACAAGGAGACTATATTGAAAAACGCCGAGTACTATTTGGACGGGTTACAGATATGGGAGCATCGTTGGGAGAAGTTTGTAGAGTTACAAGGAGACTATGTTGAAAAACGCCGAGTACTATGTGGACGTGTTACAGAGATGGGAACATCGCTGGGAGATGTGTGTAGAGTTACAAGGAGACTATGTTGAAAAACGCCGAGTACTATGTGGACGTGTTACAGAGATGGGAACATCGCTGGGAGATGTGTGTAGAGTTACAAGGAGACTATGTTAAAAAACGTCGAGTGCTATTTGGACGTGTTATAGAGATGGGAGCATCGCTGGGAGGAGTGTGTAGAGTTACAAGGAGACTATGTTGAAACACGCCGAGTACTATTTGGACGGGTTACGGAGATGGGAACATCGCTGGGAGAAGTGTGTAGAGTTACAAGGAGACTATGTTGAAAAACGCCGAGTACTATTTGGACGGGTTACGGAGATGGGAACATCGCTGGGAGAAGTGTGTAGAGTTACAAGGAGACTATGTTGAAAAACGCCGAGTACTATTTGGACGGGTTACAGAGATGAGAGCATCGCTGGGAGAAGTGTGTAGAGTTACAAGGAGACTATGTTGAAAAACGCCGAATACTATTTGGACGTGTTACAGAGATGAGAGCATCGCTGGGAGAAGTGTGTAGAGTTACAAGGAGACTATGTAGAAAAACGTCGAGTACTATTTGGACGGGTTACGGAGATGGGAGCATCGCTGGGAGAAGTGTGTAGAGTTACAAGGAGACTATATTGAAAAACGCCGAGTACTATTTGGACGGGTTACAGATATGGGAGCATCGTTGGGAGAAGTTTGTAGAGTTACAAGGAGACTATGTTGAAAAACGCCGAGTACTATGTGGACGTGTTACAGAGATGGGAACATCGCTGGGAGACGTGTGTAGAGTTACAAGGAGACTATGTTGAAAAACGCCGAGTACTATGTGGACGTGTTACAGAGATGGGAACATCGCTGGGAGATGTGTGTAGAGTTACAAGGAGACTATGTTAAAAAACGTCGAGTGCTATTTGGACGTGTTATAGAGATGGGAGCATCGCTGGGAGGAGTGTGTAGAGTTACAAGGAGACTATGTTGAAAAGCGCAGAGTACCATTTGGTTACAGAAATGGGAACGTCTAGCGTTATGATACCCGAGATATTCTTTGTTATTTATTTAGTTATGCTTCTTGTAATACGGTAAGCATCTAGCCATTTTTTCCATGTGCTCATGCAAATAGCACTCTATCACTTCAGTCTGTTGAACGAGATTCCCGTAAAGCGCCCACTTTCACCTTGAGCTTTCTGTAGTTTTTCCTGGTGGTTAGGTCAATGGTGAAGAAATTTTGTTATATACAGGGCGAGTAAAAAAAACAACAATGCCTAGTATATTGCTTTGGGCAGCACACTAATCTCCCATATCCGGAAACGCGCGATTTGGGTGCTGTAGTACTTCAAAGATTAAGATCTGTTATCTTAAGTGCATGTTTGAGTGAAAAAATTCAAATTCGCAGGTCGTTCGAAGTGACCAAGACACGGTTAGTATTAACCTATAGGCTGGAATAATTGCTGACCATATCATTGGCCGGTATCTACTCCCAAACAGACCAACAGAATGGATCTACCTCTCATTTCTTACTTACATTGCCTACCTTATTGGAGGACGTCCCACTACACTTTCGGCAGGTAATGTGTCTACAACACGACGGAGCTCCAGCACACTTTGAGAGAAATGTGTGGAATCACCCCAAGCAATGGAGTGGTAGAGGGGGACCAGTTCCATGGCCAGCATGATCACAGATCATTATTGGAGTATTTTCTGTGAGATGGGATGAAAATCTTAGTGTACGCTACTCCTCTAACGTCAGATGATTTCGTGGTGTGGGGCTGTGCCGGATTCCATCTATATCTCTTGATTTCAGTTTCCTGTGTCCTTTTTATGCCTATGTAATGAAACTATTTCTGTAAACGTTTATCCCAATTAACATCAGGTAGGGACAATCATCACTGAAAAGTTTTGTTCCGCGAAGGTTTACAAGGATCACGTAAAAGATGTTGAGGTTTCAAAGATTCTGTTAAATACTGCGGTTACACAAATGTGGCCAGTCTGGAGGCTAACAATTGAACATCAAACGACATAACAACGTAGAATCGCAAAGGAAGTATCACCTGTTTAAACTTAAAACAGTATTACGATGTGAATTGCCTGACACTCTATATAAACTGTTGAGTTTTTGTTATAAGTTTCTATAAATCATTTTATGCATGTTAATTATTAGGAACCGATTATTATCACATAAACAATATTTAAATGACCATACTTTCTGACTGAGGACAAAATATGAATTTGGGAGCCAAATTTCGGTAGATTAAATATAGAAATGAGTCTTCGACAACGAACAATACTTCAACAAATTCACTCGGTACATTTTCTATACTTCGGTGGTGATTCTGCAAGTTTTAATTATATAAGTGCATTGGAAACTCCGAGAAATTGTCAGCAATGTGGTATCTGTAGAGTAACATTATTCAAGAAAATAATCGTGTGTCAACTGTCAGTTAACAGTTCCCAAGAAGAAATCACTACATATCTCCTGTCACCTCCTCTTACTGGTACACTGGATAACAGGAAAACAAAATATCCAGAACTTAAAAAAAAAAAAAGTTACTAAATATTTGTGTATTCCTCCTGCAACAGCTTTCTCTGATACACTATTTAGCACAGCAGGACTCATATGTGACACAAAATGAAATAGACTTGACCCCGAAAGAGTGAAAAGTTCTGAAAATTATTTTGGCAGCATCTCACGAAAAATGACCACAGCCTGGATTTTTTTAAAGTGACTTTAAATGCTTATAACCTATAAAAACTATCCTTTGGATGAAAATATTTAAAAATACAGCAACAAAGATACGCTAAAAGTGATTTTATTTATTTGAAAATGTTATTGACTACCATATTTTCCATTCAATATGGTCCTAGCGTCATCTCACATGACTTTCTCTACTCTTGTACAAATACTTATTGCTCTATCTACTAGGATAATCATTATCTTATTGGGAATACAGTAGACTTTAAGTGATAGAAAAATGTTTTGGTCGTTATGTGATGTATACATGACTTTCTCTACTCTTGTACAAACACTTATTGCTCTATCTGCTTCAAGATAAACATTATCTTATTGGGAATACAGTAGACTTTAAGTGATAGTCAAATGTTTTGGTGGTTATGTGATGTATATATTACTTTCTCTACTCTTGTACAAACACTTATTACTCTATCTACTTCAAGATAAACATTATGTTATTGGGAATACAGTAGACTTTAAGTGATAGTCAAATGTTTTGGTTGTTATGTGATGTATACATGACTTTCTCTACTCTTGTACAAACACTTATTGCTCTATTTACTTCAAGATAAACATTATCTTATCGGGAATACAGTAGACTTTAAGTGATAGTCAAATGTTTTGGTCGTTATGTGATGTATATATGACTTTCTCTACTCTTGTACAAACACTTATTGCTCTATCTACTTCAAGATAAACATTATCTTATTGGGAATACAGTAGACTTTAAGTGATAGTCAAATGTTTTGGTCGTTATGTGATGTATACATGACTTTCTCTACTCTTGTACAAACACTTATTGTTCTATCTACTTCAAGATAAACATTATCTTATTGGGGATACAGTAGACCTTAAAGTGATAGTCAAATGTTTTAAACAACTGGTCGTCTAGGCGACGTCTTTTGAAATTCGGTTCTATTTGAATGGTCAACAGAACAAAAAAGAGGAATAATGAATTCCTGTTTTAGAATAGTATAAAATTTTGGAAAATTCATACAAATGACAAGGAATATATCGGAACTTTCAGTGCACAAAGATGTAACTAACACAAATCACTTGTGCGAACAAGATGTACATATTTTACATATTAAGATTTTATCTTGTCTTACGGTTTATCAGACAATACGTCTGCTACCTGGTATGTACATGGTAAAGAAACTAATATGAATTCGCACGTATATCACATTTATATTATTAATGCAAACATTTTTTTCTACAGATTTGATCTTCTAAAGCAATTTACTGAAGTGTGGAAAGCTCAGACATCTTTGCGAGAACTTTCTGAACAGGGAAGGTTTAGAACTGATGTAAACAACTCTCCAAGTGTGATAGTTACAGATAACTGTAAGGATGCTGTAGGAGCGGAGCAAGTTGAGAGGAGGGTTGGATGATTTAAAAAAGTGAAATAATTGGATAGAGTCATGAACAGAAATTATGTGGTTAATTATAGTAGTAGCAGGGGGAAAATTTAAGAAGTTAACGGGCAGCACAGGATATAATTATGAAGACCAAAAACACGGTAAGGACGGAGAAGGTTTTCGGTTTAATGGGAATGTAAACTGCCAAGCTTGCTTCATTGCGTTATTAGATTAGTTAAATGGGGCCGTAACCAGGCCTACGAGAGACTGATTTACTGTCATCAGCTATTGTTATGGTGATAGCTAGTTTCTACAATTTAAAAGTGCTATTAATGACGTCCCTGTCTAGGATGTCGTCTTGAGTGATTCCTGCCAATTTTAAATCATTTTTTACTTCACCAATCCATTTCATAGTCTCTACTTGTGCTTTACTTCTATTTTGGTTAAAAGTCCATAATTTGTTTTGTGAGATTATTTGAAGTTAATCATTTAATACCTCCATACAATTTTAACCTTTCTTTCCTAATATCACAATAGATGTGTTTGAATTTTTATTTCCTTTTTACTAGAAAGTCTGTATTCTTCATTTACGACTTGGAGACCTAAATATTTTTTCTAATAATTTTTGTTGTTCTTTTTTTTTATACTTTCGATATCTCGTTTTCTATTGAACATTAATGTTTCTGCTTCATAGAGTCACTCTGGTTTAATTACAGTGTTATAATGTCTTAATTTTTTATGTTTAGACATGCATATTTTATTATATATGGTTTTAGTAAGCGATATGCTGTCTCCATTTTCTGGCGCCTGCTTTTGTTTGCTTTAGTTTGGATTCCATGTATTGGTTTCCATGTATTTTGATGCCTTTTTATTGTACAAAATATATTCAGTTTTTGGATAAGATATCTGAAGACTAAGTTTCTCTATAGTTAATTTTAACAATTCATTTGTTTTTGAACTGTTATGATGTCATGGATTAAGATTGCTAGATCATCTGCATATGCTAGGCAATCTATTTTTAATTTTCCTCTCCCTAATATGATTGATTGATTAATTTTCAGAGTTATTTTCGTTTACGCCATTCTTATGTTGCTTTTCAAGACCACAATTAAAAAGTAGTGAAGAAAGACCATGTACATTACTATTATGATTACTTTCATAAATATTTTCTTGCTATACTACAAATTTGCTTCTTTGTTTTTCCTTCCGAGGAAATAACAACAATCCGATTTAACAATACTCCTGGATTTGTTCCCGTGGACGTTTATAAACCTGACCTTTTCTCTCTCCTAAATTCATTACTATAAAAGGGTGACAATATTTGAAGCAGCAAATCGTAATATTGTTTAAATGCCTTTGATAGGTTCTTAATCCCCATATAATTTTAAGATACTTCCTTAATTTCTCTGTCTCTTAAAAAGCAATTGCAGATTTCATATTTAAGCTGTGAATTCTTGAAGGGGCGATATTTTATTAAATTTAAGTGTTTTTTATTATTCTTTAACGTCCTTTAAACTTGGTTTCGTTAAATTTTTACCCCTTCATCTATTAGTACACCGATTTCTCACCAATAATAAATAATTTTGGGCTTACAGTTTTATTTTTAAGAATATCACTGTTACAGTCATATCATTTTCTCTATTCGCTATCATTTATTTAATCGAAATATACAAATAAACAAGTGCATTGCAAGTTGCAACAGAGATACAGGAATGTGAAGTAGCAGTCAAATGTTTTACAAGTAGATCCTGTTATACTGACTTCGGAATTCCGTAAAACTTTTCAATATTCAAAAATTTGAACCAGTTACAGCAATTTTCTGGTTATTTCACAATGAATTATTAAACGTGCACATTTTTCGTGATTTTTTGCTTATGGCTTATCGTTTACAATAGAAAATTAGGAATTAGTATTACTTTGAAATGTTAAATGGTTGATGCGTTTGTCTTATTATTTTAAATTTTGCAAAGGGATTCATCATAGATATTTAGAACAAAATATTCATCATAGAATTCAATAGCAAGAGTTCACAGAAAATGTATATTTTTGGGGCATATGAATCCATAAAAATCATTTTCACTTTCTTAGCTGTAAAATGCTGTGTTTTACCCAAAATTTCTCCCATCTCAAACCATAAGTTTATCAAACTTTTTGACATTCTCAAAATGACTCACACATTTTTATTAAATTGCCATATTTTAAAATATTTTTATGACAAATGAAACAAATATGTTGAATTTAGAGTCAGCAACTACGAACGTCTTCTTCATTCCGGGAAACCACAAAACATAGACAAGATCTTAGTATACAAAGAAGTACATGTCGTTAAAGTTCAGAATTTATGTGAAACAATATTTATTCAACTATTTCCGTCGAATTCCATGCCATTATTGGCCACAATCAGGTATTGCTTTCTCAGATGGGAAAAATATAAAAATATACAAAAATATAAATATAAATATTTCATACAAAAATATAAAAGAAAGGAATTACATAGCGATAAAAATCTTAAAATATTTAGGGAAATATGCAAAAATATGTAACTTAAAGATTTTTCATTTATGTTTTAAGAACAGTTTTTGATAATTACGGAGCGTCATGTGAGTAAAACAAATCAAATGTTTCTTTTTATTTAAGCAAAAGGAATTGAATTTTAAGTCATCGCAGAGCGATCACGTCTTAAAATATCTGACTACATTGAGCATACTGTATTCTCAATTTCCTTGTATCTACAAGAAAATATGCAATTAATCCAGGCGACAATTTTTTTTTTTTTTTTTTTTTTTGGATTAGCATTTGAACAATTTGTTAAGAAATGCTTTCAGAAAGTCATATAAATATAATATACTCATATTAATGCAAGCAAGGCTTGAAGTGAGGGATTTTTAGTTCATTTTGTGGACCTTGAAAATGTTAAATTACGTATCAGGTTTGATATCTTATGGCCTTTTAGCTTCTGATTTCTTATGCATATATTCATACACGTACTTCATAATTTGTGTGATATTTATGAAAGCAACTCAGAGAGAAATGCCTAAGAGATGTTTGTTATGGTGTATGTAACATCTGTACAGTAACATTCAGAGATTCGAACTGCGGCGGCTTGGTTTGGACGACCCTGTGGCGACGGACTGGTCTTCTGGAGTGAACAAGCCATCGTAAATCGTGGGGCCCCAAGTTGTGTCGGCTGACAGTTTTACTACGGCCCACAAAACTCCAGTTAAAACCTTCCCACCCTGCCAACCTCTCTACCCAACAAAAATGTCAAGGACTCTCCAAATTTTAGGCGCGTTGCACAAAATAACCCCATAATGCTTGGCCCATATTTCTGACGTTTCCGGTATTTAAACTTATTTACAAGATCATCTTGGTGCTCCATTCCATGTAAAGTTTGCAAAATATGCTTCAGTTGTTTCATTTCCACTTTAGGTTTAAGGGAAGTGCCACTGAAGGTAAAAGAAAGTGCTACAGTCTAACTTAATTGATTTATTAATGGTTATTTCACCAAATTCCCATACTTTCGCATCCATCACCAATATTTCCTTCCTCATTTCGCACTGATCACCGTTCCTTACTCATCCAGAGTTCTCTACTCCTAGACGCTAAATCAGTGCTGTAATATCAGAGCTTATAGTACTTAAAGTAAAAAGTCCAGTGCTACAAACACTGTCTTTTAGTTCCACATTCTAGAAATAAATATCAGATTTAAAATATTTAGGATGACCATTGCGACCTGACATTGAAGATGTGCATGTCAGACCTTCGATCTCAAGACAGATCAGGGCTAGGCCCTCTACTGGCAGTGGAGTGTTTTGTAAGGAAGGATAATATGAAGCAGAAGAGGAGGCTGAAGTTATATATAAGCCATCTGATGTGTTATTTTCTGCTTCTGGGCACATAAAATAACACATATTTAGGATGTCATACGAGAGTAGGCTAAAGTACGGGGCCTCACTTAGAGATGGCGCCATGGGTCAGTTTGACGTATTGTTTAACTCTAAACAAGCTTGTATCCATAGTTACAGGTCAATATCTTGTTTACTTTTTGGATGACATCATTTTAAACAAGACAAGCGTAGAGAGAGGTTCCACGAGAATGGAGGATTTGGAAAAACGAGTAGTGACTAAATACTTCCATTTGAAAGGCTTAACGCCTAAATAAATCAAGGAAGAAATGGACAGTACATTGAAAGACTCTACCCCTTCATATACAATAATTAAAAGGTTGGTTGTAGAGTTTAAAATGTGACGTACGAGCACTAGTGATGAGCCTCGCTCTGGACGTCCTGTGGAAGTCACAACTCCAGACATCATTGAAAATCACTGTTTAGTACTGGAAGATCGCAAGTTAAAGATGTTTGAGATAGCAGAGGCTGTAAACATATCGATAGAACGTGCAGGTAATATTTTAAGTAATGTTTCGGGCTTTCAGAAGGTCTGTACAGGATGGGTGGCACGTTTGTTGACACCTGATCAAAAGTTGTAAAGGAAAACTGTTTCTGTTAATAATTTGGAGCTTTACCGTAAAAATCCTAGTGAATTTTTGAGACGGCTTACTACTTGGATGAATCTTGGATACATTACTACACTCCAGAAAGTAAATCACTGTCAAAACAGTGGACTGCGCCAGGTGAACCAACTACAAAAGAGGCAAAATGATTTTTTCTGCTAACAGGGTTATGGCAAGTGTTTCCTGGTATGTACAGGGAATTACTTTTTATTGATTACTTGCAAAAGCGTAAAAATATCACTGATGACTACTATACAAGCTTACTGCAACGTTTGAGTGATGAGGTGAAAAGAGAGAGACCTCATTTGGCAATGACAATATCGTGTTTGTACACGACAGTGCTCCGACCCATCGTTCAGACATTGTAATGGGAAACATGTGTGAATTATTAAAGTTTGAATTGCTTGAACATCTTTATTCGCCAGATCTAGCACCCAGTGACTACCACGTGTTCCCGAACCTAAAAACTTTTCTTGGAGGACGAAGATTTCACAACAACGAGGAGGTCATTGATGTGGTAAACAGCTGTTTTGAGGACCATGATAAATCGCGCTACAGAGATGGTTTAATTAAATTACAACACCAGTATGACAAATGTATTAGCCTTTTTGGGGATTATGTTGAGAAATAATGGAAAAAAGAATTATTGTAAGACTCGGGGCTCATGAGCTCTCCCTTGTATTAGCTTAAATGCAGAAGAAACATTGACAAATAATTAAATTAAAGGCGTTTTTCGGAATTATAAAGAGAACTTTTGAAGATAAAGTAAGGAAAAGAACAAAACAGAACTACAGAGTTGTCACAGTACTGTATGCCTGTGAAATTCTGGATCCAGGAAAGAAACAGAAGCATAGAATTCAGCACAAATAGTTTATTTATCATACACATATCCTAAACATTAGATTTGTAATTAAAATTGTTCGAAATTTTGGATAAAATAAACAGTAAGGAAACATGTTTAGTATAAAAGTAATTTAGGGATAGGCATTTGTTTTGAAAATGTGCTTTGTTATGTTTAAAGTGTGCCATGAAATTAAAAAGCTCTTTGTGTTTTAGTTGTGCTGTTCATAGAATGATAAAACATAACAACCTTTCTTTTTCTGGGATTGTGTGTTCAGCGGACTTGAATATGTGAATTTATTGAAATATAGTTGCTTTGCCTAGTAAAGTTGAACGGCAGAGGAAATAAACTTGGAATGCTAAGCCATTATTTGCCATGGAAAGTTGAGCAGAGATTGATAATACTGACATCCCACGGCGAGTAAATGCACTAAAGGTGCACAGACAGGATATGTATACTGCTACGATGGAATGCAGTCGCCTCGCTTCACGTTTTCTGAATTTCATTCACTAGAAAGTGGAATATCTTACAGATGTCAAGAGTGGCGGCTGCTAATAAATGGCTTCCTAGTACAAATATTGTGTTTTCTCCGTCTTAAAGCTGCACCGATATATGACGTAAGCATTGGAAATAGCAACAGGGCTGTTCTGAAAATTGTGAATAGCTCCCATCTGCTCTCTACCTCCCTTTCTACCTATCTATCTCAAAATTTAAATAAATAAAACATTTGTGGAAAATATTAGGTTACATCTTTTAGTTGTATGTATACATCTGGGTTAGAACAAAAAATGGCAAAACCAATGTTGAACACACATTGAAGTAACGTTTTATATCAGACAAAATATCCTAAGATTCATGGGAATGCAGAAACGCTTATTTAGCATTTGGTGTTACATTTGCCTGACTTGGCACAAGGGACGCTATGTTAAGTCCCGAGTCTCACTGGGACAGTTTGACGGATAGCATCATATAGTTTAACTCTAGACTAGCTTGTATCCATAGTTACAGGTCAATAGCTTGTTTAGTTTTGAATGACAGCATTTTAAACAAGACAAGTGGAGAGGTTTCACGAAAATGGAGGATTTGGAAAAACGAGCAGTGATTAAATACTGTGACTTTGTGGGTTCGTAGAATTAAAAAGTCCAATTTGCCGAAATTCTAAATCTTCTTTATCTGCGTAGAAATACACTCCGTAGCAGCGGAATTACATCACATATCACAATCTACAGCACCAAGGTCGATGACAATAACAGCGTTTAGCTTACAACACTCTCAGCTGTTCTCTGCTTACCTCTCGCGACTCACTCTTGTTACGTCTTACAACTCTTGTTTCACAACTTGCAACTCGCCTCTGGGCTAATCGTCGCCTCTTTAAATACTTCACTGATAATTTCTAGGTTATTTGAAAATAAACCAGAACCCGAACAGTCTCTATCAGTCAAGAAGTAACTAGGAGTTTCCATTTATCTCAGTTTGTTTGTTTCAGCAGACCTTTATTTGCATGTTATCTTTGTCTGCCGGCTCTTGGTTTTCACACTGCCCGCCTATCAGTTCCTTTTGTGTAAACAAACAGCGCGATCGTAGATACGAGTTCGCGACAATACATTTGAAAGGCTTAACGCCTAAAGAAATCCAGGAGGAAATGGAGAGTATATTGAAAGACTCTGTCCCTTCATATAGCATGATTAAAAGGTTGGTTGTAGGCCATGATTGTGCGAAAGTTCCTTGTAATAGGCGTATTTTGGCTGCGGTTTTTGGTCCACACAAAAGGATGTTGAGGTTTATCAAAATGAAGCTCCTAATCTTGTCATGCTCTACGTCAAAGTAATTCTGTCTTTCTGTGCTCTGGAACATATGTACCTTCAGTGTGTTTATGCAGCGCCGAAAGCATACATATAATACAAAGTAGTAATATTTTACGATGTGAGGATGAAAAGTGGATTACTACAGAATCGAGGAATAATTTGAAAAGACGAGATGAGCTTTCGAGATTCTGCTTTGCAGTTCTCATGCGTGTACACGTGCATCTATTGCAATTTATTACTTATGTTTCATGGACACCTCAGATTCCTGTTTAACGCAGCGCTATCAGTCCCAAAAACTATAACATGAAGATTAGTAAGATATGTTATACTATATGTTCATTTTTCAATGTTTGTTTTTGTTTGGTATATGCTTGGTCTTTCAAATGGAGGAAGCAAATAGATAAATCAGTTTTATGGTTGATACCAAATAAAATCGTTTTGTGCGTGACGCTATCAATTGCCAGAATCATAAGCGCTACCGGTATGTCGAAATGTTACCCTCGGCAGTTGTTTTAAATGTCAGGAAATCTGATATTGGGCTCTGTCACTTTCAAGTACGCTTAAAAATTTGTCTGGGCTGGGTTTGGATCCGTCATCGTAGCCAGCGCCTAACTAGCCACCCAAATCGATACAAATTTCAGAATGAAATTAGTTGATGCTCTGACTAAGTTCACTGTTTAGGGAAAAAATTAATAATATGGAGGCTAAGAGAAATTATTTTAAACATTTCAAGTCGGAGATACGTATTATCCTTCAAATAAGAGGTATTGTGTTCGGATATCCGAAACAGAATAATAATGATTCAGTCGTGACGTGTGAAAAGTGATTGTAGTGAGAATTGCTATA
The DNA here is from genome assembly GCA_030765055.1 of Mantis religiosa. Lineage (NCBI taxonomy): Eukaryota > Metazoa > Arthropoda > Insecta > Mantodea > Mantidae > Mantis > Mantis religiosa. The sequence goes on from CM060949.1 coordinate 4,722,964, forward strand.
GAGCAAGTGGGCATACGAAGAGAAATAAATGTGAGGTGGGATAGAAACTCCAATCTGTGAAATAAGCAGTCACTTAAGTTATTTTAATAAATACTGTAAGCCTTATCCTTAAGTTTAATTACGAAGTGCCTCAATTAGAAATATGCAGTCCTTCACACTTGGGCTGTTAAAAGTATGTATTACCGATCATTTTGTGCTGTTTAAAATGGGCTTCATATGAATTTTTTTACTTTTAAAGAGTTATGCTTAAGAATGTTCTTCTTCGCCTGAAGTGACCTTCTTTGTGTTTTTCACAATTATGCCATAATGTTTACAGAAGCCATTATTTTTGGGACCATTGGTTTTAATCAGATTCATTTATAACACTAACGTTTCTTGCACTTCCAGAACGCGTAAACCATGTAAATTCATTTAGAATTACATCTTTTCAAGAGTTTTAACATGTGATAATTTAGGTATTCGATTCTCTATGTACAGTCAAGACGTAAACAAGTGAACGACTTGTGAAGTATTTGAAAATCAAACATATTTCTAGTAAATTTCGATATCAGTTTTTGGTTAGCAGGCTCTTGGTAGGAGAGTGGATAGACAACGGTTGAGCCCATGTCATTGTTTTCAACGGACGGGCCGTGTTATGTTTGAATTTCCAGGGTCTGCGTCGTCATCGAGGTGGCACTTGTCGGTCGCCAAGACAAACACGTTCAAGGATATAACACGTGTTTCTGACCGTGAGAAGCATCCCTTCCAAATATTTAACACTATCACAAAAATGCTGGTAACGCAATGCAAATTTGCTTTGTAGATCTGCAAACAGCAAGTGGCGACGGCCGCTTCGCCTTGCTTCGTACGGAGACCAATAATTTTACGTTTTATTTACTTTTGTAACATTTATTTATAAATATTTGTCACACTAGCTATGATACTTATCAAAGTATATCCAGAATAAATGTACTCGTATTTTGTTTGTTCCTTTGGGGAGGCACTGAACTTGATAATTTCATACGTACTCAAATATTCCAGCGTATACGATTTCCTATTATTATTTAACTCAGTTCTCATCGGACCATGAATGAAATGATGTCCAAATGAGTACAGGGTACATAGAGCTTAGAGTTACCAAACATTCATCTTTAAGGATAAGAGAAAACCTCCAACGTTAAGTCATATCGGACGATGAATGAAATGATGTCCAAATGAGTACAGGGTACATAGAGCTTAGAGTTACCAAACATTCATCTTTAAGGATAAGAGAAAACCTCCAACGTTAAGTCATATCGGACGATGAATGAAATGATGTCCAAATGAGTACAGGGTACATAGAGCTTAGAGTTACCAGACATTCATCTTTCAGGATAAGAGAAAACCTCCAACGTTAAGTCATATCGGACGATGAATGAAATAATGCACAAATGAGTACAGGGAACATAGAGTTTAGATAACCAGACATTCATCTTTCAGGATAAGAGAAAACCTCCAACGTTAAGTCATATCGGACGATGAATGAAATAATGCACAAATGAGTACAGGGTACATAGAGCTTAGATAACCAGACATTCATCTTTCAGGATAAGAGAAAACCTCCAACGTTAAGTCATATCGGACGATCAATGAAATGATGTTCAAATGAGTACAGGGTACATAGAGCTTAGATAACCAGACATTCATCTTTCAGGATAAGAGAAAACCTTTAACGTTAAGTCATATCGGACGATGAATGAAAAAATATTCAAATGAGTACAGGGTACATAGAGCTTAGAGTTACCAGACATCCATTTTTCAGGATAAGAGAAAACCTCCAAAGTTAAGTCATATCGGACGATGAATGAAATGACGTTCAAATAAGAACAGGGTACATAGAGCTTAGAGTTACCAGACATTCATCTTTCAGGATAAGAGAAAACCTCCAAAGTTAAGTCATATCGGACGATGAATGAAATGATGTACAAATGAGTACAGGGTACATAGAGCTTAGAGTTACCAGACATTCATCTTTCAGGATAAGAGAAAACCTTTAACGTTAAGTCATATCGGACGATGAATGAAATAATGTTCAAATAAGTACAGGGTACATAGAGCTTAGAGTTACCAGACATTCATCTTTCAGGATAAGAGAAAACCTTTAACGTTAAGTCATATCGGACGATGAATGAAATAATGTTCAAATAAGTACAGGGTACATAGAGCTTAGAGTTACCAGACATTCATCTTTCAGGATAAGAGAAAACCTTTAACGTTAAGTCATATCGGACGATGAATGAAATGATGTTCAAATAAGTACAGGGTACATAGAGCTCAGAGTTAACACACATTCATCTTTCAGGATAAGAGAAAACCTCCAACGTTAAGTCATATCGGACGGTGAATGAAATGATGTTCAAATGAGTACAGAGTACATAGAGCTTAGAGTTATCCTTCATGTTTCAGGATAAGGGAAAACCTCCAACTTTGTGATAACGGACGATGAATAAAATGATGTGCAATGAGTACAGGGTATATAGAGCTTAGAGTTACCGGACATTCATGTGACAGGGTACCGGAAAACCCCAGAAAAGTCATTTCCACCTTGACCGATATTAGAACTCGGAGTTCAGAAAGGTCGGGTTTCGGGTAAACATCTACCGTCCAATCTAAGCATAATTTTGTTTTTATTTATTTCCATTATTTGTCTCTCATTTCTTTTTCTTCTTTTATTTCAAATGCCTCCCTAGTTTTCGTGTCGCACTATCGAATAAATGCTACAGGTATTTATCCATAGAAAGGGGCACTTGGTTTAACAGGTCATCTATCCACCTCAATGGGTAGATCCTAATTTCTATGGTTTTTCAAACCAGTAACTATTAGTGACTTCTGCAGGTCTCTTTATCGCTTTCTATGGTAGGCGTAATTCATTCACCGTAGTTCGCGAGTTCCGAGATATCCCCTTTTATTGAATAGTAGGATCACTGTGTTTAAGTTTCCACTTCGGCCTCTTTGATTCTTCCTTGGTGTGGCTTAACAAATTTATTTCACTTGTAAGGTACAGTTTTGGGGTTATGTTCTGATCGCGTGTTCCAGTAATGTTACATACGTAAAAAAACTGCCCAAGCAGAAAGAGATGGATTGGATTCTTTAAATAAAGGAGAAAAGAAGTAGCAAGAGTCGGTAGATTCCGTTATCTGACATTTCGAAGAGGTTTTACCTTGTAATGTGGGACGTTTTGAAAACAACTAATGCTATGGAAATTTTATTACAAATCGTGCGTTTTAAGTATGTCTAAATTCTTGCATTTGTCGCCTTATTGTTTTAATATTAACTTTTATACATAATTACTACATAAAAATTCAATTAAGGAAAGTTCACCGCATGTACCCAGAAAAGTATGGATAAACATTTTCATTCTCGTATCATCATATTAAACTTCAGATCTTTGAATCAAATTGGATAAAGGGACTTCCCAAATATAAAAATAGGTAATTCCACATTACCAATTCCTTTGTTTTAGGGAATATTTTCTTGGTTATACAAAATTGCTCACTTAAATATCAAATTTGGTATTGAAAAATACGTTTTTTCTTGAACTACGGCATACACAATATAGGCAAGTGGTAGAAAAAATAACAAACAACGTACTGAATTAAAGTTTTGAAACCGTTCAGTCTAGTCACTAGAATTAGGTGCTTTAGTGGTGCGTTCCCTTCAAACAGAAATCTTTACGAGAGAAACAAAATTCATGAGTTTCTATAATTTTGTATTCTTTTTGCAGAACTGGTTAATCATAGAAGATAGAATGCACAACAAATGTAGAAATATTGAAACCACACCGTTGTGGCACCTACAGTTTCCGAGGAATTAAATACTTCATAATTAAAATAGCTACAACATTTCTAAAGATTTGAATATTGCCTCACCTGCATTCCTCTTGTATTTAAAATAAAATAGTTTGTAACAGAGAGTCAAATGAACTATACGATACCGAACGCGCCTAAATTGAGTGGCCGCCCTATTTCGTGCAGTGTACATCCCCCCAGGCCAGTTAAGGCCATTAGCTTATCCACAGAGGTAAACAAAACAGGATATGTATTGTTCTCCGCTCTTTTGTTTTCACTCGCTCTGATTTTAATCCTTGTCTCGTTCAGAAGTACAGCTGCTAAAAGCAATGTATACACTCGTAATAAATCAACTTTGTCCAAACATCAAGTTACCAGTTGAGTAGTATTTACTGGCGCGTAACGTTTCTAATTCCTGATCAGTAGCAAATTTCAATCAGGGTGAGTTACCTGGATAAGTTTCTTCCGGGATTTCCCTTTATCCTGCAAGATGAATGTCGGAAACTCTAAGCTGTACAGGCCCTGGACTCATTTTAGTCTCATTTCACTAGCTCGCCCGCCTCGGTAGCGTGGTGGTAGCATGTCTGCCTCACGTTCAAGAGGTCGCGAGTTCGAATCTCGGTCATGGTGAGTTACTTGGATAAGGTTTTTTCCTGGGTTTGCCCTTATCCTGAAAGACAAATGTCGGCTAACTCTAAGCTCTAAGGACCCTGGACTCATTCGAGCATCATTTCACCAATTCCATTCATCGTCCGATATGACAACGTTGCAGGACGTAAATTACAAAAAAAAAAAAAAAAAAAAAAAAAAAAAAAGTCATTTGTTCGCCGAAATGACTTATGTTGGAGAACGTTAACTTTTTTTAAAGAAACTGGATCAATGTTAGAAACATGTAACAGACAGGAAGACAGGATAAGTTTGCCATTGCAAAAAGTAATAAAAAAAACTTACTCTGCTTCTATTGTTTTTAATAACAATTTACTTTCTCTTTCGACCTAGAATTGGGGTTTCATTATAGAGGAGATTCGGTACGTAGGGCACCATGCTGGACCCATTGTTCCTATGCCCCCAAGTGGAGGCACCCCCGGTAGGAAGGATGAGGCGAAGGAGACAGAGGGTGGCCGACCCAAGGAGCTACGACAGTACAGAGGGCAGGGTCCCTACAGTTTACTTGGATAGAGACTTCCCCCGACAGACCAGGACAACGGACACGCTCCCCTACTGCGGGACGGCGACGAGCCCAAAGGTTGGCGGTTCCAAAATGGTATCAGCACAGGTGTGGAGACCAGCAACCGACCTACTGGAGGAGGAAGTAGTTTACCTCAGAGTATATCATCCTGCCATGCACCGCCGAGACACCCGCCGACACTTCTACCCTGAAAGGGACCACCAGATGAGAGAGGTTATGAAATGATAATAGAGATGAAATGGAGGGCAGGAAAATTGGGGAATGTAGTTAACCTAAGCACCATTCACCTAGCGACCCGGGAAATCCCCGAAAAACCCATAGGTAAGGTAGGTCGGCCACGGGAATCGAACTCAGGCCTCCCAAATGAGCGCCACAGACGAAATTGCCTGACCCATCTCTCTCGGTTTTAGACCTAAATCTTTGTGGAGAATTAATTAAATCAATTGTGCAGAATGTTTAAAGATAAATTTATGGTAAGGAATCTCCATATCTCAATGAATTACGGGACAAGATTTTTTCCCAGTTTTTCGTCTGCACGAGTGTTCAACATGTAGCGGGCTTGTATGGCACCATTTCTAACAGCTTATATAATGAAAGATAAACCTAATATGTTTTCATTGTTAGCATTATCTTCTGAAAATACAACGGACCTGACCGGCGCTGCTGTAGGAACCGATTCATTTGGGAGAGTCTATCTGCCAGTTGCGTTATTCGAAAGAAGCGTGTATATGAAAGTCAATATTTGTCTGTGGTGCCAACTTATAATTCAGGTGATATCTCTGGAACTTGGCAATAAAACAGTATGTTCCAGGGACACAAGCGAGATGAATTCTGATTAGGCAGGATGCGAGGCTGGGTATTGTGATCGTAATGTCCGCTGCTTCATTGCATCCTGCTACAGTGATTGGGTGGGCTGTACGGTTAAATAACTTGAGCTGTATATTCTTCGTGTTGATGACTGTCGGGCTCCTTAAATCTTGAGAACCTTTGGTTCGACCGCTACTAGCTGTAAATACAGCTCTCGTCACATGTGGACCTCTGTTACATGTTGGTCAAGTTGAACGTTTACAGAAACTCTTTGATTATGTGCTCAAACCTCCTAAACAAAAGAACGACAATTTAGCGCTTAACAGATCGGAAATATTGAAAAATTCAAAGTAGCAACAGCAGTCTCGAAAACGGAGCTTGAGACAAAAACTGACTCGGTTCAGGGATCCGGATTCTTGAAACCAGTTAATAAAAATGAAATAAACTGTATATTTATGTGAATCTCTAAAAGAAATCGAATATTTTAGCAAAATGATTAAAGTCACTTTCTTAAAATCAATAATAAGAACGCATAAACCATGTGTTCTGGTCGGAGAATTTGTTCTGAAAATGGTTGTGCCTCAACTCGAACTGCTTTACGATGAGCATTTTTCCAAATTATTTGTTTTTCAAAAATATCTTTTTTAACTAAAATATCCAATGCTTGATATATTTTTGTGACAAATGAAATATAGAAATTTTTGTGAATGTCCTCAGAAGTCCTCTTCATTTTGGATGACTTCTGCATAGCTAGTAAACTATATGAGATAATCAAAATGGTAAAACACAAATTTAGGTTTGGTAAAAACAAACAGTTTAGGTCAAATAATCTTTTGTCGAGACACACATTTTCGATATTCTTTGGTTTAAATTTTGCAAAATGTATACTTTTCTGAAATATGAAGTCAACTTTATGTCAGTCATGCAAAGGGAATGGAATTTATAAGCCTTCGCCGGCTATTTAAAACATTTGACTGTCAGTTAAAGTCTACTGTATTACCTACAATAAGATAAGCCCGCCTCGGTAGCGTGGTGGTAGCGTGTCTGCCTTACGTTCAAGTGGTCCCGAGTTCGAATCTCGGTTAGTGTGAGTTACCTGGATAAGGTTTTTTCCAGGGTTTTCCCTTATCCTGAAAGACGAATGTTGGGTAACTCTAAGCTTTATTGACTATGGGCTCATTTGAGCTTCATTTCACATATTCCGTTCATCGTCCGGTATGACTTAACGTTGGAAGACGTAAATTAAAAAAAAATGCAATAACATAATGTTTATCTTGAAGTAGATAGAGCAATGTTTGTATAAGAGCAGAGAAAGTCATGTATACATCACATAACGACCAAAACATTTGACTATCACTGAAAGTCTACTGTATTCCCAATAAGATAATGTTTATCTTGAAGTAGATAGAGCAATAAGTGTTTGTACAAGAGTAGAGAAAGTCATGTATACATCACATAACGACCAAAACATTTGACTATCACTGAAAGTCTACTGTATTCCCAATAAGATAATGTTTATCTTGAAGTAGATAGAGCAATAAGTGTTTGTACAAGAGTAGAGAAAGTCATGTATACATCACATAACGACCAAAACATTTGACTATCACTTAAAGTCTGCTGTATTCCCAATAAGATAATGTTTATCTTGAAGTAGATAGAGCAATAAGTGCTTGTACAAGAGTAGAGAAAGTCATGTATACATCACATAACGACCAAAACATTTGACTATCACTTAAAGTCTGCTGTATTCCCAATAAGATAATGTTTATCTTGAAGTAGATAGAGCAGTAGGTGTTTGTACAAGAGCAGAGAAAGTCATGTATACATCACATAACGACCAAAACATTTGACTATCACTTAAAGTCTGCTGTATTCCCAATAAGATAATGTTTATCTTGAAGTAGATAGAGCAGTAGGTGTTTGAACAAGAGCAGAGAAAGTCATGTATACATCACATAACGACCAAAACATTTGACTATCACTTAAAGTCTGCTGTATTCCCAATAAGATAATGTTTATCTTGAAGTAGATAGAGCAATAAGTGTTTGTACAAGAGTAGAGAAAGTCGTGTATACATCACATAACGACCAAAACATTTGACTATCACTTAAAGTCTACTGTATTCCCAATAAGATAATGTTTATCTTGAAGTAGATGGAGCAATAAGTGTGCAAGAGTAGAGAAAGTCCTGTCACCTAGCCAACCAGTGGTTATTCATTTTGTTATCTCTTGGACATGCAAGGAAAACGGAATTTCAAAGACCGTCACCTAGACAACCAGTTTTAAAAACATTTGACTATCACTTAAATCTACTGTATTTCCTTGTAACTACAATAAGATAATGTTTATCTTGGAGTAGATAGGCAATAAGTGTTTGTGCAAGAGTAGAGAAATTCATGTGTGTATGACGTACCAAATTTTTCATTGCTGTTCACACTTCACAGGTGGACACAAGGGTGTTTTTTAAAAATGTCTTTTTTTTCTTCTGTATTTGGGAACTTAAACCGAATATTTGTGGTGAAATGTTGTTATCAAATTATTCGATACATTGCAATGCTTCTACGTATTATAGCTGAGTAGAAGATAAAGTAAGAGAGCAGAGTACGAGTAAAGTATCCGGCGGATGAGCCATATTTATTTTTTGTATAAATATGGCGAGATAGCTACCAAGTCCACGTTAAGAATGTGATACGGCCTTCTTCCCCTCTCTATAAAATTCCTCGAGCCTCATCTAAATACTCAAGTCCTTAGCAGGAACCAATTTGGAACCTGTTTGTGTAGCATAACTCTCCTCAAGCAAATGTTTTCCTTTCCCTTTCCCCTGCTGTTTATCGTACCCTAAATTCCCACAGCCCTTACCTAGAACTTCTTGAAAATTTAGATTCCCGATTTAAAGTCCTTCTTGACTCAGCTTGACAACCTCTCCTGTGTGTTTTCAAAGTGATATCTGCAGTGGAAGATTTTATATTCTCCAACTGTTTCAGTGTGAGGTCATTTAGTGTGTGTCCAAGCATTCAGGAGGTACGGGGATCGATTCCCGGCGAGTGACATGTTTTTTCGGTATTTCTACAGCTACTTTTCTGGTCGTCATTTCTCGTCCCCGTCATCTGTTTAAGGATCCACGATCCAAAGGCTTGGGGTTTACGAAAGGTGTGGCATGCATTCATTGAAATGAAATCCACTCTTACTCCCGTCATCTGCAAAATCTGATGACCCTTCCAGTCCCTCCCGCATCTCACCTTTCCAGCGGTCGCATACGACGTCACATGCGGTACTCCGCCCAATCTTAGCAATGTTGTTAATTTGTCAGTAGAATTGGCCAGTGTTTCAGCGCCAAGTATTAGTGCCGCTGGAAGTGAGACAGCTTTCCACACCAGAAGAACATCGGAAAAGAAAGAAGCTAGTTTTGGAAGGTGAATAGATGAATTTTTTAAAACTGTCAATTGCCGTAAGGTTCATAGCTTTTTTGATAGAAACTAGTAATCGCAATTACAAAAGTGCTTCAAGCAGTAAACAATGATGCCGATTAGCGAGCTCTGAAAAATGAGCTTCCATACCATTCATAGATTTTAAATTTGTGAACAGAACCAGAAAATAATTTTTGCGTAAAGGTATATTGCTGTGGCGCAGGAATTATCAAAGGCAAGTTCAAAAGTGGAAATCGTTTATGGAATTCGTCCTTTGCCAGATATTTTTTTTCAGCAGTATGCCAATAGAACTTTCAAACCATTGCCAAAGTGGCTACACCCAGTTATTTAGCACTGTTATTCCACAAAAAGATTGGTGTCTTGCTTTGTAATTTATAAATTAGTGAGGTTATGTGATGGTACACACACCTTTGCATTAATGTTAACTAAAAGTGCATAAGCTACTCATATATCGAAAACAGCAAAGCAAAACTTCTCAGGTTGTTGACAGCGCACATGCTCGACACGTGTTTGATAAAGTGGTGTGACTATTCCCTCCAATCACAGTCGTCTGCGTAGTAATACATTTTCCCGCTTTGTTTACATCACCGTATTAACTAAGGACGACTCCAGTATAGACATATAAAACACTGTCCTTTTCTATGTTTCTGTTACGTTTCTCTGCTTTTGACAACTGTATTAGCATTCCACAACAATCCCGATACTCACAACTAGCAATGTACCCAACCCTAGACTGGCTTTTTCTCTTTTCATAGACCAAATCGAAGAGTCTGGAACAACAGCACCGTACACTTCTGGCTTTGTGATGGCAATCGGTAACTGTTTGCTACTCTCGCGGCAAACAACAAAAACGGAGGACTGGGGTAACTCACACTTACGTCCTTTATGGTAAATATTCTTTACCGCCGTGGCAATACGTACCGTTACCTTCATCTTTTCAAAATAATTGAATATATACTCTTGAAAAGCAACTTTTATTTGTATTTCCCCTAATCCCTGTCTGTGTAATGTCAAATTAGAAAGGGTTTTGGAATTTAATTATCTATTTCCTATGCTTCCTCAGAACTACCTTTTTTTTTATTTTAATTTCTCCTATAACAGAGGATGTATCGCATTCCATTCCTAGTTTCCTCAGTAATAAAGGGTATTTTGAAAGGCCTACAATTATTCAAGTACCTCACTGTATTTAGCCAATTTCAAACTATGTTCTCTACATGGAAGAAATATTAATAGTTTTTGTTTATTCAGAAACATGTCTAAAGATTTGCACATACCTGGATTTGTAGGTGCGATAGTCGCTTATTTTAGGTTTCTAATATACTTTAAATAAGCCTTTTTTGTGAGGTTTTACTTCGGTGATCAGTAAAGTAAACAATATCTATACACTTTTCTTAGTTTTTGAGATTTATAAAGAAAATTTTGCTTTATTAAAGATATCTATTAAAGCACGTGAAGGATTTAACAGCTTCCTTTGCAGGTTATTTATGGCATTGCAGTAGATGCTTAAAAAATTTTCTGACGTAAATGATCTCCTATTATCATATGATATATTCTTGTAAGGGGGGGATTTCTTTCAGTTACAGATGATGTTATATTGAAAGGTAAGGTACAGATGTAATGCTTATCTCCCTGTAGTACCGAATTATGACTTTTATGTCCTTAAAACCAGGATTGTGTTCAAGAATCTTCTGTATCTTGAACATAAAACCCCTGGATACATCACCAGAGCATTACAGACTTGCACATTCCAATAAAAATGTGTCTTATTATATACAAGAACTCTGCTTTACTATTCGTAGTACCAATGGAAATTATTTTGTGATTACTTTCAGTTGGAAAATAGTTATTCTTTGAGAATGCAGAACACCTGTTTGGGTTACTTTAGTTGTGAATTCACCATCTAGGTCTTTTAGGAGCAATTCCTCTTCAAGAAGCTGGGAACATGTATGTTGAATTTGTAATTAAATAACAAGCTAAATATCCAGTCTCTAATAATGGCAAATAAAGTGTGTCTGGTGTTTTTTTGGGAATAACCAAGTTCTCTTCATTTTGGACGACTCTTGTATACTGGATAAACGTAAGATGTGCTCCATTTGTAGATGGATGCGGCAGTGCAGGCGATAGTACGCAATAAACCCGTACGTAGTGAAGTAAACCTCCAAGTACCTACCTCAGCTGTCAGAATGGCAGTCCTCAAAGCAAATAATTTGTTGCTCAGCTATAATTGTTGTCTGTCAACTTATGCCCGCGTGAACAAAGACGAGCGCTTTGAATCTTACGTTTACACGATAGAATAAACAAGACAGGTTCGTGTTGTGGACTCAGATGAGTAAGCAAGTCATCCTCATATTCTTCTATTTCATGTTAATTCATCTTGTGTCACGAACAAAACGAATAGCGACTTAATGTATAAAGTATTTGAAAATTTAAATCAAAGCTGTAACAGTTGCACGGGTGAAGTAGCTCAATTGGTAGAGCACCTGTCTTCTTCGTGAAAGTCTCTTTATATATATTAGGAATAGCGCGATAGCAATTTTCCTCAATACTCGATAATCGATACTAGCTTCAATACAAAATAGAATTTTGGGAGAACTGTTTAAAGCCAATAAAATTAATTATCTGCACATATTTAATGAGACAAAACTTAAAACCATAAGTGTTCTTATTTTTAAACTCTACATTAGACATTTAAAGGCAAAGCAGTCCACTTTTATAAGTTTTTGTTCAAAAATACTAGCATTTTCTCGGAGTCAAGTCTACTTCTTTTTCTGTCACATATGAGTCCTGCTGTACTAAATAGTCTTATACACAAATATATAGTGGCTAAATTTTTTATTTCCAGAAATTTTGAATTTGTTTTCCAGTAATGCAGTATACTAGAAAGAGGAGGTGACAGGAGATGTGTAGTGATTTCTTCTTGGGAACTGTTGACAGTTGACACACGATTATTTTCTTGTGTAACGTAACCCGTAACCTCTGGCGTAACTGCCCAAAGTGGTCCTGAGCCTACCAACCCGACTGCCGGCCTCACGCCCACTTATGTACGCACGGCAGAGGTGGGCGATCATCCAACCGATACGGGGAGGAGATGTGGTGAGCATCTCGGCATCCCCCAGCCGGAACGTTGGTTTTCGTGACCAGGGCCACTTACCTAGCGTAAGCTCTTCACTTTCCTCACGATGCTGAGTGGGCACCGGCGCTATACCCGGGACTTAAAATCCGCACCCCATGGGTGGAATCGAACCCGGGCCGCTTTCCGTGGTCAGGGACCAAGGCATGATGCCTTAGCTCGCTACGCCACGGCGCAGGACATAATGTTACTCTACAGGAACCATATTCCTAGCAATTACTCGGGCTTTGATATGTTCTAATATTTTGCGATTTTAAAATAACATAAAAATTGCAGAATCACCACCGAAGAATCGAAAAAATACGGAGCGAATTTTCTGAGGCATCGTTCGATGTTGATCCCATGCAGGTATCGCATCGAGATGTTGCACTATCGAGGATACATCCCTAATATATAATAAAACAGCTTTCTAGACGAGTTAAAAACGAGGTGTACCTTAATTTAGCAATATGGGGTATGATTTCACGCCTCAAAAATGATGCATTCAAATTTTACCTATCTATTCAGGTTTATCAGTTATATTTACATATGTCATCCACAATAAAGAGTACTTCTTGAAGTTCTTCATATAACTGATAAAACATAAGGTATAAGAACGTACTACAACAAAAATGTTCATATCTTTAAAAATCACTACTTCAAATGACCTTCTTTGTAGCGTTAGCCATGCTCAGGTTATTCTTTGTTATTCTTATGTATTTTCAAATCCTTATACTTCTTTCAAGTCGTAAAGCTGCTATCGCCTCCCCCCACCCCCCCCCCACCCCCGCCGTCGTGGTTATGTGAAAGCATGGAAATTCAAAACATTCACGTTTTAAACAACTGCCGGTCGGTTTAGCCTGCTGTGTTCTTGAACATACAAAGAGATGTAAATGAAAGTTAATCTCGATTAAGAAGAAATACTTAGGCCCAGTTGCATAAAAATCGCTAACTGCAGTTCATTTATAATCGAAGATCAAAACTGAACTAAGTTGACGAACTCGCGTGGGTTGTAAAATGCTGATCTTAGATCAGATGATGGCCTTTCAGTTCTGATCTGGCATCATAAAAACAAATGCGGCAATATCGCCAAACATGTCGCAACTTTCGTGTTGTATCGAAAGGAATCGAGAATTATCGGAACTATTCGACTCCGTTTAATTCAAGTGCACAGAGTAGCCAATTTGGACAAGAAAAACTAAATAAATCTTTCGCGTTATGGTTATTTGTTCTAGAAATAATGTTATGTTAAATAAACAGTATAAGAATTTACTACATATGAAACAGTATTGATTAAAAGTTAATTATTTGGCTTACTTTATCTCCATTATATGCCCAATGTACGTCTTTTTCATTTTCGTTTGTTTACAGTACTGTGAGCTGGAAAATTTAAACAAAAAATGGAAGATAAATGCAGTTTTAAGTTACAAATTATTATATTTTTATATAAAAATGGAAGTTCAAGCAAGAGAAGATGCCTTCCGCTAACTTTAAATCTCACATAACCCTTCTTATTTCACTCTTTTCCATAGGCGTCCTGATGAAATGAAGTCTTAAGGCGTCAATTTCCCTTGTAACTTCGTGTATTGTTCCAAACGCAGTCCCTTTATTTATATTAAATATATCCCCAATCGTCATTTGGAAGCTTTTAGAACCGTAATGTGAGCAGGATCATAAATATTGGATTAAGTGCATAGTGTTCTTAATTCTGCATATAGCCCAGGCTCCAGTTCTTTGACTACATGCTTTGATAGTCGAAATCTCATTTTGAATTTTCTGTCATTTAGTTCTGAGATGGGATTTCCTCTATGTTGGAAAACACAAGGGACCTTTCAAATTGAAAATTCTAATCATCAGAGATATCAGAGTTACCTGAATTCTGAAAATAAAAGAAATAAAAACGCTTTATGTACTATTTATTTAAAGCTGCACTGCTTATTTCTTCTCAGCAACTATTCTGTAAATTCTGCAGTTCTGCTGATCGAAGTTCAATCAAGTTAACTGGAGAAAATTCACCAGTTAGGTTTGATCTTCTTCAAGAGGCCATGAACTTAGATCAATGCTTATACCACCAAAATTCTAAGTTCAGCTTGATTGAAGATCATTTTGATATACTTGAACTTAGATTACACTGGGCAACTAAAAAGTAATTGTTGAATGTTTCGAGCACTTAATGAGGCAATTCCTACTAATTTTGGGTTGAGAAAAACAAATATGACAATGAAAAAGTTTTATTATCTCTAGTTACTATGATAGACACAAGGTGGAAGTATTACATATTAACGTATTGAGAGAAAAGAATACATTTTAGTTAGATACATGCTAACAACAATGAAAGTGCATCTGATTTTTTTAACTGGTAGTTACATGCTAGGAGTTCTAAATTGCTGGAAAAATACTTCGTAGATACTCGTGTCTGAAGAGAATCATGTGGTGGCGTATTGACTTCGTAGTCTTTTAGCTTGCCTCTTGTGATGGAGTTCCGCAGAATACCTATACAAAGACCAACAGTAATCCACAAGCATTACTTCATTCCAACGGCCCTGATATCTTTGTTCCATAACAGAAATATCCTGATGGAATCTCTCCCCATGTTCATCACTAACAGCTCCACAACTAGGAGGGGAAACGTCTAGGTGGGAGTGGAGAAAATGGATCTTAAGGGATATGTTGCAGGAGCACTATCACCAAATGCTTGTAGTTGTCATCTATTTTGTTGCCTAAAACTCCATGAACAACACCCTTGAAGGCTTCCCAAGCTTCCTTTTCTTTCCCCTCCAAAATTTGGTCAAATGCAGGATCCTTTACAAGTTCTCTTATTTGTGGTCCGACAAAAATGCCTTCCTTAACTTTTGCATCACTTAATTTCGAAAATTTCTCTCTGATTGTGGTTTCTTATTTGACAGGTGTGCCAACTCCCAAAAATAGTTCCCCAAATTCAAAATCTTCACTGTAAAAAATTAAATGTCACTTTATCTTCAAAACAAGAGCTAATCTATCATTTTTAAGGTGATTTCTGAATTCAGCAGACGGAAATACACATAAATTCACTATTTTTAAGCCCGAAACTTTTTCATTGATGTCCAGTGTTATCCTTTATGCAATCTGGTCTTAGAAGAATAAAGGTTTGTAGAAAAGCGAGTCGAGAAAATGATGTCAACGTAAGATATCGTTGTTAATGATTTGAGGTGTTAAATGTATGTGTGTAGGAACATTACAGCCAGAAGACACAGACGAAACGAAATAAATGAAGATCTTGCAGGAGGTGAAAAATAAAAACGCAACAAAGTGCCGTAAATAAAAAAGCGAGGTTGGAATCATATGCATTAAAATATGAAAGTGAAATATGGATTTTAAATACAAAAGAATGCCTATTTAGGATTTTCTTGCTGGGGGTATAAAACACGTGACATGTACGAGAGTTTACGACCCTACATAAAACTCCGGTACACATTGCTCTGTTCCGATAACTAAAGCCCATATAACGTTCAGTCGGGATAATAATTGCTTCTCTCTCTCTCTCTCTCTCTCTCTCTCTCTCTCTCTCTCTCTCTCTCTCTCTCTCTCTCTCTCACTCTCTCTCTCTCTCTCTCTCCACGGCTTAACGTCGCTGCGTCACAAACGGCATCTCGTCGGACTGGTTATTCTGAATTTGTGCTTCCTCTTCTGTTACGGCGTGCGGTCTGTTACGATTGGGCGGATGATATTCACTTTGGCGTTGGATGAGTTGCTGATAGACACGCTTTCTAGTGACGTCTCTGGGCAGTTCGGGACTAGTGGGGAAAGCCACTCGATGCTCGGAAGCCTTGTATTTTCGAAATGCCAAAAACAAAATAGTGTCACCGATGGCATTGTGTTGCCGCGACAAAAGGGAGCCTGGCGCGTGGGCAGGAGAGTTGGACGCTTTCCAAGAGAAAGAAAGAGACCGACACAGCTCCGGAATGTTCTGTCCTTCTCTTGCCGCCGCGTATGTTCTCGGAAGGTCTACGGCATTCTAGAAACAATGACTGGAGGTATAAGTGTTAGAAGCGGCAGTTGTGTGATTGTTATTGTGACAGTGGACGTGATTTCTTTCATTTGTTTATGTGCGGTGGAGTACCGAGTCGACCTTGAAGACCGCTGATTGTAATTTCATGTCTTTTTACTGCAATAAAGGGCGTTCTAAACTTCCACAAATCAGACTTTTGATTCTACATAACCCTCGCAGTCAGAATAGAGAAGAAGCATCCTTAGTCAAAAAATAAATAAAATAAAAGCGATTAAAAATAGGCAATTTTGTCTGGATGAGAGGAGGGATAAAAATAACGTATTTGGAAAAATATTTCAAAGGGAGGTTAAATTGAAATAGTCGGGTATTATGCAATAGGTGGTTTAAAACATTGAAAAATTAATTTGACTTCATTAAATTGTTTTAAAAATAGACAAAAGGTGTGTAAAGAAATGTTTATAGGCGTAGACCATAGATCAAGTCTAGAATGACAGGTAAAAATAGGTTTTGTTTGCATTTCAATGAATGTAGTTCTTTCAAATATATAATTCGGATTTAAATTAGGCTATATTTCTATTTATATAGCAAATAATAATTGCTGGTATTATACTCCAAACTAATTTTTAACTTTAGCTGTATTCAGTATATTTTGTACGGTGATATTGAACATTATACGTTCACGCCGGCTATTAAGACATACCATAATGGTATTTCAAATACACGACACGGCCTCTTGGACAATGAACCTTTAAAGTTAAGTACAAAACATTGCCAGCTAAAAAGCGACCACAATATAACAAACCTTATTAGTTCAGGATTTCAAATTTTCAGTCATAGGTATCCTTAAATGGAAAACATAAGACGGGGGAAATGAAGCTGTCAAAGAGAAACCTTTTAAGTCTAGCCTGGAATCGAAATTAGAAACATTGACATGCGGGTACTCTGCCGGTTTAAAGACAACGTTAGGGACTCCATCCCCGATCGCGCCTATGTGGTCTTCTCTTTTTTTTTTCTTTAATTAACACTGCATGCTCCGTTACATCGTAACACTACATGCATTCCTTAAACTTATTACGAGTTGTAGTAATTACAATTGTTACAAGTGTTACAAATTCTCATTATATGATACATTTTTTTTTTGGTTATGCTTTTACATTTTTCAAAGTCTATTTTGTTTATGAATTTTAAAAATTGTTTTTGGTAGTGCTTGATTAGATCACTGTTTGTTGCCGGCCACTGTCCACCCCTCAGTCTAATGTTTTGTTTCAGTTCTAATCTTTCACTGTTCAGAAGAGGACAGTTGTATATTAAATGATCCACTGTTTGGTTTTGTAGTTCACATTTGCACATTGCACTTTCCGATATTTTGAATCTGTTGTAGTAGTCCCTTGTCTTCCCATGTCCAGTTAGGATGGCGGTAGTCTGTCCGTTGAGTGGGATGCTCATTTTTAGTCGTTCTTGCACAGAAGGAAAGAACTTTTTGCTGATTTTTCCTTTTGTTGTGTTCTCCCATTGGTCTTGCCACCGTCGCAGTCCATTCTCTTCTGCCTCCTTGATTATGTGTGTCCTAGGTATCTTGCTTTATCGCTCCCTTCTAGAAGCCACCTTAGAAGAGAAAAGGGCCACTATGGTCTACTGTAATGCTGTGCTCCGCTCGTGATACTCCGTTTTCTTCTCCTATATATATATATAGTGTATTAGTTTCAATATTTTAACAAAGATACTTTACCTAACCCTTCAGTTGTTTGTAGAAATTTCCGATTAAATCTGGTTATGGAAACACGTGTATGAGTCTTAGAGACTTGTCAGAAATACTAACACACAATCAGAGATGTACCGTCAGATTTACGACTTTTCTCTGACGGAACATTTAATAAATCGTGCAGATGATGAGTGTTACAAATAAGTGTGAACAGGTACTGCGTGTTTCCCACGAGAGTACGCAGTTTAATTGCAACGTCAGCAAAAACTCAGATTAAAATCGCATGCTGTATGCAGACGTTCATTTGTTTTATAGCCCTCGCTAACTCTTAACTCACGTTTTCACACACTCTATTCTATAAAATATAAATACGTTATGCGTATTTGTTATCCATACAAATTATGTATTATTTAATATAGTAAAGTAACAAACACATAAATAGTAAACTTACGAGAGTGGTGTGAGAAATTGCCGACCTCAACATGAAGATGGCAGCACTCGTAAATAGAAGCTAGTAAATTTCGTTGTTCATCTGTTGACAGTTACCAAAGTTTCAGTCATTTTGGACACTCAGTTGTTATGTAACAGTAGTTTGAGTGATTTGATGTGTTTTTCTATGAAAATGACGAAATCGAGTATCGAGCTGTCATTAAATATTTGTTTTTGAGAGGCAATACGCCTGCGCAAATCAAAGATGAGATGGATTCTGTGTATGGGGCCCCTGCACCATCATTTACTACAGTGGAATTTTGGGCAGCTGAATTTAAACGTGGCTGTAAGAGCTTGGGAGACGATGAACGTTCGGGACGTCCAAAAAATGCAATTACTGACGAAAAAATCGCCAAAGTTCACCAAATGGTGTGTGAGAGAGAGAGAGAGAGAGAGAGAGAGAGAGAGAGAGAGAGAGAGAGAGAGAGAGAGAGAGAGAGAGATAGCAGAGGCTATGAAAATGACAAAAGAACGTGTTTGTCACATATTAAATGAACATTTAGACATAAGAAAGCTGTCCGCGCGTTGGGTGCCGCGTTTGCTCAGGTTAGACCAAAAACGTGTTCGAATGAACATTTCCAACGCTCTGTCGGCGCAGTTTAGGCGCAATAGATCTGATTTTTTGCGCCAATTAATTACTGTAGATACTTGGATACACCATTATAAAGCCGAAACGAAAATACAGTCCAAACAGTGAACTGCAAAGTTGGAACCGGCTCCATGGAAAAGTGATGGCGACTGTTTTTGGGGATAGTCATGGAGTTATATTATCCATTATCTTCAAAAAGGAAAAACCATTACAAGAGCATACTACACAACATTATTTGACAAGCTGAAGGCAGAACTTGCTGGAAAACTGCCACATTTGCAGAAAAAACAAGATCCTGTTTCACCAAGACAACGCACTGTCTCACAGCTCAGCGGTTGCAATGGTAAAAATCCAGGAATTAAGATTTGAACTGCTTGACCATCCACCTTACTCGCCAGATGTAGCCCCAAGGACTTGTTTTTGTTCTCTCACCTGAAAATTGCGCTAGGAGTACATGCCTCACATGTCTGCCTCACGTTCAAGAGATCCCAAGTTCGAATCTCGGCCAGGGCGAGTTACCTGGATAAGATATTTTCTGGGGTTTTCCCTTATCCTGGTAGACGAATGTCGGGTAACTCTAAGCTCCATGGACCCCGGTATCCTTTCACCAATTTCATTCATCGTCCGATATGACTTAACGTTGGAACGTAAATTGCCCAAAAAGAAGGGAAAAAAGGAGAGAGAAGTTACTGAGTGTGTTTGGAAGTTCTACTTCAGGTGAAAAAATAAAGTCACAATAAAAACAATCGTTTAAGAATTTGAAATAGTGTTTCATAGACGGGAGTTAATACTTCAGGAAAAAGAAGTTTCAAATGGACGATTTGGGTAAGTGCGTTTGTTCTCAGAACCTTTTTAGAGTATTATGAATTGGTAAAGAAATTCCATGAATGAAGAAGTTATTCTATACAGCAAATGATAAAATTAATTTGTTGATGGACAAAAAACATTCTGGCGAGTATTAAAGGAAATGGGATTTAGTTTAAAAAAATGCAGGAATAGTAGAACGTCTTATCGATACGATTTAAACCTTATTGAACTGATATGACATATCATGAAGAAAAAAAGCAGATAAATGTGCAATCTATGGCTTTAAACATAATATTCAAAGGACTAACCAGTCAGTGTTTAAACGACAGAGGACTGGAAAAATGCGAGCATCAAAATCAAGTCCATAGATTAAGAATACTGGCATCGAGATGCCTTGATGGAAGAAGAAACAGAAAGAATAGTGATCAATGTGAGTTTGGATAGTAGTGATGAAGAGGAAGTAAATACCTTAGGCGGTTATATGGATTCGAGGATGTTAAGGCTGAGTAATCTATTCTAAAGATCCAATATTTGGTTTACAATGAGCACTGTGACAAGCATGAGCAGAAACAATTGCATTGCGTAGCAACTGTTTTTAACTGTTTCTCTGCTTAGTAGAAACAAATGCAAGCTGGTGCGGTAAAAAGATACCGATTGGGTTTAGGTTAATGGTCACATGACACTTCTCCCCGTTTCTAAATATTTTCGTCGAGCGTTATGCATTTAGAAAGCAATGCAGACCCCAGACCGTCCTTGTGGAGACGAGTGGGTGGTTGGGCCCCTGCTGGCGGGGGGGAAGGCTCCGCGAAACCAATTCATACATTTAAAGATGGCAACTCTAGCCATGTCCGAACACGGGTGGGCTTTGAAAGCGGACTTTATTGCAGACCAGCTACCATAAATTCGGGGTTTCATTACCTCTAGCAAATGACTTCATTATGAAATATGATCTGTGTCTGCCACTCGGAGAGGAGGTGTTAAAACTGACATAAACAGCTGCGTTGCAGGTGATATTTACAACAGTTTTCACACAAATATGTCGGTGTGTAGGTAGATGAAGTACTGTATTCTACCCCAAAATAAAGTTTCACATTTATATCACTTCCATTGTAGGGATGGGCAGTGTCATCTGAATATAACTAGTTGCCCATCAACGGTTACCCAACCGAGCAGCATGGCTCAGGCGGTTTCGTCTGTGGCCGCATTCGGTAGGTCTGGGTTCGAATCTCCTACCTCACCCATGTGTTTTTACGGGGTTTCCCCGGGTAGGCAGGTGAGTTCTGGATAGGTTAATTGGATCCCCGGAATTTCTTGTCTCTTCATCATCATTTCACATCATCTCTCATCTAGTGGTGTTTTTCAGGGTAGAAGTGTCGGCGGGAGTATCGGTGCTGCATGGCAGGATGATGTACTTCTAATAAACACTTCCTCTTTTAGTGAGACGGCCTCTGGCCCTTCTTGTTCGTCTATTTCAGGACCACAATGTGTGGAATGGCGGCTGAACTGGCCTGCCGGGACCCTGTACACTGCACTATCGTGACTTCTTGTGACGGCCGCTCTCGTCTTATTCCCAGAGATGCACCACAAATTGTATAGGTACAATAGACCAAGAAACGAACTCCGCAAATAATCCAATCCAGTGTACTGCAAAAGACAAGTGAAACTACCAAATTGCATTTGTTTATATACATTTGCTACTCTACAGGAGAGTGGTTGATTTTGTCATATATATATAATTATTCTTGCCTTGTTTTTTCATATTTCCTGTATATAATGTATTTTTATATTTAATAAACTATATATGACTGCACGCTTCTTTGACATGTTCAATGTTCACAAAAATTTTAAACGACTGCTCAGTTATACCTAGTTTAATTGGTAATGAAATCATCTTAAATATTTTTTATTTCTATTAAATTCATTAGCAGTATTTTTTAATAAAATCCAATTTTTATATAAAATCTAATATAAATTTTCAGCATTTACCAGGGTCGGCTGATAAGTCATGGGCCTTACATAGAGATGGCGCCCCTAGCTTGTATCCATAGTTACAGGTCAATTTGGAGCTCTACCGTAAAAATCCCTGTCAATTTTAGAGGCGGCTTATTACCATGGATAAACCTTCGATACATCACTACACTCCAGAAAGTAAATCACAGTCAAAACAGGAGGTTATAGTGCTGGTGGGAAGATGGTGTTCTCGAAGCCCCGCGTTGCGGCGATCATGTGAAACGGGATTATTCTCACCTGATGTCGTCCCGCGTTGTCACTGGGGTTGTGGATTGCATTCAGTCCACCAGGAAGGTGATGACGAAGCCACGAGTTGCTAATTCTTCGTGGTCCGATCTGGCACTCTGATATATTGATGTATATAAAAAATCTCCAGATCTGCTTCAGTCTGAGCTATGAGAACTCTTGAATTTGCAAACGTGGTCGTGAGCGAAAGGCTAAATTTTCTAAATAGACTTCGATACCAGTAAATTCTTTTTACTTTCAAAATATCAAGATGTTCAAGATATTCAATTTAATTTGTATTATTTATACAATTGTCGTATAAAACTTGACAATGATGTTGTATACATTAACAGAAAACGGATATTAACCGTTTTAGAAGGTATCGTCTGTTCACCTTAACATCCATCAGAAAACGCTTTCTTTCCTAGTTGTTTTACTAAAATTATTGATTTTTCTTTCACTCGTTGTCATCACCACCAATCAAATTTGCCCGCCTGGGCAGCTGAGATGGCACCGTATCTGCCTCACGTTCCAGAGGTGCCGAGTTCGAATCTCGGTTAGGGTGAGTTACCTGGTTAAGGCATTTTCAGGGGCTTTCTCTTATCCACGAATTTCGGGTACCTCTAAGCTCCATGGACCCCGGACTCATTTGAGCATCAATTCATTCATTTCATTCATCGTCTGATATGACTTAAGGTTGGAGAACGTAAAATAAAATTAAAAAAAAATCAAACTTCACACATTACAGAATATAACTTTTAAAATTAGCAATGATAAAACATTCACATCATATCACTTACATGTTGCGTCATCTCATGACTTACTGAATTTTACAATTTCCTTTCTTAATCATTTTAACATATCCATATCGGTTCTTAAACCACATATTTAAATAATTGTACAATTCTTGGGGCCTAAACCAAATCAATCGTTACAATTACAATGGGAAAAATGGTCGAATTGCTGTTCGTGAGATCTAGCATCCAGTTCCCGAACCTCAAAAAATTTCTTGGAGGATGGAGACTTCACAGATCATTGTTGCGATAAATAGCTATTTTGATGACCATGATAAATCGCACTACAGAGATTGTTTCATTAAATTATAACACTGTAATGACAAATGTATTAGCCTTTCTCGAGATTATATTGAGAAATAACGTTTTTTTTTATTGTGAGGCCTGGGACTTATCAGCCGACCCTCGTAAAAGATGCTTTGCAGTACGAGTTTTCTTAAAAGGGAGTTAATATTGCGTTGCTATCCATTTGTGAGCCGTGTTTATGGTTTCAATTCTAACTCATCGTGAAGTTAGTTATAAATTCACTGCAGAATGTCTACCATATAGACAAACTCGTTTTACGTGAATGTAACCCATTATATATAAGAAAAATGTGATAAGTTTACAATTTTCTGCAATCTACGAGGGCTCTTCAATAAAGAATGGTCATCATATTTTTACGGTCACAATTTTTCTCACTAAAATTATTCTGTTAGCTTAATGTGGAACAAACACGCCGTAGTAGTTTCATTGTTGGTACTTCTGGTTCCCGCCTGTGAGAACCAGGCAAGCTCAAACATGTTCAGTATCGCCTACCGCTGCAATGGAGGCAACATGCAGTTAAAGTTGATGTTAGAGGAAGATCCGGAGTTTCTTTCAAACCTAATCACTGCTGATGAAACTTGGCTACATCATTTTGATCCTGAGATCAAACAGCAAAGCTCAGTGTGGAAATCTCCTTCATCACCAACCCCCCAAAAAGCAAAAGTGGTTGCTTCTGCTGGGAAAGTTATGGTTATCTCATTCTTTGATATTCATGGAATGGTTTATCAGCATGTTGTACCTGCACACACATCAGTAACTGGACAATACTACAGGGATGTCCTGAAAACATTGCAAGTCCTTATCAGGCGCAAGGACAACATTTCCATGAAGCAGGCTGGATGCTGCACCACGATAATGCGCGGCCGCATATTGCCAATGTTGTTGCTAAATATCTTGCAAAAATTAACGTGAAGTGCATCCCTCACCCTCCCTATAGTCCGGATTTAGACCCATGTGACTTTTTTCTATTCCCTAACTTGAAGAAACGCCTTCGTGGGAGGCATTATCCATTATCAGAAACAGTGGTGAAGGCTGCGGAGGCGATTTTGAAGGATCTCTCAAAAAATTGTTTCCAGCATGTCTTTGAAGACTGGCAGAAACGCTAGGACAAGTGCATCACATTCAGGGGAGACTATTTTGAGAAGGACTATCAAAATTATAAGGATGAGTAATGGTACGTTGTCAAAAAAAGATTATGATCATTCTTTATTAAACAGCCCTCGTAGATTGCAGAAAATTGTAAACGCATTACATTTTTCTTCCCCCGTTGTTATGAGCAGTTTTGATAAATCACAGTGGATTGGCACTTATACCGTTTTCATCCCCAAGCCCTGCCTACAATTGTAAAGTTGGATAAGAGTATTATTTTATTCGGGGACACGCACCAACATTTTATGGACAAATTATACACATCGGGTTTGTATCAAACATAAAGAATAATCAAAATTATTAAAAAAGAGGCCTGGTCGGTAGTATTTCAATCACTCAGATATTTGTCAAGTGGCCACATTTCATATGTTAATTTGGGTGCCTTTGGCTGCTTTTGACGTACATCCACCATTCGAGAGAATACTAATTTATGGCATTCCCCAATAGAAGCAGCGGGGAAATTAAAATAATTTAATATGCTGGTTCATATGCATAACCAGGAGCTACCAAATAGCGGCAAATGTTTCGTTTTCTTACAGTTCTCAACAAACAATCATAAACTCATCAGGTAACGTTTTCCTGAAAACATATTTTTAATTTAAAAAGCTACAAATGCATACTTTAGAATTATGGTTCCTAAAATGATTCTCTTTTGTTTGTAACACGAATTTATTGGTAAGAAAATTTGAAATGTTTTCCCAAAATTTAGTAAATATTTCTGTAAGAAAGTAAAAAGCCTGATCTCTTAAGTTCATAAGACTTTTTTATCCACTGTTGTATATTTCTATATCGCCTATGAGATTATTTTTATGGTAGTCCTTATATTAATTGCTTATAGAAACAGATCCGTTGAACATTTCAATATAGAAACAAAGGGATAAAGGAAGATTAAGTGATATTCAGATGTTTATATGCTGGTTTGAAATCTCATACGCAGCGAGAAACAGCTGCTTTGACAGTTATCTAGTATCAAAGAGTTACCAGACATCTCGGACGATGAAAGAAATTATATTCAAATGAGTACAGGGTACGTAGAGCTTAGAGTTACTAGACATTCATCTTTCAGGATAAGGGAAAACCTCCAACGTTAAGTCATATCGGACGATGAATGAAATGATGTTTAAATGAGTCCATGGGATATAGAGCTTAGAGTTACCAGACATTTATCTCTCAGGATAAGAGAAAACCTCCAACGTTAAGTCATATCGGACGATGAATGAAATGATGTTTAAATGAGTCCATGGGATATAGAGCTTAGAGTTACCAGACATTTATCTCTCAGGATAAGAGAAAACCTCCAACGTTAAGTCATATCGGACGATGAATGAAATGATGTTTAAATGAGTCCATGGGATATAGAGCTTAGAGTTACCAGACATTTATCTCTCAGGATAAGAGAAAACCTCCAACGTTAAGTCATATCGGACGATGAATGAAATGATGTTTAAATGAGTCCATGGGATATAGAGCTTAGAGTTACCACTCTTTCTTCAGAACAAGAGAAAACCTCCAACGTTAAGTCATATCGGACGATGAATGAAATGATGTTTAAATGAGTCCATGGGATATAGAGCTTAGAGTTACCAGACATTTATCTCTCAGGATAAGAGAAAACCTCCAACGTTAAGTCATATCGGACGATGAATGAAATGATGTTTAAATGAGTCCATGGGATATAGAGCTTAGAGTTACCAGACATTTATCTCTCAGGATAAGAGAAAACCTCCAACGTTAAGTCATATCGGACGATGAATGAAATGATGTTTAAATGAGTCCATGGGATATAGAGCTTAGAGTTACCACTCTTTCTTCAGAACAAGAGAAAACCTCCAACGTTAAGTCATATCGGACGATGAATGAAATGATGTTTAAATGAGTCCATGGGATATAGAGCTTAGAGTTACCACTCTTTCTTCAGAACAAGAGAAAACCTCCAACGTTAAGTCATATCGGGCGATGAATGAAATGATGTTCAGATGTGTACAGGGTACATAGAGCTTATAGTTACCTTTCAGGATAAAGGGAAACCCCAGGATAACTCACTCAGACAGAGATTTGAACTTGGGACCTCTTAAACGTGACGCTACCACCACGATATAGAGGCAGACTTAATGATCACTTTTTTAAGTTACAGTGGAATCTGTAATAATTTTCAGGAAGTATATAGAAGAGTATAAAGTAAGTGTAAGGCTCCAATGTAGTGTGTAGAGAAATTCTATAGAATTTAAAGCTGTTTGACATATTACTTTGAATTTTGGAGTAATTTAAACCTTTTAAAGTACAAAGTCGCCACTTTTGGTTTTCTTCTTAATGTGGTAGCATGTAGTTTGTAAATCAGTTTTTGTAATGTGCGTATTTCTGTATAGGATTAATGCGAGGGAAGTGTCGCTTGTGTCGTTTTGCTTCTGATGTCACCTGGCACACATTCGTCTCCCGAAGGCACGATCTTCCCTCCGATATCGAGCCATATCGATATATTATAACAGGTCAGACAATATAATGTGCTTTAATATGATGCATCAATCCTTATAACGTCCGAATTACTCGAGGCGAAAATTTTTGGTGGCTAGGCTCGGCTAGTTGTTACGCATTCCTCCAAGAAACGGAACGACGATTTTTCATGAACAAAAGAACAAAACAACAAAAAACGATTCCATCATTAAACTGGCCTATATAAATCATTTTTACCCCGACAAGCCCCAAGTGGGCGGATTAGAAAAAAAGAAACTGTTAAACAAAAGATCGCTGTATGAATAATTCCGAATTATTGTAATTTGTTCTTGAATTCGGCGGAGCTGGTCGCTGATTGGCTAAGACATTCAATCTGGTTACATTTTTACAGCAATCAGCGACCATGTAGAAACTGCTGCTTCTTCTTCTTCTTTTTTCCCTCTTTTCCCTTACACAGCCATGTTGTCTTCTGTTGCTTTTCGTCGCAATGTCATCTTTTCTGAGACGATAATTGAAGCGCTGGGATAAAAAATTGTAATATTAATCACTCAAAGCTTATTTCGCGAAGGAAAAATTAGGAAAGCACTTCTATTTTTATCTCACTCCTTTCTCTTTAATTCCTTCCTGATGTAATATGTACGCTACACCTGTAGGTCTTTTGGCCTACTAACGCCAAGGTCGCGGGTTCAAAACTTCGCCAGACCAATTCTTTTTAAGTGCAATTAAAAGCGAAAACTCCTACAGCGCAAACTTCCGGCACATTGGCGGCGGCGATATAATCGAAGCCATTGATAGCGTCTTTATTAAACAAAATAATTATTTGAAAGGGTAGAGCCAGACTGAAAAATGCAATGCCATAGCCGGGATTTAAACCACGGATATTCTGGTTCCCGGCTATGGCATGACTTATTCAGCTTGGCTCTACCCATTCATATTGCGTCCTACACACGGCTGGTGTGGAAGATCAATTATTTTCCATTAAAATAATTATTTATTTATAAAACTCGACGTTTTCTGTTTCTTAACTGCGAGTTAATTTTATTCTGTATAAGATTATCTGAATAAGGAATTCTTTGTAAGTAGACAGTAAAACTTCGATAACCCGGAGCAGTCTTGAAAAACAAAAGTTCCTTAGCTTAGTAAATGCACAAAAAAATGCTATTTTCAGTAGGTAGTCGAATTCATTGCACTCGCTCAACCAGGAACCAGGCTGGAAGAGAAACTGTGATAAAGTCGTGGAAAATGTTGTGACGTAGTGTGTGTGGCTTTCCAGTTAACAAGATTGAAAAACGTAAAAATATAAGTGTAGAAGAAAATTTTATAGACAATTTAGCAATATCGATGTTTGTTCCGAAGTTGATGAAGAAGGCATTGACAATGACGGATGTTATAAACCGATTCAAGAGGAAGGCATTATTACATCATGCAGTGTTAGTGAAAATGAAAATGAAGAGTATTCAGATTCAGACAGTGTTGATGAACCAGCTGTAGTTATGGCCCACACACAAACAGTAACAAACATAAAGAAATTATGCTTTATTTCGAGAGTCAAGACAAAAGAAAGTCTAATGTATAATAATGTTAGTATAAAGAAATGATTAATTTGCATGAATTAACTACGAGAGCTGTTCAATAAAGAAAGATGCTTTTTTGACAACGTACCTTTACTTATCCTCATAATTTTGATGGCCCTTCTCAAAATAGTCTCCCCTGAATGCCATGCACTTGTTCCAGCGTTTCTGCCATTCTTCAAAGACATGCTGGAAACCATTTTTGACAGATCCTTCAAAATCGCCTCCGCAGCCCTCACCACTGCTTCTGATGATAGATAATGCCTCCCACGAAGGCGTTCCTTCGAGTTAGGGAATAGAGAAAAGTCACATGGGACTAAATACGGACTATAGGGAGGGTGAGGGATGAACTTCACGTTGATTTTTACAAGATATTCAACAACATTGGCAATTACGGGCCGTGCATTATCCTGGTGCAGCATCCAGCCTGCTTCACGGAAATGTGGTCTTTTGCACCTGATATGGACTTGCAATGTTTTCAGGACATCCCTGTAGTATTGTCCAGTTACTGATGTGTGTGCAGGTACAACATGCTGATAAACCATTCCATGAATATCATAGAATGAGATGACCATTACTTTCCCAGCAGAAGCAACCACTTTTGCTTTTTTGGGGGGTTGGTGAGGAAGGAGATTTCCACACTGCGCTTTGCTGTTTGCTCTCAGGATCAAAATGATGTAGCCAAGTTTCATCTGCAGTAATTACGTTTGAAAGAAACTCCGGATCTTCCTCTAACATCAACTTTAACTGCATGTTACCTCCATTGCAGCGGTAGGCGATACTGAACATGTCTGAACATGCCCGGTTCTCACAGGCGGGAACCAGGAGTACCAACAGTGAAACTACTATGGCGTGTTTGTTTCACATTGAGCTAATAGAATGTAATAAGATTGAATTTTAGTGTGGACAATTGTGACCGTAAACAAAATTATGATCATTCTTTTTTGAACAGCCCTCATAAATTAAATTTTGGACGATACGTTTAAAAGTCGTTTTTTAGAAAACCGAAATGTTTTAAGTGTGTATTTAAGGGGTAGTTTGTGGTGAAAGATATTTCTTGCTAGCCCATCTTTGGAAGTTGCTGAACGTAGAGTTAACCAAGTTTCGTGTTCACAGACAGACAGAAACACAGTCCTCTTTTCTAAAGCTTCCTTCTTTTGTTTGATGAGTAATTCTGTACTGAATCTTTGGATGTTATGCGGTACTTCTCCTATTCAAATAGGAACTATCAATAATGTGTAGAAGCTATTAACAAGCGACACAAGTTAGAGGTTCACGTAGATGTAAAGATATACTTTCAGTTTGATGTAACATTTTTAATGAAGCCTTTTCCCTCTCCGCACGTTCTCAGACCCAAATTACCTGTTTCGTATGAAAAGCGACGAGTGCGTGTTGGTGCTATGCAAACATTCTAATGTTTGTGTTTTTTTGGACCGTCAGAAAACAAGGTTAATATTTTACATGTCTGACACCTTGTGCTTAATATTTAAGACTGGCCTTTTGGAAATCGAAACTTTGGAATTATCGGCTGACAGAGACGAATAAACGAAACCCAAGCATGTGTGTAATTAAAGGGGTTCGTTAGAGCAAAGATTGATTCTTACATGCATTAATATTTAATGTTATTTATGAACCTAATCGAAGTAACCACAACATTCCGTCGTGATTTCACAAACTTCATAAATCCTCTCCATCAACTGTTTACTTCATATATGTAACCTCAGATTTTAATAATCACGTAGAATAAGCCCCGTAATTATGTGAACCATTTTTGTGTTGATTTTGTTTGTTAAGGGTCAGGGAGTAAGTCAGAGAGCATGACTTTCTCTACTCACTACATATTGACATACATTCTTATATATCATATAAAGTGTATATGAAATGTTTATTATTTTTATATCAACGTACTCAAAGTACTCATATCAGACGATGAATAAAATAATAATCAAATGACTCCAAGTTCCATAAATAT
Source organism: Mantis religiosa (assembly GCA_030765055.1). NCBI lineage: Eukaryota > Metazoa > Arthropoda > Insecta > Mantodea > Mantidae > Mantis > Mantis religiosa. The sequence goes on from CM060949.1 coordinate 4,753,356, forward strand.
TAGAGTTAAATAATAATAATAATAATAATAATAATAATAATAATAATAATAATAATAATAATAATAATAATAATAATAATAATAATAATAATAATAATAATAATAATAATAATAATAATAATAATAATAATAATAATAATAATAATAATAATAATAATAATAATAATAATAATAATAATAATAATAATAAGAATAAGAATAAGAATAAGAATAAGAATAAGAATAAGAATAAGAATAAGAATAAGAATAATAATAATAATAATAATAATAATAATAATAATAATAATAATAATAATAATAATAATAATAATAACAATAACAATAACAATAACAATAATAATAATAATAATAATAATAATAATAATAATAATAATAATAATAATAATAATAATAATAATAATAATAATAATAATAATAATAATAATAATAATAATAATAATAATAATAATAATAATAATAATAATAATAATAATAATAATAATAATTTATTTAACCATTTGTCATACAGTGCAGTAGGTTTCGTCAGCAGGTCATTAAAATGAATCTACATTTAAGTGCTCTTGTAGTGTATAAAAATTAAGTAACTTAATGCTACTTTTTACTCTAGTTTTAAAGGAATTTGCATTTACAATTTGTCTTAGATTTAAAGGTAATTTATATTATAATTTCACTCCAAGGTACAGATGAGAATCCAAAGATTTCTGTAAGCGAAATGTAGGAGGTACCATATTATTTCTACCCCTAGCACCATGAGCATGTATATCAGAAAAAAGTGCCTCATCTGTCTTTTGAAAATTATGAAGTTCAAACATGCAAATACATACAGAGATGCTACAGTAAAAATACCAAATTCTTTAAAGATAGGTCCACAGTGTTGGCGAGAATCACAATTTTTTATTATTCTAAGAGCCTTCTTCTGGAGCAAAAATACCTGGTTGGCTTCTCCACTGTTACCCCATAGCAAAATGCCATAATTCAAGTGACAGTGAAATAAACTATAGTAAACACTTAATAAAATATTAGTGGAAACACACATTTTAAGTCTTCTTAAGAAAAATAAAATATTTGACAATTTTTTGCATATTTCTGTTATGTGGAATTTCCAACAAAGCTTGTTGTCCAATCATAATCCAAGTAGTTTAAACCTCTTCTCATGACTCTGTTTATCTTTTAAACTAAATAAAATAGTTTGTGTTTTATCTTTGTTAATATGCAGACCATTTGCCCCAAACCAGTCAGATATTAAAATTAAGTATTCGAACAATTGAAGGTACCTGCAGAAAGAGTATTAAGAATTGTGGTATCATCTGCATAAGACATAACTTTACCAGGAGTAGCAGCACGCAAGTCATTAGCAGCTAGGATAAATAGAAAAAGACCCAAAATAGATCCTTGAGGAACTCCTGTAGTTACATCACGAACTGTTGACATTTGATTATTTATTACAACCTTGCTTTCTGTTACTAAAATATGATCGAATTGGTGACAGACACCATTACCAGACATTCATATTTCAGGATAAGGGAAAACCTCCAACGTTAAGTCATATCAGACGATGAATGAAATTATGTTCAAATAAGTACAGGGTACATGGAGCTTAGAGTTACCAGACATTCATCTTTCAGGATAAGGGAAAACTTCCAACGTTAAGTCATATCAGACGATGAATGAAATGATGTTCAAATAAGTACAGCGTACATGGAGCTTAGAGTTAGCATTCATCTTTTAGGATAAGGTAAAACCTCCAACGTTAAGTCATATCGGACGATGAATGAAATTATGTTCAAATAGGTACAGGATACATAGAGCTTAGAGTTACCACACATTCATCTTTCAGGATAAAAGAAAATCTCCAACGTTGTCATATCGCACGATGAATGAAATGATGTTCAAATGAGTACAGGGTACATAGAGCTTAGAGTTAACACACATTCATGTTTCAGGATAAGAGAAAACCTCCAACGTTAAGTCATATCGGACGATGAATGAAATGATGTTCAAATGAGTACAGGGTACATAGAGCTTAGAGGTACCAGACATTCATCTTTCAGGATAAGAGAAAACCTCCAACGTTAAGTCATATCGCACGATGAATGAAATGATGTTCAAATGAGTACAGGGTACATAGAGCTTAGAGTTACCAGACATTCATCTTTCAGGATAAGAGAAAACCTCCAACGTTAAGTCATACTGGACGATGAATGAAATGATGTTCAAATGAGTACAGGGTACATAGAGCTTAGAGTTACCAGACATTTATCTTCCAGGATAAGAGAAAACGTCCAACATTAAGTCATATGGGACGATGAATGAAATGAGTACAGGATACATATAGCTTAGAGTTTAGAATTACCAGGCATTCATCTTTCAGGCTAAGAGAAAACCCGGTAAAAGCCCTATCACTCTGACCTATATTCGAAATCGAGACCTGTTGTACGTGACGCAGGTACGCTACCACTTATACTACAGGAGCAGGCTATAAAAGGTTAGTCGCTATACTTAACGATAAGAAAAGTGAAAAATGAAAGATCGGTTAAGTACGAAACGTGGGATTTAAGAATTTCAAGGATGCAGCAACAAGATTTGAAGAAAGTATCCCAAATTGAAGCTATACTTTATGTGGAAGAATTTTCGTTATCTTTTATTTTCTGAAAATGGCTTTAAAAATATTAATTTAATACCTTAAATGTTAACTTATTTTCGTAACAAACAAAATGTATATCTTGAATTTTGGAAAAATTGACCTTCAACTGTATTCTGAATAAATGTGCTTTAACTTGTACACCTTAAAGAATATTAAAGTACTTACTAAAAGAAAAATTCGAGTTTTGTATGTTTTCTGATTAGTTTGAAGTAAAAGAAAGGAATTTCGTTGTTTTTCTTTTTCCCCCTGGAAAACTGTGTTGCGGGATTCTTTAAATTATGTAGTCTTTATTCATCATTCACCTGTTTCTCATTTAGTATCGTTCAGATGTCATCCACATATCTATACCAGTGTTTGAAAATTGGTGGGAATGCTTTTGTGATATGGCTTTCTAAGGAATTAATGAAAAAGTGTACCAGAAATGGGAACTATCATAAGTCTCATGCTTTTGTACGCGGTGTTCATTTTTATTCGTTTTTTCCCGCCCTCCGATTGAGCAAGAATGACGTCATAGATTACTGGTAAGTCTATGTTGAAATCATAGTGCCCTCTACGGAGAAGAAGCGGTAATTTTTGCGGTACGGTAAGCTAATTACGGTGCTCTGAGTGTGGTTGCGCTAGTAACTAATACAACCAGCTTCTCCTGGATATGAACACAGAACACCGCGTCTTAATGGTTGAATGCTACTTTCGTACCTGCATTAAAATTGGTGCGACATATAAATATAATTTAAACCGCTGCATAGAGGAGTTTATACAACGCTATCCGGCATTGCGACAAGTCCCTCGGAGCGTAATGTTCTCAAAAGTCCAGGTACCGTCATATTGACATACTTTTGTTTGTAACATATACGTCTTATGTTTTATCAGTATACGATATAACTTTTTTTTAAATTTAAATGTCTACTAAGGTTGGTATTCTTATGTCTTTTAAAACCAATAGGTTCATCAAACATTTCCAAGATATAGGATCAGTTACTCGCAAAAGGATAGACACTGGACGCTATAAAGTGACTGGTCCCAATCTAGAAGCAATAAATGTTATGACAGAAAGACCTGAAGCATACCTTCTCGCAATACAGACAGTGTTTAAGGGGAAGAGAGAAAGGAAATATAAGAAAATGGACACATAAGACTATGTACTAGAGATATTTTCTTGTTTAGACTTGGATAAAAGCTTTGTACATATTGTAACACTAATTTATTTTTCATTCCTAGAACATGTTCTGCTAATTTTCTGGTTTGTAATGAAGTTACATTGTGAGGAAACTGTGGGTGATAAAAAAGAGTTGAGATCAAATTGAAATATTTCTATTTTATGTGACAAGTTTATAATATGCATAAATATCTACTATAACAGAAAAACAGATGTTTATTGTGAAATAAGTGTTCATTGATTTATCATTTCGTATATTCTTCATGGTATACTTTTATGGCTGCATAATTAGCTTTGCATTACATAGTTTTTTTTAAAAACAGTTATCGTATCTACGCACCAGGCGAAATTACGCACCTTTATATTACGCAGGCAGACCCACCTCTGAAATAGTATATTTATCTGCCGGTAGATGGAGGCCTCAAAGCTGCTGTCAGCACATCAAATACTATCTCAAGCCGCTAGGGGTATCGTATATAAACTCGCTCCATCAGCGATGATATTGATGACGTCAAATTTTGCGCGGTAAAATCACAGATAAAAATGAACATTGTGTATAGCTATTACACTCTAAGAAATAGACAAAAGTACCAAACCTTGACATTCGTTAAAGTCAGAATTTATTTCAGATATTTCTCGCCTTCGTTTGAACTTCTAGATGTTATAGTACACTTGTCATTATTTTATGTTCTCGTGACGCAAAGACAGTAGAATTTCCCATCCGTCACCTAGACAGGCGGCTGTTTAAAACAATTGAATATCACTTCAAGTGTACTATATTCCCCTGTACGTACAATAAGGTAATGTTTATCTTGAAGTAGATAGCTCGTTCAGACAGAGTAAGGTAGAGGGTGGCTGTAGCGGAAGGTAGGCAGCAGAAGAAGAACGCCGCCGCTCTCTGTGGCACTAAATCTTTTCGCAGATCGGGTATAGGAAATTAGTCGCCTGCTCGACAAGTTATTATATTGAGGCTGGATAATCGTATGGAAATGCCATAGACATTTATAACATCCGTCATATTCCTATGTTTGAAATATTACACTGCCAAATGCCGGCAGGCCAAATAACAACAATCTAATTGGTATTTATGGAAGACCACTTCCAAGGGCGTAACTCGGTTCGCGAGGGGGCCTTTGTTTCCAATGACATGTGATTGTGGACATGTGTTATAATGAGTCCGGTAATGTTGAAGAAGCCGGCTAATTAACGGACCAGCTAGCCTGCTTTCCACATTAACAACTGCTCCGAAAAATTCCAGTGTTGATATCGATATATCACGGCAAACATGTGCGTTCAGATACACTGACTATTGCACTTAAAAGGTTTATTACTCCATCTACGTCAATATAAAATTATGTTGTTGTAGTTACGAGGAGTACAGTAGATTTCAAGTGATAGTCAAATGTCTTAAACCGCTGGTTTTCTGGGCGACGTCTTTGAAAGTCTGTTTTCTTTACATGGGCAACTGGTTCACTCCACGAAAAGGGTTATAGACATAAATTGTTTTTAATAAGATCTAAATTATTTCTGTAGTACTAAGATTTTGTGACTGACCCATGGGTTGTTTTGGGATTTTCTCGGGTTGCCAGGTAAATGTTGCACCGAATTTCCTGTCCCACATTTCATCTCCATTATCATTTTACGTCATCCCTCATCTGGTACCGGCGGATGTCCCGGCGCTGCATGGCAGAAAGATATGTTCCTGGAAACACTTCCGGTAGGATTGTTTCCGGTCTCCGGGCAGACCTAGTGGGCCGTTTCAGAAACACGGCTGGTGGGACGACGGCTGTGCTGGCCTGCCGGGGAGCTTCCAATTTGTCAATTGCAGGGACCCTGTCCTCTGCATTGTGATGACTCCTTGGTACGGCCGCCATATGTCTGCTTTAGCCTCATCCCTCCTTCCAGTGATACTTGGAGTTTGGGTTCTGTGCCGAATTCTCTCTGTAGCAATCCCAATTCTAAGATTTTGTCTTTCCTTATTCTTCCTGGTCTACTCGCCTTTCGAATCTCATCCCTTCATCTCAGTGATTGCGTCTGGAGCTCTACCCTATCCCTGTGTACCTTAACCTTTTGAAAACCAAGAACTAGAGACAAAGTCAAAGGTGAATGAAGCAACTTGGACAAGAGGAAGGAAAATAAGACAATAAGAATCAGAGAAATGGAAAGTGACAAAGAAAGAAAGAAAGAAATATTGGGTGGTCTCATAACTAAAGAGGCTCTTTTGATTTTTGTGTTTCGGAAAATTTATTGGGTTTCTTTCGTTTCGCAACGCTATTTACAGAATGCAATGGCTAGTGTTGCCTACATTGTGAGCATGTATCACTCTTCAGTTGTTAATGAACAATCACAAAATGGAGATAACAAAGTTTGAACTTAAGAGTCCTTCTACAACATTACTGGAATCAAGATTATAAAGTCGCTGTCGCAGCTCGAAGAATATGTGAAGTGGAAGAAGAAGATGTCGTTAGTGAGCGTGTGACACAACGATGGTTCCAACGTTTATGCAATGGAGATGAAAACACTAAGGATTTACCATATTCTGGAAGACCTAAAGTATGGAATATTGACGATACACGCCAAGTTTTGCGAGAAAATACCCGTAGGCTTTCAGAAGAACTTGGTGCATCAAAAGATACCATACATCGCCACATTAAGACACTTGGAAAACCATTCAGAAGCTGTAGATTTGTACCTCATGAACTGACACCTCAACAGGCCGAACGTAGAGTGGAGATCTCTCGTCAGCTTATCCGTAATCCCATGTGTGATAGGTTTCTCAGGAGAATTGTCATTGTGTTGAAAATTGGTATATTACCAAAACCCTGATGCAGAAACAATGGCTTGATCCCCGCCAACCTGCCAAAGTCATCGTTTAAAAAAATATCACCTCGGTCCCAAAGTAATTTTGGGTTCTGGTTGAATTTTGAAGGTATGGGAGTTTGTTCCAAATGGGCGGGCGATTATTCTCAACAACTGGAAGCAGTTCATGAAATTTTGAGACGGAGATAACCGAAATAGAGTTCTATTGCAAGAGGACAATGCAACAACAATTATAATAACAACAATAATAAATAATAAATAATAATAATAATAATAATAATAATAATAATAATAATAATAATAATAATAATAATAATAATAATAATAATAATAATAATAATAGTAGTAATAATAATAATAATAATAATAATAATAATAATAATATTATTATTATTATTATTATTATTATTATTATTATTATTATTATTATTATTATTATTATTATTATTATTTATTTATTTATTTATTTATTTATTTATTTATTTATTTATTTAACCATTTGGCATACAGTGCAATAGGTTTCGTCAGCAGTTTATTCAAATGAATCTACATTTAAGTGCTCTTGTAGTGTATAAAACTTAAGTAACTTAATGCTACTTTTTACTCTAGTTTCAAAAGAATGTGCATTTACAATTTGTCTTAGATTTAAAGGTAATTTATATTATAATTTCACTCCAAGGTACAGATGAGAATCCAGAGATTTCTGTAAGCGAAATTTAGGAGGTACCATATTATTTCTACCCCGAGTATCATGAGCATGTATATCGGAAAAAAGTGCCTCATCGGTCTTTTGAAAATGATGAAGTTCAAACATGCAAATACATACAGAGATGCTACAGTAAAAATACCAAATTATTTAAAGATAGGTCCACAATGTTGACGTGAATCACAATTTTGTATTATTCTAAGAGACTTCTTCTGGAGCAAAAATACCTGGTTGGCTTCTCCACTGCTACCCTATAGCATAATGCCATAATTCAAGTGACAGTGAAACAAACTATAATAAAAACTTAATAAAATATTAGTGGAAACACATATTTTAAGTCTTATTAGGAGAAATAAAACATTTGACAATTTCTTGCATATTTCGGTTATGTGGAATTTCCACAAAGCTTGTTTTCCAATCATATTCCAAGTAGTTTAAGCCTCTACTCATGACTCTATCTTTTAAACTAAGTAAAATAGTTTGTGTTTTATCTTTGTTAATATGCAGAACATTTGCCCCAAATCAGTCAGACATTGATGCAAAATATTCGACCAGTTGAAGGTACTTGTTGAAAGAGTATTAAGAATTGTGGTTATTAAGAAATAACTTTACCAGACAACACCACATACTGCACGAACAAACATGGAAAAAATTCAAGAATTGGGAGGAATCGAAGTGCTACCACAGCCAGCATACAGCCCTGATCTCGCACCATCAGATCGCCTTCTTTTTCTATCCATAACCCATTTTTCTACTTGGAAGAAATTTTGACAACATTGAAGCAGTGCCAGTTGGTGTTACCAAATTCTTCGCATCAAAAACCAGAGGCTGGTACCGTCGTGGGATAATAAACCTAACTGAACGATGACTGAAGACAATAGAATCTAATACTTCTATACTTTGAAGATTTAATTGCTTGATCCATTTATTTTACGCCAGGTCATTCAATCGGTAATGGAACCGAGGACCTGTATGTAAAAGCCAGCATGTTAACCACCAGACCACCGAGTCACTCCGTCTGTCTGCTATTTAACTCCTGTTTAAATCGGTTAAATGTTTGCTCAGAGCTCGGGATCTTGTGAACAAATGCTGTCGCTTCGAAGTAAGTTTATGTTGGCAGTGCGGTGATGCACAAAGGAATATCTAAGCTGTGGAACACTTCGTTACTAACGAGGAATGTCTTATTATCCTGCCGGTACACAGATTGTTCGCAATGTAATTCTCATATTTCACAAACAGCGCATCCAATTATAATGTCGATGTATTGTACCTAGGTATGTGCATTACAAACCGAACAAAACGCCTCTAGAATATATAATTACTACTTAACTATCACTGCAGCTACTGAAAGGTAGTATGGCTGACACATATGCAGTATGATGTACTCATTTCGTAGTAAGCAGATCCACTACCTAAGCCGATAAACAGTTCAAACCCCTCTCACTCTTCATGCCCCGCTTGCCTTCGTGTGGTGGACCTTTCTCTACTCTTATTCAAACGGGTTTTCCGTTATATACTTCGTGCTGAAACGTTGCAGAAATGATCTGACCACACATTCCACAGCAGGTACCAGGGGAAGTAAGGAATACAGCAGACTTAAGTACAGGCAAATATCGCATGAGCTAGTTGCATTGTAAAGACTCTTCAATTGCATACCTTAGACAGACCAAATAAAGAAGAACGTTTAATAGTCAAAAATGCATATAAATAACCAGAAATATCGTTATCTCTACAAAAATTGGAGAGAAACAAAATTTTGTCTGCACTAATAATTTATGTATCACTTATAATTTACAACTTAAGCAAACTTATCCAGAAAGTTGGCGCTACTGTAACCCGTTCAAGAAAATTCAACGTATAGCTTTAATTTGTGTAAAAATACCTTAATCATATGTTAATGTAATTAAGGTTATTAGAGCTATTCCTGAGAAAATCAAAAGTTTAGCCAAAATATTTCATTTAAGGGATAGCTTGAGTGGGATATTTTGTTTTAAAAAGTGCGTATCGCCTTCTCAGAAGTTGTTGTCAACTCTGCAGTTGGTATTAACCCTTTTAGGTTTAGGAGGTAGTCGATTCTCTCTCTCTTCCACACATACACATACACACATACATACACACACACACACACACACACACACACACACACACACATTAATCTTGCCCGCCTCTGTAGCGTAGGTGGTAGCGTGTTTGCCTCTCTTTCAAGAGGCCCCGAGTTCTAACCATGATCAGGGTGCTAAGGCTTTCTTCGGGGTTCTCGTTTATCCTAATAGATGAGTGCCTGTTAACTCTAAGCTCTATGTACCCTGTACTTATTTCAACATCATTTCATTCATCGTCCGATATGACTTAACGTTGGAGGTTTTCTCTTATCCTGAAAGATGAATGTCTGGTAACTCTAAGCTCTGTGTACCCTGTACTCATTTGAACATCATTTCATTCATCGTCCGATATGACTTAACGTTGGAGGTTTTCTCTTATCCTAAAAGATGAGTGCCTGTTAACTCTAAGCTCTATGTACCCTGTACTCATTTAAACATCATTTCATTCATCGTCCGATATGACTTAACGTCGGAGGTTTTCTCTTATCCTGAAAGATGAATGTCTGGTAACTCTAGGCTCTATGTACGCTGTACTCATTTGAACATCATTTCATTCATTGTTCGATATGACTTAACGTTGGAGGTTTTCTCTTATCCTGAAAGATGAATGTCTGGTAACTCTAAGCTCTATGTACACTGTGCTAATTTGAACACCATTTCATTCATCGTCCGATATGACTTAACGTTGGAGGTTTTCTCTTATCCTGAAAGATGAATGTCTGGTAACTCTAAGCTCTATGTACACTGTACTCATTTGAACATCATTTCATTCATCGTCCGATATGACTTAACGTTGGAGGTTTTCTCTTATCCTGAAAGATGAATGTCTGGTAACTCTAAGCTCTATGTACACTGTGCTAATTTGAACACCATTTCATTCATCGTCCGATATGACTTAACGTTGGAGGTTTTCTCTTATCCTGAAAGATGAATGTCTGGTAACTCTAAGCTCTATGTACCCTGTACTCATTTGAACATCATTTCATTCATCGTCCGATATGACTTAACGTTGGAGGTTTTCTCTTATCCTGAAAGATAAATGTCTGGTAACTCTAAGCTCTATGTACGCTGTACTCATTTGAAAATCATTTCATTCAACGTCCGATATGACTTAATGTTGGAGGACGTAAATTTTAAATTAAAAAAAAAAAAAACAATTGCTTTCCTTAAAATGTTTTAGGGTTGAATTTAAGTTTTAAATTAAGCGTTTACTGCCCTCCAAAGCAAAATAAGTCCCTGAGAGTAATATGCCACCCTTACACAGTGGGACAAGGACAACAAATGTGAGTGACAGAGACCGCATGCTACACAAGGGGCGGAACCATTAAAAAAGTTGCGCCCTCTTCTCTCTGTACATTAAAACTGAGAAGATTTGTTCACAAAACTAGAAGCCGTCAGAATGATTTTGAATGTTGTGTAACTGACCTGACATGGGATGTAATAAACCTGTCGATGGAGGGTGTAGGAGCCTTCTCCAGCTCCCCTGTTGCTCATTCCCCCCGGATACTTTCTTTGCTGTGATATACTGCTGTAATATTCTCCTATTTATAGTAAGTACAGCAACGCTAGACTGAGGCACGTGTGTCTGTTAGCAGTAAAACGTAAAGACTACTTACCAATATTGGAAGGTGTTCAGGGATGCGAGACGCAATGGTTTGCATTTGGTTAGGAAGACACCCCCGATAGATAAAGTCAAAATCCTTTGTTTAATGTTAAAATGAGAGTCTATTTGATGTTTTGCTTTCGATTTGAAACAACGGCTCCCTTGAACCTTTTTACCATATAAACTGCACTCAAGTGATGGTAAAAAAAACACAAGAATCAGGGAACCTTGAATTATTCATTCAAAAGTGTATGTATTATGTATCTATAATCATGCTCGATAATACCTGGATTATGGTGCATAAATTTGTTGCATTAATTCTGGGCGCCTTTTTACGGCTTTCCAGCAAAGAAGCAAAAAAGTGTACAAGAGTTTCCAAGCGGAGGAGGTACATTTGTTTTTGTATAAAACTTACTTCTGCATTCCACTCAAAAATGCGGCGCAGCTTCGCATTAAATCCACCCCAAGTATAACACAGGAAGACTATCAAGAAATTCCAGACAATCATTTAAATAGAAATTTGTGTTTGTCTAGGTAGCTCAGTTGGCCTACTGAACCCAAGGTCATGGGTTTGAACCCGAGCTAGGTTGTTAAGTTTGTATACAAGTGACATCTCTATGTCTGTGGATTTACGGATATGTAAAATGATCGTGGCAAGTGACAGCATATAATAATAAAATAATAATAATAATAATAATAATAATAATAATAATAATAATAATAATAATAATAATAATAATAATAATAATAATAATAATAATAATAATAATAATAATAATAATAATAATAATAATAATAATAATAATAATAGTAGTAGTAGTAGTAGTAGTAGTAGTATTAGTAGTAGTAGTAGTAGTAGTAGTAGTAGTAGTAGTAGTAGTAGTAGTAGTAGTAGTAGTAGTAGTAGTAGTAGTAAACCTTGACGAACAGCCCAAATTTGACTTGAACTTGCCAACCCGACTGCCGGCCTCACGCCCACATACGCAAACCAGAGGTGGCCGATCATTAAACCAATACGGTGGTAGACAGTGTACCGTAAGGGCGGGTTTTCTCTGGGATCTCCTGTTTTCCCCACTATTTTAAAAACCTGATAAGTTATTTTTAGAAATATAAGTGATATTCCATAATACCGTTCTGCCATCTACATTTTCCATTCGATAATTGTTATTTGTATGTCTTCCCTTGATCATACAAAGAACAAGGAATTTCAAAGCCATCCTCTTGATTACTATCAATTTATTTCAGAAAGTAAATACGTAAATGTGGATGGAGAGGTTTCTCTGAATTAAGAAGAATTGGTGTTTTCAAGAGCGAGTAGTAAAGTAATATGATTGTTACAGTCCAGTAAACCTTCGTATCAGAGGAGGGAGTTGAGGTATTTGAACTTCCCAGTTTCCTTACTTATTGTTTCTGGTGAAGTATTTTTGGCGTAATTAAATTCTTTTGGGCGTGTCGACAAAACCGGTGCCAAGAAGCTGCACTTGACACAATCCATTGTCTTCAAGTCTCTGTTATCAAGTTTGGGCACGTTCCTATAGCACAGCGCCTTCGTATGTCACCATTTCTGGTGTGATCTCAGACGAACTGACAACTATCAACAATGTAGACAAATACACTTCACACTCTCTTAGCTTGCATTTGTTTCAATCATATTGTTTTCTTTATGCATTTAAAACTCTTAATTGTTTTCATTAAAATACTACAAGCTCTGTGTGAATTGTCATTCATAAGACGTTATCCAGTGAAGTGGTTAAGAGGGTAACCCCAATCGGGGCAGGGAGTTTCCTTGGGTTCCTAGCTGAATGCTGAGAAGGATAATTGCATCCTTGAGTCACTTCACCCTGCCATAAAAGTACAGATAAAGGTACCACACAAAAACGTAAACACAGAGCTATTTCAGATAACCACCCCCCCCCCTTTGTGGCACAACCAGAGGTCCAGAGGTAGTCCTGGTCTGGCGGGGCAATTTTCCCCGTCCGGGTGTCTTTTGCCGCAGTACCTAGCCGCTTTGCGGCTTTACCTGCGAAGTGAGTCAAGTTTGATATCTTTTGATCTGCTGGCGGTAGGTTTTGAGTGTTTAAGATTGGGTTTCAACTGGTTGCCCTTGAGTTGTCCTCTGAAGGCGGGTTTGTTGTTATTTTCTCCCGTTGGGGGAGGATCTGTTTTAGAGCTTTTACCCCGTTTTGAGTACGGGTGTCCTGACGCTCGAGCCATCAGGCGTTGAGTGGATTGAGTATTTTTGGGGTTTTCCTTGGGTTACCCAAGGGGCCCCAAGACGTCTCTGGGGAGTTTGTATGATGGCAAGCGTCTTTGCTCCCTCTGGTCATACCTGCCCAGTGAGTTCACCAAAGGGTTGCCATGGGTTTGAATTTTGTCGTACATTGAACGAGCCCTCTCTCGAATGACGTCGACAATGTACGGAATGTTGGAATGTTCGTGAAGGATATGGGCGGGAAATCTCCAGTCAGTATCGTAGATGACCCGTAGCGCCCTGTTCTGCAGCGTCTGGAGTCTGACGAAAGTGGTATTCGCCACTGTTCCCCAGATCTCACAGCCGTACAGGATCATGGGCGGGATGATCGCCCGATACAGCTGGAGTTTGAGACGGAGTGGCATGGTTGAGCGGAATATAGGATATAGGTTCCTGAGCGCGACGTGCCCAAGCTGTACCTTGCCCTTGACGTGCGGAGCGTAAGTTAATTTGCGGTCCAGCGTCACTCCGAGATACTTCGCCGTTTGAACCCATGGGATTCCACGACGCCGTAAAACGAAGTTCTGCTGCAACCGATTGGCTCTGGTTTTTGCCAGGAGAATCGCAGAGCTTTTCTCCGGGTTAATCGCCATTCGCCATTTTGCGCTCCATTCGCCAATGGCCCGGAGCTGGGTTTGGATCTGCCGAAAGCTATATCTTGGGTTTCTGTTGACTGCGAAGATCATTAGATCGTCCGCATATTGACATGTGTGGGTATTATGGTGAGTAGGTATGTCAGCCATGTAAGCTGCAAAGAGTGCCGGCGACAGCACGCTGCCTTCCGGCACCCCAGCGCCAATGGGCCGCTCTGTGGACAGCTTCCCCTCCATCTTTACTCGGAAGCTTCGGTTCCCGAGGAAACCGGCCACCAAGGAAATGTATGGACGGGGAATTTCGTGCTCCAGGAGTTTGTAAATTAGTCCCTCATGCCAGGTAGTGGCGAATGCCTTCTCCACGTCCAGCAACACTGCTACCGTTTTAGACCGTTCCTGGAAGCCCAGGGAGGCCTTCTCGGCAACCCGCAGTAGTTGCTGTGTCGTGGAGTGGCCAGAACGGAAGCCAAACTGATGTTCCGGGATTAAGCCCCTTTCCTCTAGGTGAGGAAGGAGCCGGGATAGGAGCAGTTTTTCGAAGACCTTCGATAAAACTGGGAGAAGACTTATTGAGCGGTAACTGGAAGGAAAAACCGGATTTTTCCCCGGCTTTAAAACGCACACCACACGCGCCTCCTTCCAGATAGCTGGAAAGTGGCGCATGTATAGGCACGCGTTATAAATCCGGGTCAGGTGAATCACGGCTCTTCGTGGTAGGTGCTTGAGCATTTCCGCTGTGACACGGTCCTGCCCGGGTGCTTTGTTGTTTCTTAGAGAGTTAAGCGTGGCCGCTAACTCTCTAGGGGTAACGATGGGAATATGGAACTCCTCGTCGTCAGGGGGCGGGGCTTCTAGGAAGTCCTCCACCACCTGTTCCACGAGGTCAGCATGGTCATCGTCCATTGGCTCTACCCTGGGTTGGAATTGAGCCTCCAGATAATCTGCTAGTGCATCTGCCTTTTCTTTCGACTCGTAGACGAGTCGACCTATAGGGCTATGTAGGGGGTGCTGGTGTACAGTTTTGTCTTTCCGCAGGCTACGGACTATTCGCCACGGTTTTCTCTCCTGGAGATTGGTGTGCCTTAGTAGTTTTTCCCAGGCCTCTTGGCGGTGTGCTCTTAGGAGCCGTCTCACCAGGGACTTGAACCTCTGGTGTACTTCTCCTATCCTGGGGTGGCGAAATCTCTGCCACAGCTTTCTCACAGCGTTTTTAGCCCTGATTAGCTGCTTAATGGGTCCTGGAATATCTGTAGGGTTTGGGGCGTCTATTGGGATGCGGTGTGTATGAGCACGGACCGCATTGAGGATAGATGTGGAGAACTCCTTGGCTGCCGCCTCGAGTGACTCCACGGAGTCGATCCGGGGACTGGCTTCCACGGAGTTTTGGATGGTTGTGATAGCGGCATCCCAGTCGACTTCGTCCACCCAGTCAGCCGTTGCCAGAGCTGCGACGGTAGCGTCTGAATCGATCACAACTGGGTTGTGATCCGAATCCAGAGCGTTTACCGCCGTGAGGTCCAGATGAAATGGTATGTTTTTCGTGATAGCGAAATCTATGATATCCGCTCTGCCTCGAGGCGGAAAGTGCGTTGGACCCCGCGGGCCATGCGCATGAAGGGTGGGATCTCCGCAGATGAAGCGGTAGATGTTCCTTCCCCTTTCATTCTGGATGCGGCTGTTCCATCCTGGGTGTTTTTTCTGAAACATCGGCTATTATTGATTTGATTGTGAAGAAGAATTCTTTCTTTGGAGATGCTTAGAGTGAAATTCTCAAAGTGAGTAGTGAACAATTTATTCTTAAAGCCGAATATTGTTTATAATTTTAAATTTTGTATGAATTTTGTGTTATTTACTCATGTCAATCCTAAAAATCTAATTACATTCGTCAGTTTGTTTATTTGGTAAATGTAAGCGTGATTTGTATGTATTATTGAGAGTTCATGCTGCGCTTAAACAGAAGGAAGTGGGAGATCAGTTATACAAAATGGCTGCTTCCATGCAATATGTAAACATGACAGAGGAAAACCGCTAAAAAGTGGCGAAAAACAAATTATTTACCGTGTTTTGCAATTTGTGTGAAAAATACCCGACTTTAGCAATGTAGGACTTAATTTGTCAGCAGAATAAACCGGTGTTTCAGCTTGGCGATATATATAAAATTTGTCAAAACTAAGGAAGTTTCGCAGTACGATATATGTCGTCAAAACTAAGGACGTTTCGCAGTACGATATATGTCGTCAAAACTAAGGAAGTTTTGCAGTAATGGATATAAGATAATTTATCGAGATTGGTGGCAACCTTGCAGAAAGGACTGGGAGAAGGAGGATCGGTGTTGTAAAACGATTATAAGGGTTCGTCAAAGGCAGCGGCCGACGTGCACACCAGTTAACTAAACAGACTTTACACTAAAACCGAGAAGAGTCATTTGCAAAAGTAGAAGCCGTCAGAATGCTTTTGAATGGTCTGTAATTGAACTGACATGGGGTGTCGTAAATCTATCCAGGAAGGGTGTGGGAACCTTCTCTAACCCCCCTTGCGTCTCATGCCCCAGAGACTTTCTCTCCTGTGGTATACTGTAACTACTTTGTGACCGCTTTAAAGCTTTGTCGTTACTCAGCTGTTTCTCCCGATGTCTTGGAGTTCAAAATCAGTTTTTCTCTTTAACTACAGCAAAATGCGCAATGAAAGAATTTCTGCAAGGTCTTTTGCAAGAAAAGTGTCTATGAAAGACATATGAATGTAAGAATAAGGTCTTTTTTATCATGTGTTCACGATGTGCCGCTATAATCCAGTAGGAACCAAAGTATTAAGCTGTTATTTGTAACCGCTACATGAAAATAACGGCTTTTCTCATCATTATTCCATCAAATGCAAGTTACGAAATCCTTCCTTATACAAATCTCAAAGTAACGATCTCTGGGATCGAACAAGTGATCTTGATTTCCAATATGTAGCAGCACTTCGGTTTCAGACAATATAGGCTTGTCATCAAGAGGTAAGTAAGAAAGAAAGGTGTAACTTACGATAAACACAAGAGAAAGGAAACGAGTCACGATCGAGAATCTTCCACATAAAAGCCGACAACGTTAATCATTTTGCCATTGCAGCGGTTGAACCCAGAATCACGGATCTGCTTGCATTTGTTCGCTGTTGACCTCAGGAAAAAGCGAATATCAAAAATGCTTCTGGACGAACAATTTATGGATGTATTTCTGTATACAGGAAGGGAATGTTGTAAAGTTGCGTTTTTTCACTACTGGGAATGCTAAGAGTATTACTGCAATGGCTTATTATTCCGCCTAACAATAAACCAGAGATGGTCTTCTTAGTGCAATAGTAGAGAGGTTGGGGTTTGATTCTCGATACCAGTGTAAGGTTTCTGTTCTCCTAGAGATACCTGGGAGAGGATTAATTGAAAATCTGCCAGAGAGAAAAACAGTGGTTCCAGGTTGAGAAGATCGCATTTACCCTTCGGGAGGGTGGATATCTTCCACCCGAGTACTATATTCCTGTTTTGGCGTCCGTTTCGGACAGAGGTGGAGCCTTCTTTGCCTGACATTGAGCTTTCATATGACTTACATTTTCACATTCCACTATAGGTAAACTGTAATGAAGTTTTTAGAAAAGAAAGAAAGAAGAAATGATCGCGACTGCTAGGTTGACAATATTTCTTGACACAAATTTTTATTTTTGTACAGTAACATTTCGTCTATTTCTTATGGTTCACCAATTTTACAAATCTCATTCAGAATGAAGACTTCACAGTCAATTCCTAGAAAGTTGAAGGTATCTGTGTTATTCACCCTGAAGTTTAAAGAAATTACTAATCACTTTTGATATAAAAAAAACATTTTTCATATGAAGATTAGTTTGAGATAAGACCTTACAGGATGCCCGCCTCGGTAGCGTGGTGGTAGCGAGTTTGCCTCACGTTCAAGACGTCCCGAGTTCGAATCTCGTTCAGGGTGAGCTACCTGGGTACGGTTTTTTCGGGGTTTTCCCTTATCCTGAAAGACCAATGCCGGGTAACTAAGCTCTATGGAGCCTGAGCTCATTTGAGCATCATTTCACGCATTCCATTCATCGTCCAATATGACTTAACGTTGGAGGACGTAAACTTCCACAAAAAAACCCTTACAGGATGGGAAATTTAAATAGGAAGTGCACAGAGAAACGGTAACATAATAAACCACAGTGGGAAGAGGAAGTCACGTGAAATTAACACGCCAAGTTTAACTCTTTATACCCGAGTGGGATGCTTCAGTGGTTCACCTCTTGAAAACCCTTGGTTCATTTCCTTTCGGTTGGCTACTTAGACCTTGGTTCTATCGTGATTTCTAGAGCAATGCTGGGGTAAATTATAATGCCGCGATATTTGCTTCCTCTCATTTCATTAGCTAGCTTCAGAGTCAAAAGATTGGGCGAGTGGACCGCAGGTGAGGAATAGCGACGTACTTTTGTTTTGTGGAACTGTTTACCATGGCATTCGGTGTATAACAGGCCCTCAGAGGGGAAAATCAGTTCCCTTGCTACTTACTGTAAGGTTGTAATATCTGGATACGCTAGCGTCCCACGTATGTCAACATCTGCATAATTCTACTTACCACCCTTTCCAGAACTGTACTACTTAATAGCCACACCAAGCTCATATGCAGAAATACAGATATGTTTTGTAAAGGTTTAATATTTTGAACAAAGCGATGACTGTATCAGTTGTTAACGAGATTTGTATTGTTTTCAGGTCCGGATCACTGTGTTGGACAGGAACGACAGTCCACCTTCCTTCAGGGACACCGTCCTGGAGTACTCGGTATCTGAAGACCTCCCCACGGGTCAGATGGTCGCCACCTTGAGGGCTACTGACCCGGACACCATCGGTCACCTCACCTACAGTCTCGTATCTGGCGATGAGGGCCACTTCCAGTTGGACATGGCGGACACGGGTGTTCTGAGACTGCGAGAGGCTCTGGACAGAGAAAGTCGAGATACTTACAGCCTCCAGGTGCGGGCGTCTGACGGCGTCCAGCACACCGACACTATCGTCACCATCAAGGTAAGATCCCACTAGTTTATTTAATGTGTTTCCATTTACGGAGAGTTCGTTTAGATACGAGACCGTGTTGTGGGGAATTGCTGCAAATGATTCTGTTCCCTCGCCGTGTGCCCGCTAATCAGTTAACATGAAGTCTGAGTGTTGTGGTCCCACTGAGAAACGGTTCGTAATGTTATAAATAGAAGTTGTTCTAGATGTGTTCTAGATAAGAAGTCGCCCAAATGTTAGAATAAAGTTCAAAGTTTCTCTGAGAAAGCTTGTAAAGGAATAAAAAATTTCGCAATCCTTGACTTGAAATATCGCTAATGCCCGATTTCACCAAGTAATGAAGAATTAACACGGCTGTTAGTCGTTTAGCAATGCTATAACAAAAATTGCATTTCACCAACAAGTGTTAGCTTAACAATAGTGTTAAATCTCTTGTTAAACTAACACGCCAAATTTCTGTTGTTAAGTCCTTAACAATTGCTAATAGTCAAGATGGCGGACATGAACTCAGCTGTTGATGATTTGCTATATTTAAGACTGTCTAAATGGCATTCGTAATAGAGTACGGCCTATGAGGAGAAATTATTTTCAGGAGCTATCAGAAGAAAATTTTCTACAGAGGTATAGACTGTCGAAACAAGTTACTATGAAGGTTACTGCGGAAGTACAAGAGAGGGTAGAACATGCATCGAATAGGAATATGCCGATCTCGTCTTTGCTTCAACTATTAATAACTCTGCGATTCTATAATTCACTGAATTTTAGAATAATACACTGTCCACATCCCGTCTTAAAACGTTCAAGTCACTTGTCACTTGTCCTTCTTCGCTCCTCATTTTAAATTTACGTAATACTGAGTTAGAACATGCATCGAAAGGAATATGCGATCTCGTCTTTGCTTCAAGTATTAATAACCTTGCTATTTTATAATTCACTGAACTATGTGGATAATACACTGTCCACCTCCCGTCTTGAAACGCTCAAGTCACTCGTCACTTGTCCTTCTTAGCTCCACGTTTTAAATTTACGTAATACTGAGTTAGAACATGCATCGAAAGGAATATGCCGATCTTGCCTTTGCTTCAAGTATTAATAACTTTGCTATTTTATAATTCACTGAACTATGTGGATAATACACTGTCCACCTCCCGTCTTGAAACGCTCAAGCCACACGTCACTTGTCCTTCTTAGCTCCACGTTTTAAATTTACGTAATACTGAGTTAGAACATGCATCGAAAGGAATATGCCGATCTCGCCTTTGCTTCAAGTATTAATAACTTTGCTATTTTATAATTCACTGAATTATGTGGATAATACACTGTCCACCTCCCGTCTTGAAACGCTCAAGTCACTCGTCACTTGTTCTTCTTAGCTCCACGTTTTAAATTTACGTAATACTGAGTTAGAACATGCATCGAAAGGAATATGCCGATCTCGCCTTTGCTTCAAGTATTAATAACCTTGCTATTTTATAATTCACTGAACTATGTGGATAATACACTGTCCACCTCCCGTCTTGAAACGCTCAAGTCACACGTCACTTGTCCTTCTTAGCTCCACGTTTTAAATTTACGTAATACTGAGTTAGAACATGCATCGAAAGGAATATGCCGATCTCGCCTTTGCTTCAAGTATTAATAACTTTGCTATTTTATAATTCACTGAACTATGTGGATAATACACTGTCCACCTCTCGTCTTGAAACGTTCAAGTCACTCGTCACTTGTCCTTCTTAGCCCCACGTTTTAAATTTACGTAATACTGAGTTAGAACATGCATCGAAAGGAATATGCCGATCTCGCCTTTGCTTCAAGTATTAATAACTTTGCTATTCTATAATTCACTGAATTATGTGGATAATACACTGTCCAGCTCTCGTCTTGAAACGTTCAAGTCACTCGTCACTTGTCCTTCGCTCCTCGTTTTAAATTCACGTAATACTGATAAATTTGCTTCGTACTTCTGGTTGTGACATTTGCATTCGAATTAAACTCATTTTCGTATTTTCCCACGTCGCATCCTTCCCTTTCACATTTACCGCAAGCGTCCTCTTATTTTCTACAAAATCCTTATATTCTGTAGTAATTGAACTAAAATTCTTTCTCCACTATGAGAAATTTGTCCCATTGCCTCTCTTCTGCTTTTGTGCGCCCGCCATTTTTTTCAGCTGTGTGTGAACGAAAATAAAAACAAAATTGCATTGCAGCACATTCAGAAAATAATAAGATTTGTCCACGGCTTTCTATATCTGTAATATTTACAAGTCTCTCGGCTTTAAGACGTATTTGTTATTATTTTCAGGAAACAAGTTGGTGAAATCGGGCATAAATGTTTAAAGGTAAAACAGTTGCACTCATATGATCACGTGAGTGGAGTTAAATTATATAATTGTGTATTTGATACTGTTAGTGATCGGTCTATTTAATTTTATTTTCATTGACAGGAATAAACGAGAGTTAACACAGCTTTTGAAAAAAGTACAACAGATTTATTGATATCTCCAACACTGTATAAGCTTTCGTAACAATAATTTGTAGAAGTTATGTGCGATAACAGTAGAGATTTGCTGTTTGTTACTTCATCCCGAAACAACACAACTTCGGGATGCGTTACGTGTTCCAAATTGAGAGACGTACACATTTTTTACCGGTTCAAAATAATAATATAACGGAGGACGCGCGGCAGATGTTTCTGCGAATAAAGGCGGTAATTATCAACACGCACTCTATTGTCATTCGGAGGGAAAGCAATAGTCAGGCTTTTCTTCGCAAATACTACAATTACTAATGTGTTTCTTTAGAAAACACGGCTTTTAAAATACTTCAGTTGGGGCAAAATTTGTCCCGAGCACAGCAGTAAGGACAATATATGGTTTGTAGCCAGATTAAAGATAAGATGAGTAGATTCACTACCCACATCCCCTTCCAAAAGTAATAAAGCATCATCTACTTGGCACGTCTTTGCATGCTTTAAAAATGGTAATAACGGTTTTGAATAGATTTTGAGCTCATAACTCTGATTTAATTATATAATCGGTAAATAACAATGGATTCATACGCCAAAATAAGTAAAGTTCATTAATATATTCAATGTACATCAAATAACTGTTTCTGCGGCTTTAGTCGTTTCATATTTTAAGTTTTCTCAGGTTGAAGTGACATGTGGCAACTAAACGCATCTTTTCCCCCACCTTTTTCCACCATCCTTTTTTTATTTTATTTATTTTATTGTTTAGTAACAAAAACTGACTTGCCATGTGCGAATAGTGTTTTGATTGTAACCATGTGAACACATATTACCGTAAACGGAGTATTTTAGATACTATTTCTCCAATGTAAAGTTGCAAATTCATGACCAATATGCAAGTGTTCTAAGTTCACTGATCTGCCTTTATACATTAAGTTTGTCTTTTAAAGAAGATTATTTTCTAAATATCCACATTTTGATTGCAATTAAAAAAAAGAATAAAATCACTCTTACACAGTGATCAGTACTACCAACGTATAGAGCAAAACTTCTACTAAAATATGGACTAAATTTTGTCCCTAGTAGCATTTAAAAATTGATTTAAAACCCGAAGATTAAGCTCGAGAAAGTAGGCTTTCCTTTAAGGGGCTTCGGAATGGCCAAAATCATAAAATTGTTATATTTTATATTTTTGTCTCACACTGAAATGATATATGATACATGTAGTATAATGATTTAGAAACCACTTTAATTACGCCTGCTCTATTGTCGATAAAAATGTGTAACTTTTGACACCTGTAACATTGTTTCTGTAAGTGGGATTTTTTGTGATGGGTGGGACAATTTTATTCTGAATCTATGCTGTTGGCTTATCTGTTTTTATTTCTCTTTGACGCTTATTTTTTACATGCTTCTCCTGTGCTTTTAGTGAATTATACGTATTCAACATTGTTTTGTAGGATATATATTTCTGTTAGTGTTCCCTTTTTGGTAAAATCAGCCATTATAACAAGACCAAACGGTGTTCTTAAGAAATGTTAGAATGTTCGTAAGTCTAAATCTGTAATTATAAACAATACAGGTCAATCATCAACAGCTACTAACCTAACACATGATGTTCCAATCAGTTCTTCGAAAAACAAAATACAGTCATGCTCTGAACTATATAAAAAAGTGCATGATTTTCTAAACACAATAGTGAATATTTCTCTGTTGAAAAGATTTATCATTGAATCTGTTGTATGTATAAAATGATATGGCCATATTTGAAGAGGAAGAAGACCCAGATAACCCATCAAATGGTCCAGGGATGCACTAAGGCATGATAAAATCTACTACCAACTCTAAACGCAATTTCTGGAAAATCACATTTCTTCAAATATCTGACCCATTATCTCAGCGTCTGTATTAGATACCAAGCTAAGCTTTTTACCACATGTTCTGTATATGTATACCCAACTTTAGACAGAGTAAAATTTATTTGCAATAATTATGTTCTGAAAAAGTAAAATAAACAATGTTTTTTAATTTGAATATCCTGAGTCACATTAAAAATTAAAATATATACATTTTTCGCGTTAGTCAAATAATCCCTCCTGTCTAAATTACAAGGGCTGTTCAATAAAAAATGATCATAATTTTTTACGGTCATAATTTTTCGCACTAAAATTCAATCTTATTATATTCTGTGAGCTTAATGTGAAACAAACACGCTGTAGTAGTTCCCGCCTGTGAGAACCAGGCAAGTTCAGACAATTTCAGTATCGACTACCGCTGCAGTGGAGGTAACATGCAGTTAAATTTGATGTTAGAGGAAGATCCGGAGCTTCTTTTAAACGTAATCACTGCTGATGAATCTTGGCTACATCATTTTGATCCTGAGAGCAAACAGCAAAGCTCAGTGTGGAAATCTCCATCATCACCAACCCCCCAAAAAGCAAAAGTGGATGCTTCTGCTGGGAAAGTTATGGTCATCTCATTCTTTGATATTCATGGAATGGTTTATCAGTATGTTGTACCTGCACACACATCAGTAGCTGGACAATACTACAGGGATGTCATGAAAACATTGCACGTCCATATCAGGCGCAAAAGACCACATTTTCATGAAGCAGGCTGAATGCTGCACCACGATAATGCGCGGACGCATATTGCTAATGTTGTTGCTGAATATCTAGGAAAATTCAACGTGAAGTGTATCCCTCACCCTCCCTATAGCCCGGATTTGCCTCCATGTGACTTTTTCTATTCCCTAACTTAAAGAAACGCCTTCGTGGGAGGCAGTGGTGAAGGCTGCGGAGGCGATTTTGAAGGATCTCTCAAAAATGGTTTCGCGCATATCTTTGAAGACTGGCAGAAAGGCTGGGACAAGTGCATCGCATTCAGGGGAGACTAATTTGAGAAGGACCATCAAAATTATGAGGATGACTGCAGGTACGTTGTCAAAAAAAAGATTGTGATCATTATTTATTGAAGAGCCCTGGTACAAGGAAACAATACATAATTTGTGGTAAAAGTTTCATCCCTATAGTTTGGTTACTGAGATAATGGTCTTAAATATAACAGAATTCAACATTGTAGAGATAGGGGACTCCAAACCCACTTAAGCTTTTCAAACTATTTCCCTGTACTGTGTTCCAAACTGAAAAATTATATGTCATATACAGCGATCATTTAGCGACCACAAGCGGCAACGTTGATTTAAATTTAAACTCTGTTCAAATTATTTGATTGTGCAATATTTGAAAGAAAATCACGCTATCTAAAATTACATTTTGAAGACTATGTTAATACAGGTGTGAGACGATATTTAACAATCCATGTTATTAAAAATATAGTTGATAACATTTATATTGGAATTATGTACATTTAGTTACATTCCTAACATACCCTTCTGAAGAAATAAGATTTTAAATTATGGAGATTCGATAAACATAATAATAGATATGGCCTCAATGTTAATATATACATCAAATTAAGAAGAAAAATCAATTTTATAATACTCCAAGAAAAAAGGCAAAATTAAGTTTTTACAATAGCCATAGAAAACATTATCTTTTGATCCAAGACACTTTTGGTCTTTGGACATTTAAACGTTCAAACATAAACTATAAAGGTGAGGTGCATGAAATTTTGAAACTTGATCTTCTAATATTTTTGCCACTTTAAAGTTCAAAAATTAATTAGTATATTATAATTAAAATGTTGAAATTTGTTACATCTGTGAAAGGTACTGGATTTAAATGAGTAACCTCGAAACCTTCAAATTTGGCCAAATTGTGATAGAATTTTTTTTAAAAAAAAGAATTGAATCCTTCCTCTACCAACCCTGTAGGTAAGCAGTAGAGGGAGTAATTGACGATAATGTGAAGAGAAAGTTGTACGACTCTTAAACATCAGATTTATGTTGAGGTATCAAGTTTGCTCGCCCGGAGAATCCTGTCAGAAAATGACCAGGCCTTTTATATATATTTTTTTTTCTTTCTGGGATTTTGGGGAAAGCGACATTCCTCCGAGAACACTTAATCAATGCAAGACACGTGACTAAAAAAATGGTCTCATCGCAGAAAGGACAAACGAATGGAGGTCGGAATCTTTTGTGTCGAGTTTTTGATGAGTAATTCCACTGAGTTGAACAATAAACAAATAAATGTGGAAAAAACAAAACCCCACTTAATGATTTTACCGATCCCAGGGACGCATATAGACTATGAATAGCCAAACTCCCATGCATACCTCTGGGAATGCTCTCTATGGTTTTTCAGCCTCCCAAATTCCACAGAGTCAAAAACTAAGTCTTATTTTCAGCTATAGACTAACACACAAAAACACTGACGGCGGAATCTTCGATTAACTTTTTGTAAAACTTGCCTGTGGAGTGACCAAAGCGTTTGTGAAACAAAATAATATATTGTGTGCGTGAAACTACTGGGAAGAACGTTATTCATATGTTTTCTCTACTCACAGAAGCTTCTAATACACCAGAGCATTTACTAAACTCATTAAACAGGAGCTGACCTACAAATTATAGAAATTACTGTTAGAAATGGTAACATAATCTACCCTAGTTGTGAGAAGGGTGCATATTTTCTTCCTGTTAGATTTAACAACCTTTAGCTAGTTAGGTCATATCGGACGAAGAATGAAATGAAGTTTAAGGCTAGGCTACACAAAATTCCAAATTCTATAATAATAATCCTATAAATTTATAAAACTTTAGCCACAGAATTAGAGTATCATTTTAAACTTACATGCAAATTTTTATGTTGCCACACCAAATAATTCCTTAATTATTAATTATTCTTTGTGAAAATATTGTAAAAATTAAAAATGTTCTACGCGTTCAAAAAAAAAAAAAAATTGAGCTTTTATGCTGAATCTTTGTTTCTGGCTAGTACGGAGCAATTTTAAAAGACCCACATTCTTAATTTTTTGGGATATTCTTGTAGCATTTGTTCTAAACTATTTTCCATGTGCTATCTCTCAAAATTTTGGAAGTATTAACTTATGCTCTTACTCAACACCATATAATTTTCAAACCATGAGCATTAACAAAGAAAGGGGAATTTTAAGTTTCTTATTTACATATTATGGATGTATCGTGTAAGTTTCACGAAGTTAAATGGAAAACTTTGACGCAAGAGGCATTTTGTACACTGAAAAGTGTTACGTAAAAAGTTTCTCAGAAAATTAATTTTAAAGTCATGATTGTTACTTTTAACGATTGTTAAAGGTTTCTTTAAATTGTTACGTGATGGCCTAAAATGGTGCAAATGATAAAAATAGCATGTCATCTATTACTACACACCCTAAACTACCAAAAATGCCAAAAAAAATCCTTGATTTTCAACATTTTCAGCGAATTTTTAGTGTAGCCTTACCTTCATCAGCCCAGGGTACAGAAAGTCCGATATGAATATGACTTAACGTTGGAGGTTTTCCCTTATCCTGAATAGCACGTAACTCTAAGCTCTATGTACCCTGTACTCATTTGAACATCATTTCATTCACGTCCGATATGACTTAACGTTGGAGGTTTTCTCTTATCCTGAAAGATGAATGTCTGGTAACTCTAAGCTCTATGTACCCTGTACTCATTTGAACATCATTTCATTCATCGTCCGATATGACTTAACGTAGAAGGTTTTCTCTTATCCTGAAAGATGAATGTCTGGTAACTCTAAGCTCTATGTACCCTGTACTCATTTGAACATCATTTCATTCATCGTCCGATATGACTTAACGTTGGAGGTTTTCTCTTATCCTGAAAGATGGATGTCTGATAACTCTAAGCTCTATGTACCCTGTTCTCATTTGAACATCATTTCATTCATCATCTGATATGATTTAACTTGGAGGACGTAAATTACAACAACAAAAATTAAAAACAAGCTATAGTCAAATGCTTGAAATTATTACTATCACAACAGAAATAGTCATAATAAATTCTATGTATTAAGAAGTACCCAAATGTGAAAGAAACTCCACAATTTCAGTTCACTGGTCTAAATTGTAATACTTTAAATAGAATACATGCCTTTTAAATTAGTTTCGGTGTATCAGTTAATTTGTTAGTTTTATTTACTTAAAGTTTATATGTTATATATTTTGTTGTGCAATAACTAAGCAAGTCAATAAAACTTTGTCTCATCTTTTTAATTAATTTATTAATTACCAGGTTATTTCACACATTTACAGAGAGAAGTTACATCATGGGATACAATTTAAAAATAAGAAATGAAAACATCAGAAAAGAGAATTTAAAATTCCTAACGCGAATACATGTAACACTGTTTCTGAATACAGATCTTCTTTTGTTCCTTCCACTTCTGTGTAGCTAATTTAGTATTCGAAGTTTCCTGAGGCGACTGGTTCCATGGTTTGTTACTTTATTGTTGGCAAAACTGGTCGTACTTTACTTTGTCTTACTATACTTAAAATGAGTGCAGAATTTATGTCAAAAGTTTTTTTTTGAGGAACCTTTCCCAAAATACTTGTTATTGTGAGGGAGTAAGCAATTATAGGTATAGACGTACTCAGAAAACTGAGTAGGCAAAATAATGCCAGTACGACCAATTTTTTTAATGTGTAATAAAAATGTTGAAATTTTTAATAAGTGGACATTAATATTTTTTGCTTACCAAAATGCAATTTCAGCTGGCATTTGTTCTCTTTGTATTTGCTTAAATAAAAACAAGATTGAATGAAAAAGAAATTTAGAAAATGGAAACTAATTGTTCTTTCACACTGGCCGTGTGTAGGCTAAAGTATGGAAAGATAGACTCAGAGTGAAAAATTCAATACCATAGCCGGGATGTGAAACACGGATTTTCTGGTCTCCGTCCAGCTGCTCTAAGCATTGAGCTACAATAGCCAACGTGCCGATGTCATTAAATTCTCCAACTAATTCATGTTCTTCCGGTAAACCACTTAGGAGTTCTCATAAACACATGAGACAACTACCTTAATGTCATGTCGGCACGTTGGCAATAGTAGCTCAAGGGTTAGAGCGGCGGGACGACAACCAGAAGATCCGTGGTTCAAATCTCGGCTATGGCATTGAATTTTTCAGTCTGACTCTACGTTTCCATACTTTAGCCTACACACGGCCAGTGTGAAAGAGCAATTAATTTCCATTAATTGACCTAATAGTGGTCCGAACTATAAAGCCCGGGCCTTAAAGTACTTACAGCATAGTAAGTCGCCATTAAGGTAGTTGTCTCATGTGTTTATGAGAACTCCTAAGTGGTTTACCGGGAAAAACACGAGTCAGTTGTACCTAATAGTGGTCCGAACTATAAATCCCAGGCCTTAAAGTACTTACAGCATAGTAAGTCGCCATTAAGGTAGTTGTCTCATGTGTTTATGAGAACTCCTAGTGGTTTACCGGAAAAACACGAGTCAATTGGAGAATTTAATGTCATGTCGGCACGTTGGAAATAGTAGCTCAAGGGTTAGAGCGGAGGGACGATAACCAGAAAATCCGTGGTTCAAATCCCGGCTATGGCGTTGAATTTTTCAGTCTGACTTTATCTTTCCAAATTTAGAACATATTTTTATAAAACTATATTTCTAAATATAAATGTATTTTTGTAAGAAATAAGTGTATGTGTATTTTCTGGAGCTGAAGAGTGACATATTGGTAACTGAACTCTGACTACGGTGCTATGTTAATATGTGTTCATCTGTCATATGTATATTGAGACATCGCTCACAACTAATGTTTTAGACTAAGTATAACACCCTTGTTAAACTCCCATTAGTGTTTTATACTAATTTCTCAACCTTGGAAGGCAATAATTATGACATAGAATTGTAATTTTGCACCATAGTTGTCTTAATCACAAGAAATGTGGTTACAAAATTTATACTTAATATACTTTCATAATTAGAGAAATTTATAATTTCATTTGAATCATTTTATGACGAAAGTGTTCGTAATTTAACGTAAATAAGAAATCATATTTTGTATAAGCGATTTGTTTGAGGGTGTAATGAGTAGAGAAAGTTGCGTGAGTGTGGTCGCGGGCCACGGTGTGGGAACCTCAGCCTGGAGGTTGTATGCCTCATTACAGACCCGGCCCAGGGATTCTTGGAAGCCAATCTGCATAACGTGAGGTTACTGGTAATGCTGCAAGGCGTGAATCGACCTCAGATCCATTGCTGATAAAACTTCAAATTACATACAACTAAATCTTTTATAGCTTTTACTAATCAACGCTTGCAAAATGGACCTAACTCGTTTTAGCTATGTAAAACACTTCACAGCTTTCTTATGTAACTTCTTATGTACTTGACCTTCTCTTCATTCATAAACACTTCGCCTCTATGTATTATAAATATATAACTATAAACATTCATAGCGAATCTACACATTTCTTTGTTCAATAAAGTACGCTAAGTTGATGCTCAAATTTTTCAAGGTCGCGTCGCTAAGTAACGCTTTTGAAATTCCATGCCCTTTGTGTACCACGAGGGGGGGGGGGCAATAGCGACTTATTACTTGAAACGAGTATAAGTATTAAAAAATTAAAACCAATAACAAAGAATTCCTCGGAAACGTTTAATGCCACAAAAATATTTTTGAGAGGAATGTGTTTTAAAGAGGCCTACATTTTTCTACAGTAAGACTGTCCATCTGTAATGGTTTACCACTTTTACAAAATTCATTCACAATGAAGAATATCGCAGAGGCAATAAACAGAAAATTCAAGTTATGCATTTCATTCTTCATAGAATATAAGACATATCTTCCTCTTCACTCCATGGTTTGGGCATATCGCTCGTTCCGGCTTCATAGATCTCTCCAGCGTTCCCTGGGTCGTCCTCTGTCTCTTCTTCGTTTCGGATTATAGTTTAATACTGCATTTGGGTATCTTCCATCCTCCATCCTCTATTCTTCGTATATGTTCATGCCATTGTTGCCTTTGTTCTGATATTTTGTCATGGATTGGTTCGATTTCTAATTCCTTTTTAATATCTTCATTTCCTATTTTGTCCAATATTGTACAACCTTTAACACTTCTTAAAAATTTCATTTCTGCAGTCTGTATTTTATTTAAATCCTTTTGTGTTGGCACCCAGGTTTCGCTTCCCTATAAAGTTGGAATAGCCATTACCTTATACATTTTCATTTTTGTATCCTTTCTCACTGTCTTTAAAAGTTCTTAGGATTGTCCCACATATTGCTCGGAATTTGTTTACTTTTTCTTCTATATCAGCATTGTTTCTAAAACTTATGTTACATCCTAAATGTTTAAAACTCGATATTTGGACGTTAAATCTTATTTCCTAAAACAATTGTTGATCTTACATTATAATTTCCTTTAAAAGCCATAATTTTTACTTTTTTCTTCTTATATTTGAAAATTTTAATTTTGTACTATATTATTTAGAATATACATTGATTTTTGCAGTTGATTTTCATTCCGATGAATCAATATTTGCTCATCCACAAACAGCAGGGTATTAAAATAAATAATCTAAAATCTTCCATTCATTTAGAATATCGTTCATGTATATACTAAAAAGAGTAGGTGATAAACTACACTGTTGTCTTAGTCCAGTATTGGTAGAAATTTGTACGGTTAACCTATCCCTAGTATCAATTTATAAGACATATATTGTATTTTAATCGAAACTTTTTCGGCCATTTTCCAGTGAGTAAAAATAAGAAATAAAAAGTTTTTCATTTAAAGGATGGTGTGGAAAATGGGAATTTGCATTAAAAGTTACGTTTCACATCACTGGAAGACCTTAATTTATATACCAAGGATAATATTTACATAAATTAACGTTCTTGTGTTAGGCATTTATACATATTTGGACTGTTTTGTAAAAATAGGAGAGCTGTTCAATAAAGAATGATTACAACATTTTTTTGACAACATATCTTTACTCATTCTCATAATTTTGATGGTCCTTCTCAAAATAGTCTCCCCTGAATGCGATGCACTTTTCCCAGTGTTTCTGCCAATCTTCAAAAACATGCTGGAGACCATCTTTGAGAGATGCTTCAAAATCGCCTCCGCAGCCCTGCACCACTGCTTCTGATGATGGATAATGCCTCCCACCAAGGCGTTTCTTCAAGTTAGGGAATAGAAAAAGGCACATAGGGCTAAATACGGACTATAGAGAGGGAGAGAGATGCACTTTACGTTGATTTTTGCACGATGTTCAGCAACAACATTGGCAATATGCGGCCGCGCATTATCGTGCTGCAGCATCCAGCCTGCTTCACGGAAATGTGGTCTTTTGCGCCTGATATGGACTTGCAATGTTTTCAGGCCATCCCTGTAGTATTGTCCAGCTACTGATGTGTGTGCAGGTACAACATGCTGATAAACCATTCCATGAATATCAAAGAATGAGATGACCATAACGTTCCCAGCAGAAGCAACCACTTTTGCTTTTTTGGATGTTGGTGATGAAGGAGATTTCCACACTAACCTTTGCTGTTTGATCTCAGGATCAAAATGATGTAGCCAAGTTTCATCTTCGTCTAACATCAACTTTAACTGCATGTTACCTCCATGTCTGAACTTGCCTGGTTCTCACAGGCGGGAACCAGGATTACCAACAATGAAACTACTACGGCGTGTTTGTTTCACATTAAGCTAACAGAATATAATAAGATTGAATTTTAGTGCGAAAAGTTATGAGCGTAAAAAATTATGATCATTCTTTATTGAACAGCCCTCGTATTTGGACTGTTTTGTAAAAATACTAATTTATGATTCAAAATGTGGACTCAAATCGTGTAGCAATTACCAATTGAATTTTATAATTGAATTTTTGATAAAATATTATGTCTTCTTGTTCAAACCCATTTGCTTAGAATTACCAAATAGTTATATTTCTTTCAAGGATAGGGGTGACTCGGATTAGTTTATTCAAAATCTGTTCCCTAGGGGACGATAGTGTGATGTTTTGTAGGAACGAAGGAGTTAACTACCTGAGACAGTTGACTGTGTAATACGATTGTGTTTTGTCAGTCTAAGTGACAAATAGAGCTTCTTTTACGGAAAGGAAGTATGTCATTACTCCATTTCTGGTATTTTGTTATTTTTTAAGTTTGTATGTGGATTAATAACGAATGTGCATTGAAATTGCTCAAGAATCTTGTACAATAAGAAAATACAGACTTTCTTACATCTATAATCCTCCTTGTTGTTGTGATAGTTACCTAATCAGTGCTGCCAACGGGCTAAAGTAAATACCGCTACAACAGTGGGTTAAGGTAAGGCGGAGGATTCAATTGTTTTTTTTTATTATTATTATTTTTTTATTTGCGTTCTTCAACGTTAAGTCATATCGTACGATGAATAAAATGGGTGAAATGATTCTCAAATGAGCCCAGAAAAATGCAGAATGGAAATCTGTAAGGGTGCTGTGGGAAAGAAGCAATTCATATGTGGAAAATGTGTGTGAGATACATAAATATATGAATATACAAATGTAGAAATGTGTTATTTTGTTCTCATGATTACATTATGTACTGAAATTGAATGTTCCATTCCGATTCGTCCGCTATGCCAATCTATTGCGGGCAATTAGAATTAGTTTCTGCTCGGAATAAAAATGAAAACGGAGGCATAAGAAGCCTTTTTCATCGAAAACTTAAGATTTAACATAATGTAGAATGTACAGGCTTTACTATAGCATAAAAGTTTTGACATTTACGTGACAAATAGAGCTTTTGTCAAAGATTTTCGAAATATTGATATTATTTACCCACGCTTTCCTTAGATTTGCTATTAGTTTTGCATATTCACTACTGTTTGACGTACCAGTAGAATTGACCCCTACTTATGCCTTTTTCAAGTGGTAGGGCTGCACTTGTTTAGTACCCGTTGTCTCGTAAGCAGAGTCACCTAATAGCGATAACACTTGAACATCGCTTTATCCTACCCTATTCCCAAAACGAAATGTGGAGTGAAGATTTATCCCGCTTCCCTACTGGACCAGCCACATTCTGAGAGATTGTGCTCGAGGCACAAATCGGTATCTTTCACATATAAAATATTCATCGCATCCTTCCTTTAGGCCTTTCATCATCATTATCATCTCACGTCCAATCATCGCTTGGATTCCGCAACCAGACGTCGTAATCCCCGCTGGGGTCCCAAGATGGCCCAGATCTTGTCCCTCGTCAACTCTTTGTGTTGGAAGTGACAGCCTTCGGATCTCGGCGCTATCAGCTTAGGCAGCGCATACTCGGCTTAAACACAGAACTATGGACATACTTGCACATTTTATGGTTTAGCTGGACTAAGGGTAGAAGTGAAGAAATAGAAGAGACAACCCGGTAATTAATAACATTTCCTGGAACCGAACTAGTACCACAGGAGAGGGAGTCTAGTGTCCTCTGGGAATACCCTCGCACTATCTGTCCGTCACAACCTCACATGAGAAACACTCGCAATGAAGTTTAAAGGATTGAAAGCATTTTTGTATATTCGCTACACTAATGGCCGATATTACCAACAGATGCTAAAATCGTCGTTAACAAATGTAACGTAACAATTGTTACAGTTAAAAGTGTTAAAATTCTTGCATTTTACCAACTTGTTTTCTGAAAATGTTAACAAATACGTGCTATCGCAGAGAGACTTGTAAATGTTACACATATAGAAGGCTGCGAATGAATATTATTTTCTGAACGTACTGCGATGCGTTTTTTTCCTTTAGAAACAGCTGAAAAACTGGCGGGTGAACAAAAGCAGAATAGACGCCATGGAACAAATTTCTCCAGTGGAGGAAGAACTGTTAATTGAATAAGGTAAACTAATATGATGGAAAATAATAGGACGGTTGCGATAAATGTTAAAGAGAAAAATGTGATCCGAGGAAAGATTGGAAATGAGTTTAATCCGAATGTTTGTCACAACAAGAAGTAAGAAGCAACTTCGTTAGTAATACAGACATTTAAACCGAAAGGACAGAAGTGACGAGTGACTTGAACGTTTCAAGACAGTGTATTATCCACAGAATTCAGTGAATTATAAAATCGTAGGTTTATTAATACTTGAAGCAAAGGCGAGATCACATATTATTTTCGATGC
The DNA here is from genome assembly GCA_030765055.1 of Mantis religiosa. NCBI lineage: Eukaryota > Metazoa > Arthropoda > Insecta > Mantodea > Mantidae > Mantis > Mantis religiosa. The sequence continues at coordinate 4,787,803 of CM060949.1, forward strand.
ATGTTCCAACTCAGTATTACATAAATTTAAAACGAGGAGCGAAGAAGGTAAGTGACGAGTGACTTGAACGTTTCAAGACGGGAGGTGGACAGTGTATTGTCCACATAATTCAGTGAATTATAAAATCGCAAAGTTATTAATACTTGAAGCAAAGGCGAGATCGCCGTATTCCTTTCGATGCATGTTCTAACACAGTATTACGTAAATTTAAAACGCGGAGCGAAGGACAAGTGACAAGTGACTTGAATGTTTCAAGACGGGAGGTGGACAGTGTATTGTCCACATAATTCAGTGAATTATAAAATCGCAAAGTTATTAATACTTGAAGCAAAGGCGAGATCGCCGTATTCCTTTCGATGCATGTTCTAACACAGTATTACGTAAATTTAAAACGCGGAGCGAAGGACAAGTGACAAGTGACTTGAATGTTTCAAGACAGGAAGTGGAGAGTGTATTGTCCACATAATTCAGTAAACTATAAAATAGCAAACTTATTAAATTTTGAAGCAAAGGCGACATTGGCATTTTCCTTTCGATTCATGTTCTAACTCAGTATTACGTAAATTTAAAACGAGAAGCGAAGAAGGACAAGTGACGAGTGACTTGAACGTTTCAAGTCGGCAGGTGGACAGTGTATTATCCACATAATTCAGTGAATTATAGAATAGCAAAGTTATTACATTTTGAAGCAAAGGTGAGATCGACATATTCCTTTCGATGCATGTTCTAACTCAGTATTACGTAAATTTAAAACGCGGAGCGAAGGACAAGTGACGAGTGACTTGAAGGTTTCAAGACGGGAGGTGGAAAGTGTATTAATCCACAATTCAGTGAATTATAAAATCGCAAAGTTATTAATACTTGAAATAAAGGCGAAATCACATATTCCTTCCGATGCATGTTCTAACCTCTCTTTTACTTCCTCAGTAACCTTCATAACAACCTGTTTCGATAGTGTATACCTCAGTAGAACATTTTCTTCTGATAGCTCCTCAAAATCATTTCTCCTTATAGGCCGTACTCCATTACGAATGCCATTTAGACAATCTTAAATTAACAAATCAACATCAACAGCTGAGTTCACGCCCTCCATCTTAACCATTTACAATTGTTAAGGACTTAACAACAAAAATATGGTTTTTTAGTTTAACAAGGGATTTTACACGAGTGTTAAGCTTTCACTTCTTGGTGAAATGCAATTTTTGTTATAACGATTGCTAAATAGACTGACAGCCGTGTTAAGTGTGAAACCAGGCATGAATGTTTTAAGCATTCTAAACTTGTGTTATTGCTACGAGGGAAACTTTTATGGGCATTAATTTCAGGAAGATATGTGCTACACTACTTTGTATAAGACAGCTTTTTCTCCAAGTAAATTACATGAAATGCAGTGCATCTACTCTTAATTCTGGTGTTAACACAAACACGTCGTTGTAGTGTTCTGTCATTGGCTGCAAGTCCAAGAGCACCCATAGTTAAACAATACTTTATTATAAATAATATATATTTGTATTCTTAAACATAAATACGTTTTCGTATCCTTTGATATCACATGATTGTATAGTTAGAAATAATACAAATATATGGATATTGCATTGGGAAAGAGGCTGTACATGTACACGTTATGTGGAGTCGAAAATTTTTAACAACACGTGTTGTGTTTGCTTTGTGAATGGGCGAGGATTAGCACCAAAATTAGTTTTAGCAGAGTTCTGGCGAATGAGTACAGTTTATTGAAATCAGGATTAAATTATAGCCGGATACAGTAGGGGAAGCGTTAACTTTTCATTGCAATAAATATAAAACAATTATATAAGAAATAAATGTAAATTTCGTTGTTTATGAATGCTTAAATACCTGCTTCTTGATTAAATACTTCTATTTATCATAATAAACCGTAAAGAACATCACTTACTAGGTTGTTGAAGCCCAATGAAGGGGAACCATAATCGTGATGATAAATGCTGGCTTATCTTAGCACTGTATACCATTCAGTACGTAATTTTAAGCTACAATATAATGCAACAGAACTTCATATATTGTCATAACCGTAGTGAAAGTTTGTAGCATTTTGAATATGCCCTAATCTCTTAAAAATCCTTCGCTGCATACATTTTAGGGTAATCTTAAAAGTAGATAGGTATGGACAACCATTCTATTTAAACTGTATTATCAAAGCAGCCGTGGCATTTGTTAAATTTCGCAGCAGTAAGGCTGCTTCGAGTGGAGGCTGCCTCGTGAAAACTGATACAGGAACGTCTATTGAAGCCACTCCTACATAAACTTTTGTGTTCATCTATATTCATGATGGTAAGGTCTTTCAGTAGCAGCCTGGGCCGGGCAAATCGCGTCGGGCTCCGTAATGTGCCCTGACAGGGCTGCCGAGAACAGACGCTGGTTTGTATCAGGACCAGTATGTCATGGCTCGTACGCGTATATTCAGGGTTAATGCTTCAGTATAACACAGCCCATAGACCTTCATTCCTGGCCGGAATAACTTCAGTATACGTCGGCTCATACCAGGTTCCTTTAGGGCAAGAGTGCTTTTAATACGTGTCGGCTTATACTAATTTTTTAGGGCAGATTACACTCAGTATATGTCGACTCATATAACCTCATTAAGGAACAGAATGTTTTGCGTAAATTTCTGCTCATACCAACTCCTTCAGGGATAGAATACTTTCAGTACAAGGCGACGCTTATCAAGTTCATTACGATCGAATGCTTTTCTATCTATGGAGGGTGGAGTTACCTACAATTAGTGACGACTTATACAGTTTATTCATACGTAAAATTTTTCAGTATAGATATACTGTATATATATTGAAGACATGATAGATGAGCTCAGATGATTAGACCAAAAATAAGTTCATTACCTATATAACGGAACATTCCAGTTAAATCACCGAAAAATACCGGCAATTTGTAGCAAATATTTGTAGATGGTTCAGCGCCGATATACATGCAAATTATAGTGAATGTTTCCAAATAATTCGAGGACAAAATACATGCAGTTTATGGTGGATAATCCAAGACGATTTTGGTAAAAATATATTCAGTTTATGGTGGATAATCCAAGATGATTCAACGCCAAAGTACATGCAATATATGGTGAGTAATTCCAGATGATTAAGGGTCAAACATGATTAAGCTTATGGTGGATAATCCCAGATGTTTCAGGACCAAAATATATTTACGAAGGCTGTTCAATAAAGAATGGTCACAATTTTTTTTAAATTTTTTTTAACGTATCTTTACTCATCCTCATAATTTTGATGGTCCTCAAAATAGTCTCCCCTGAATGCGATGCATTTGTCCCAGCGTTTCTGCTAGTCTTCAAAGACATGCTGGGAACCATTTCTGAGCGATCCTTCAAAATCGCCTCCGCAGCCTTCACCACTACTTCTGATGATGGATAATGCCTCCCACGAAGTAGTTTCTTCAAGTTAGGGAATAGAAAAAAGTCACATGGGGCTAAATACGAACTATAGGGAGGATGAGGGATACACTTCACGTTGATTTTTGCAGCAACAACATTGACAATAAGCAGCTGCGCATTATCGTGGTGCAGCATCCAGCCTGCTTCACGGAAATGTGGCATTTTTCGCCTGATATGGACTTGCAATGTTTTCAGGACATCCCTGTAGTATTGTCCAGTTACTGATGTGTGTGCAGGTACAGTATGCTGATGAAACATTCCATGAATATCAAAGAATGAGATGGCCATAACTTTTCCAGCAGAAGCAACCACTTTTGCTTTTTGGGGGGTTGGTGATGAAGGAGATTTCCACACTGAGCTTTGCTGTTTGCTCTCAGGATCAAAATGATGTAGCCAAGTTTCATCAGCAGTGATTACGTTTGAAAGAAACTCCGGGTCTTCCTCTAACATCAACTTTAACTGCATGCAGACCTGCATGCGAATGTCCTTTTGTTCGGGAATCAACAGTCTTGGAACCCATCGCGCACAAACACGTCTCATGTGTAATGTTTCTGTCACAAACGTGTGGGTGGCACCCAATGAAATGTTCAATATTTCAAAAAGTGATCTTAGGGTAATTCGTTTATTCTCTCTCACAATGGTAGCAGCAGTGTTGATGTTTTCTTCCGTAAGAGCAGTACTGGAGCACCGGGTCCATCTTCCTTTGAAATTGATCTTCTCCCCTCTTTAAATATTTTAATCCACCTTCTAGCTGTGCTATAGGGAAGAATAGACTCTCCATAGGCCTCCTCTAACATTGTATAGGCGTCAACTGAAGATTTATTGAGACTAAAGCGGAATTTCAAAGCCTCATATTCTTCCTCGCGTGTTACCTGCATTGCAGCGGCAGGTGATACTGGACATGTCTGAATTTGCTTGGTTCTCACAGGCGGGAACCAGGAGTACCAACAATGAAACTACTACGGCGTGTTTGTTTCACATTAAGCTAACAGAATATCATAAGGTTGATCTTTGTTTATTGAACAGCCCTAGTAGTTTATGGTGGATAATCCCAGAAGATTTTGGGCCAAAATGTATTTAGTTTGTGGTGTATAATCCCAGATGATCCAGGGCCAAGATTTATTCAGCTTATGGTGGATAATGCCAGCTGGTTCAGTGTCAACATACGTTGACTATGCGGCAGCTCATGGCCACTAAACTCTCCTGCAATCCAAGTTGACACAACTTCATAGATGACCCATACTTTACGGTATAATTAGATTACTTAGAGCTGCTAGACGGCAGATTAAGTTACATCATTAAACGGACGGACGGATTGCATAGATAAAATACGGCGATAAAATGATTTACTACACATTTGTCAGCTGCAACAGCGGAACGCGAAGTGGCAACGCTGTACGCCGAATGCGTTCCGAGCATCATCATCATCGGCGCCTCCTTTATTGTTGCACTCTCTGTTTAAATGTAAACCGTCATTTTTACAGACAGAAAAATCTTTTTTGGCTCTTTGATAGAAAATAAAGCAAAACAGCGCACCGGTTCTTACTGAAAGCAAGGAAAATCGACAGGAATGCAGCGGGGATAATTTGGTTTGGATTCCAGTCAAGTGGAGCGTGCGGGGGCAAGGGGGTACAATTGATTCGCATCAGTCACAGGAAGAAGACGTTCCTATCGGGCTCTTGCGGCTGGTTTCAGTGGGCATTACTTTCTCTATCTGGTAACTAGTAGGTAGTGTATAATATTTAAATATAGGATTTCACCAGAAATGTTTGTTTTGAACCCCGCAATAAAATACATCAATAAAGTATTTTTGGAGAGTGCCTTTCTGAGAACAGAATGTATATCTCGGTAGCTCTGTTGGTTAGGCGCTAGTCTGCTCTTCCCAACGTCACGGGTTACGATTCACCAGGCCAATGGTTTCCATTAGGGATACTCTTCAATATTTGCGATACCTCGATACTTGCGATACCTCGATACTTGCGATTCCTCGATACTTGCGATACCTCGATACTCACGATACTTGCATGGTATCGACGTCGAACGACACTTCAGAACATTCGCTCGATACTTTTTCGATACTTCGGTAGTAATTCTGCAATTTTTATTTTACTTAAAAGTCACAAAATATTACTGCCGCAAGTAGAACATTACAAAGCCCGAGAAATTGCCAGGAAAGTGGTAAAAGTACAGTAACATTATACAAGAAAATAATCGTGTGTCAACTGTCAGTTAACAGTTCCCAAAAAGAAATCACTACATATCTCCTGTCATCTCCTCTTACTAGTACATTGGATTACTGGAGAACAAATTCAATATTTCCAGAACTAAAAAGATATCCGCTAAATATTTATGTATTCCACGTGTAGCAGTTTTCTCTGAAAGACCATTTAGCACAGCAGGACTCATGTATGATAGAAAAAGAAGTAGACCTGACCCAGAAATACTGAAAATGTTAGTATTTTTGAACAAAAATGTATAAAAGTGGACTGCTTTGCTTTTAAATGTCTAATGTAACTTTAAAAATAAGAACACTGTAACTGTGGTTTTTATTCGCTCTTGAAAATGAGTTTTGTTCATTTGCTTGGTGGTGTTATTTGAAATTTGGGGAAAATGTCTAAAAGTACTATAATGCTTGTGTTGAGTGTGAGGAAATAAGATTCTAGAAGGGAATTTAGTGGGCCATGTAATGACGTTAATATAAAAAATGAGCGGTTGCTATGAGTAGAAATAATCTTGCTTCAGGGTGGAATAATAGGACGTGGAGAAGATAAAAAGTTTTGGATAGTGAAGAATGGACGTGTAGGAGTGAGCGATTTTATGTAATTAATGGAAAATATTTATTAAGAAAGTAAGGATTTACCGATATACTGGAGGTAACTTTCAATGACTAGAAAGAAAGTTCGAGTAAAATGCAATCCAGATTATACAATTAAATTATATATTACGAAATTGCACTTATCCGAATTTTATTTCTTTCACTTGTAACCACCCTTGAAAGGAAGAGATCTTATGACTCCTATTTAAGCAGACACAATAATGAAGAACCAATTCAAAGTACAACGAAGTAACCCCGTTACATCTAGCTTCCAAACCTGGGGCTTCGAAATAGTCAACGTGCATCCCATCTTCCATGAAGAAATCCTGTACCATGTCGCCACAACGTGGGGATCGTACCAGAATAGAAATCTGTTTACATATGGTGCCCAACCTGGGGCTCGTAGCAGAATAGAAATCTGGTTACAACACTAATGGTTTTAAGTTTTGTCTCATTAAATATGTACATCTATTTAATTTTATTGCCATTACACAGTTGTCCCAACATTCTATTTGTATTGAAACTAGAAGTAAAAATTACGGTATTGAATATCGAGAAAAACTGCTATCGACCCATCCCTAATTTTTATGTATGCTTTAAAGTGGCACGTAAAATAATTACTAGGTTGAAAATAAAAAGGGTGATTAAATACCAGATTTTTTAGTTAACTTTAGATACTACCAAGAAAACGACACAAAACTCTTGCACCTCAAATTATCCCTTAGACAAGTAATTTGGTTATTGTTTACTTTTCAAAAGGTAGAACTAATAATGTTAAAAAATAAAACATATTAAAGATTTTTACGTGAGAAATGAGATATGTATCTTAAATTTTATACAATTTGTGTGTAAGAATATTTTTATTCTGCTTCACATTTCTACAATCTGTAAACTGTAAAAGACAGATAGAATATTAATAAACACGTACGCACACGCACACACACGTACAGCTCATTAAACTACATAATGTGAGTCCAATGTGAGTCCATATCGTTTTCGTTTGGGGATATTTTCTCGTATTAGATTGAATATTCAAATAACTACATTCTTTTCCAAGTTGTAACCCGTTATTCATTTGGTTATACTAAGAGAATTGCGTCGATATGTGCTGCTTTGAAGTTTCATACTCTTTACTATACATTCCAAACAGTTGACTGGTGACTTAACAATTAGACAAAGGAATAACTATGTACTCGACATTTCAGACCAGTAGGAACAAATACTTAGGAAGTGATTCATATTATAATAGAAGTTGTATATTTTGAGAGCTCTATGTTTTTTGTATAGTAAGATTTTATCAATCCTTTATGGTTTATCAGTTATGCAAAATTATAAAATATGATTCAGAGTCAAGAGGAAATGATGAGTGAGGAAATAATCAATTAAAAGATATTCTACATAAAGGATAAAATAAGCGAGTGGTGTAACGACTTGGAGTTGTGAGTAAGTTGTGGAGGAAAAGATGAAGATGAACCTCGTGTAAGATCTAGTTGCTGGATTCTAGTCACGGCTGCTCTGGTATTCGCATAAGCTCTTATTTTTAGGGGCGGTCTCAGATGGGAAGTGATAATTTGGTTAGAAATAAAATAAAAGTGTTGTTCCTCCGTTCTTCTATAAAAATTGTTATTTTAATTAAAATGGAACTTTTCCAACAATTGGTTACACTGGAAATTAATTATTCTTTCACACAGGCCGTGTGTAGGCTAAATTGTGGAAACGTTGAGTCAGACTGAAAAATTCAATGCCATAGCCGGGATTTGAACCACGGATCTTCTGGTTTCCGTCCAGCCGCACTACCATTGTGCTACTATGGCCAACGTGCCGATATGACATTAAATTCTCCAACTGACTCGTTGGCCATAGTAGCACAATGGTAGTGCGGCTGGACGGAAACCAGAAGATCCGTGGTTCAAATCCCGGCTATGGCATTGAATTGGTTACACTTATAATGCTTTATATACATTGGTAGTATATTAGCTTGTGCAATTTTTTACAACTTTCTTCTTTCAATGCAAGATACTGAAGCACAAATTGTGCAAAAATGCAGGTACACGCACACTTTCACGTCCATTTGCAGAAGACAAACTTGCTTCAAGTATTTACATGAGCTTCTGTAGTCCTACCGTTACCATAACGACAACTAAACATCTTTCAATTTTTCTACATGACATCGTCATTGCTTTTAAATAAATTCTTAATGTAATTTTAACATTTAAATACTAATTGTTTTACTAATTTTAATTAAATATAACTACTTAAACCGTTTCAGCGGAATGAGTCGACCGCATTCAGGAAACCCGGGTTCACTTCCCGTGGCCGACCTCCCTGACCCATGGTTGTTCTTTTTTTATCCTACCCCGTTGAGTGTCTGCCTCACGTTCCAGTGGTGCCGAGTTTGAATCTCGGTCAGGGTGAGTCACTTGGATAAGGTTTTTCCGGGGTTTTCCCATATCCTGAAAGACGATTGTCGGGTAACTCTAAGCTCTATTGACCCTGGACTCATTTGAGCATCATTTCACCCATTTCATTCATCGCTCGACATGACTACGTTGGAGGATGTAAATTAGAAGAAAAAAGGTCTTTTTCGGATGTTTTTACGGGTCGAGGCGAATGCTGGGTAGGTTAATTACATCCCACGAATTTCCTGTCTCTCCATTTCATGTTCATTATCATTTCATATCATCTCTCATCTGATGGTCTCTTTCAGTGTAGAAGTGTTTTTAACTTATAAAATGAGTAGATGTTTGTATGTATAGTACACTGATTAATCGTAAGGTAAACGACAGGAATTCTTAGATGCTACAACGTACTCAAAGTATATCATAGCAGTATTACCAATCTTAATATCTATACTTGTATCCTTTTTATTTTTTTTTATTTTACGTTCTCCAACGTTAAGTCATATCGGACGATGAGTGGAATGGGTGAAATGATGCTTAAGGAGCCCAGGATCCATAGAGCTTAGAGTTACCCGACATTCCTCTATCAAGATAAGGGAAAACCCCTGTAAAAACCTTATCCAGATAACTCACCCTGAACGAGATTCGAACTCGGGACCTCTTGAACGTTAGGCAGACATGTACGCTACCGAGACGAGCTCTTGTATCCTTTACTAATGAATTAATTCCTTTCTGGCACCATTAATTTTCTAACCGCTATTAAAACCTGATGACATTCTAACAGCATTGCCTTTTAGCTGTTACTAATCACCAGTTACTTTCTATCACCGTTATCATTACTACGTAACTAGACATCTTTGTAACCGTTTCTTTAATAACAGTTACTGAGTAAGTACTTTCAGTCACCCTTACCGCCTCTAAATATCTGTGGGTTACTTCCTCTTTCCGTTACCAAGCGTTACCAAGTGATTGGTTGCATTTACTGTCAATAACTAGTTACACTCTGTCCTACAGTTACTTTTGTAACCGTTGCTAAGTAACTAGTTCATTTCTGCTCGGTTAAGAATCAGGTGGACCGGGGCAGGTCCATCATCCAGAGGAGGAAGTTCCTATCCTATTCTTGAGGCTGGTTTCAGGTAAAGTCTCTGCAATCTTTGTTATTGATGACCAGGGATTCTCTCACGATGTTTAAACTCAAGTATGTTTTTTGTCGAAGGCATTAAAGAAGTCCTGCTCTGAACTCTAGAATTTTTAGTTATGTATCTACAATTTTCATACAAAATTCTGAAGCAGTTTCTTTGAAGTTAATACAATTATGGAACCTACAGCTATTGTAGCATACTTATTATACAAGGGTCGGCTGGTAAGATGGCGCACTGGTCCAGTTTGACGGGTAGCATCATATAGTTTAACTCTAGACTAGCTCGTATCCATAGTTACAGGTCAGTAGGTTGTTTAGCTTTTGAAAGACAGCATTTTAAACAAGACAAGTGTAGAGGTTGCACGAAAATGGAGGATTTGGAAAAGCGAGAAGTGATTCAATACTTCCATTTGAAATACTTAACGCCTAAAGAAATCAAGGAGGAAATGGACAGTACATTGAAAGACTCTGTTCCTTCATATACAATAACTAAAAGGTGAGTTGTATAGTTTAAAGTGGGACTACGAGTACTAGTGATGAGCCTCGCTTTGGACGTCCTGTGGAAGTCACAATTACAGAGATCATTGAAAAAAATGCATCGTTTATTACTGGAAGATCACAGATTAAAGTTGTTTGAGACAGAACGGACTGTAAACGTATAAAAAAAAAGTACAGGTAATATTTTAAGTAATCTTTTGGTTTTTCACAAGTTCTGTACAAGGTGGGTGCCACGTTTATTGACCTTTGGTCAAAAGTTTCAGGGAAAACCTGTTTCTGTAAGAATTTGGAGCTCTATCTTAAACATCCCAATGAATTTTTGAGACGGCTTATTACCATGGATGAAACTTGGATACGTCACTACACTCCAAAAAGTGAATCACAGTCAAAACAGAGGATTACGCCAGGTGAACCAAATGTAAAAAAGGCAAAGTCAATTTGTCAGCTAACAAGGTTATGCCGAGTGTTTTCTGGGATGCACAGGGAAATATTTTTAATGATTATTTGAAAAAGGGGAACAGTATCTCTGGTGACTACTACACAAACTTACTGCAAAGTGTGAGCGATGAGGTGAAAACAAAAGAACTCATTTGGCAAAGAAAAACAGTCCTTTTTCTTCACGACAACGCTCCGGCCCATCGTGCGTTCATTGTAATGTAAAATATGTGTGAATTAAAGTTCGAAATGCTTAAACATCCACCCTGTTCGCCAGATCTAGCACCCAGTGACTACCACCAACTGTTCTCGAACCTCAAAAAAGTTCTTGGAGGACGAAGATTTCACAGCAACGAGGAGATCATTGATGCGGTAAATAGCTGTTTTGAAGACTGATAAATCGCACTGCAGAGATGATTTAATTAAATTACAACACCGATATGACAAATGTATCAGCCTTTCTGGAGAAAACGTTGAAAAGTAAAGAAAAAAAATAGTTTTTTTTTATATTGTGAGGTCCTGACTTATCAACTGAACCTCGTATTTTTATGGTAGAGTCACAGAGTACCTTTTACCACATGTAACAATTTTCGACCATCTCATAGAAATAGATCTTACACATATGACAACTACGTACATTCATAATCGATGTCAGTATGGTTTGTAATTAAACCTACAAAATAATGAAGGCTTTAGTTCTTTTATTTCCCTCTGCTTCAAATGAAGTTTATTTCACTGACAATACTTCGCCTCTGTTATTATATAGAAAATTGTTATTTAGTTCAAAATAATTCGAAGGTTGCTCTCTATTTAAGTGGAATGCTACAATTGAGAGAATTTCAGCTTTAAATATATATATTATAGTCCCTTAAAGTTTGAGTTAATTATTGAAATGCAATAATATATTGTGACTTTGTGGGTTCGTGAAATGAAAAGTCCAATTGCACCACTCAAAAATGTTCTTTATTTCCACTGACTTACAGTTAAACTCTTGCCAATTACACAGAATTACGTAATGCACACAATTACGATTCACCAGTTCGTCCGTTACAATTCCACTGTACGCTCACAATTACGTAAATTCTTCCGTTGCACAGTCTTCTCGTTCTTACACTAGCGCTGCACTCTTACAGCTGTTCGCCAAACACTCTGACTCACTCCTCTTGCACGACGTGTTGCTTATATAGGGTCAGCTTGCCGATCTGGAAGGTTCTCGATTAGATGAAATATCCCGTAAGTTCGAGAACACAGGTGGAACAGAAAGAGACGGCGCAGTGATGTTTTTTGTCCCAGCCATCCCTCCTTAACGCTATAAGACAAACGAGGGGGCGGGGCGAACGCCGACCGTCTCCTGCTTGCCCGCTCTATTGAGTGTTCCGACGTTCGGGTGACAATATCTTAGTTTTTTAAATTTTCTTTGAATGTCCTCTAATCTAATGTTCCGCATTCAGATTTAATTATTGTATGCTAAATCATGATAGATTTCAAAGCATAGATAGAATAAATGTATATTATATAATACAGACACATTTGTAAGAAACATTCTGTGAGATACCACGCTCAAAACTGCAAAATGAGGAAAACCTCGATTTTAAAACTGGCTTTGGAATAGTTATTCATTTATAATTTCTCTTTGCAAATTGTGCGCTTTTCAATATTATTTATTAAAACTTAATTCATTTTTCTAAAAAATACATTTTAGAGGACGTATTGATCTACTCGCTTTAGGTTAATCAAAATAAATGCTTATAGAAATAGTTCAGCTACACATTTTGTTGTAGACACAAGGGAAGTATAACAGGCTCAAGTGATGGTGAAATGTTTAAATAATAGGTGGCTTTGAAATTTCACTCTTTGCACATCAGAACAAACAACTGAATAGAGGCACAGTACCACAAAGTATAAAAGTCACTCTGAAGACAAAGAGGACTTCACAAAATATTTGCAGTGTGCAATGTAAATATAAAAGCATGAATTTTTAAGCACAGTCATTAGAAACAACTTTGACATAATGACACATAAAATATCCAAAAGCCGCTTACACTTCAAAAGCCACTAAATACAGCCCAAAACCACTAAAGACACCCAAAAATTCTACTAAACATATCCCATAATACATTAAACACACTCCAAAATCCACTAAATACACACGAAAATCCACTAAATACACCCCAAAAATCCATAAATAGAGCGAAAAGCAGCTAAATACATTACAAACACCATTAAATATAGCCATAAACAACTAAAGACACCCCAAAATCCACTAAATACATCCCAAAACGACTAAATACACACGAAAATTAACTAAATACACCTCAAAAGCCAATAAATGCACCCCAAAAGCACCTAAATACACCCCAAAAATCCATAAATAGGGCGGAAAGCTGCTAAATACGGTTCAAAAGCCACTAAAGACACCCCAAAATCCACTAAATACATCCCAAAACGACTAACTACACACGAAAATTCACTAAATACACCTCAAAAGCCAATAAATGCACCCCAAAAGCCCCTAAATACAGCCCAAAAATCCATAAATAGAGCGAAAAGCTGCTAAATACGTTTCAAAAGTCACTAAAGACACCCCAAAAGACCCTAAATACACCGCAAAAATCCATAAATAGAGCGGAAAGCTGCTAAATACGTTTCAAAAATAACCAAAGACAGCCCAAAATCTACTAAATACATCCCAAAAACGACTATATACACACGAAATTCCACTAAATACACCCAAAAAGCCGCTAAATAAGCCAAAAGCCGCTAAATACGCCAAAAGCCGCTAAATACAGCCAATTACCTCTCAATAGGGCAATAAAATCATTAAATCCATAGATACGGCATGGTCGCCATCTGCCCCAAAAGTGTTACGCCAGAAGCCCCTTATCTTATTGTATTTCTGCGCCCTGGTGCGAATTTTAAGTGCTGTTATAGAAACGGTGTCCATTCAGGAAAATGAAGAAAGCCAGCTTTCCGGCTGGGGATGTCGAGATGCAGACTACATCCCTCCCCGTATCGGTTGCATGATCGTCCATCTCTACCTTGTGTATGTCGGCGTGAGGTCGGCAGTCGGGTTGGCAGGATCTGCCCACTTGCCATGGATTTATTATTATTATTATTATTATTATTATTATTATTATTATTATTATTATTATTATTATTATTATTATTATTATTATTATTATTATTATTATTATTATTATTATTATTATTATTATTATTATTATTATTATTATTATTATTATTATTATTATTATTATTATTATTATTATTATTATTACCAAAGAGGATTACGCAAGGTACTTTAGAGAAGTTTCTTAGCTCTTCTATGAATCCAAAGTTGTTTCATTCTTTGATTCTTTCTTTCTCTTCTCTGTCCACTTTGTTGCAGTCCTCTTGGTCAACTTGTCACTTAGGTACCTTCATTCTAAACACGTCCCTGTCTAGGATATCGTCTTGAGTGACTCCTGACAATTTTAAATCACTTTTTACTTCACCAATCCATTTCATAGTGTCTTTAATTCTATTTTCGTAAAATTCCATAATTTGTTTTGTGAGCCTATTTGAAGTTAATCGTTAAATATGTCCATAAAACTTTAACCTTCGTTTGCTAATGTCACTATGGATGTATATTTCTTTATTTCCTTTTTACTTGTAAGTCAGTATTCTTCGCATATCGTTTGTTTTAATTAGGGGAACCCAGAACTTGAAATACCTCGATATGAAGTTTTCTTTCTTACATTGTATAATTAACAGGGATTAACAAATTTTAAAAAAGTCATTAAACTATCAGCTCTGCAGGACATTGTGTAGTACTCGTTCCAGTACCTGTTTTGGACAATTCGGCTGCAACACATTAGGTACGTGTTCTTTTTCTTCCAAACTCATAACTTCAGAAAGATGTATATTTGGAGTGAGTTTCAGCGAAAGCATTCCACAGCCTTGTCAAAAAGTTCTTCTCCTTCTTTCTCGGAAAATAAAAAGAAGGCCAGTGTAGTATTATGAACCATTGTTAAGAGAACCCCTTTTAAAGAGTGGCCGGTGTTTTTATTTTGAGAGTGGAAACCGGAGCTTGTCCCCTCGCTTCTCTCTCTCTCCAGATGGGGCGACATTTGAGCTGGCAGAATTTTTAATATTCTTGGTATGTGAGAGTAAAAACTAGTCATGCTTTTAGATGTTCCTTGTGACTCGGAACCAAAAAGAGGTTAAAAAGTCTAAAGCAACCGGACTAATGGGCTGGTTTCTGTTGAAAGGCAAATTATTCGGTACCACATTGCAATCCATTCATTTCTACATGGCCTTCCTAATCGAGATAAACTTCCATTAAACACTTCGTTATAGAAACGAAAGAATGACGCCCTATCAGCTATATACACAAGCTTGCACAAATTCTTATGGAAGTTTATTAGCTTGTTAGTCTAGATAGACGTGTCTAGTAACTCTAAGCTCTCTGTACCCTGTACTCATTTAAACATCATTTCATTCATCGTTCGATGTGACTTAACGTTGGAGGTTTTCCCTTATCCTGAAAGATGAATGTCTGGTAACTCTAAGCTCTGTGTACCCTGTACTCATTTAAACATCATTTCATTCATCGTCCGATATGACTTAACGATGAAGGTTTTCTCTTATCCTGAAAGATGAATGTCTGATAATTCTAAGCTCTATGTACCCTGTACTCATTTGAACATTATTTCATTCATCGTCTGGTATGACTTAACGTTGGAGGTTTTCTGTTATCCTGAAAGATGAATGTCTGGTAACTCTAAGCTCTATGTACCCTGTACTCATTTGAGCATCATTTCATTCATCGTCCGATATGACTTAACGTTGGAGGTTTTCCCTTATCCTGAAAGATGAATGTCTGGCAACTCTAAGCTCTCTGTACCCTGTACTCATTTGATCATCATTTCATTCATCGTCCGATATGACTTAACGTTGGAGGTTCTCCCTTATCCTGAAAGATGAATGTCTGGTAACTCTAAGCTCTATGTACCCTGTACTCATTTGAACATCATTTCATTCATCGTCCGATATGACTTAACGTTGGAGGTTCTCCCTTATCCTGAAAGATGAATGTCTGGTAACTCTAAGCTCTATGTACCCTGTACTCATTTGAACATCATTTCATTCATCGTCCGATATGACTTAACGTTGGAGGTTCTCCCTTATCCTGAAAGATGAATGTCTGGTAACTAGGGCCTGCAAATCCTGGACTCATTGAAACATAATTTTACTCGGGAAGTAAGTATATAATTTTACTGAAACATTCAATGCCATAGCAGGGATTTGAACCACTGATCTCCCGCTCTTAACCATTAAGCTAACGTGGTCAAGATGCCAGCATGGCACTAAAAGCTCAAGTAAACAATTAGTAGTGAGGATAGAAGAATAACTTATTATATGAACTAATAAATAACATGTATATAAATTTGCCATTAGTAGGCATTTTGGTTCTGTCTGGCATCTACTTTTAGCAGACAGAGTAAGTACTTGCTACATTTTAACGAAAAATTCAATACACATATTTCACCAGAAAAATATATGTACCAAGATTTAAGAAAATCCCCCTGCCGATACCAGATTATCCTTTACTTGAAATATTTAAAAACAAAAGTTCGGATTTCCGTAAAACAACTCTAACGATTTGATGTTTATGATGTTTTCATTCCAAACTGAATTTTCTGGAAATGCCCTTTATTCATTTTGTATCCCTTGGACAAGCAAAGGAAGCGAAATTGCAAAGACGTCACCTAGACAAACAGCTGTATGAAACATTTGACTATCACTTAAAGTCTACTGTATTCCCAATAAGATAATGTTTATCTTGAAGAGGATAGAGCAATAAGTGTTTGTACAAGAGTAGAGAAAGGCATGCATACATCACATAACGACCAAAACATTTGACTATCACTTAAAGTCTACTGTGTTCCCAATAAGATAATGTTTATCTTGAAGTAGATAGAGCAATAAGTATTTGTACAAGAGTAGAGAAAGTCATGTATACATCACATAACGACCAAAACATTTGACTATCACTTAAAGTCTACTGTATTCCCAATAAGATAATGTTTATCTTGAAGTAGATAGAGCAATAAGTGTTTGTACAAGAGTAGAGAAAGTCATGTATACATCACATAACGACCAAAACATTTGACTATCACTTAAAGTCTACTGTATTCCCAATAAGATAATGTTTATCTTGAAGTAGATAGAGCAATAAGTGTTTGTACAAGAGTAGAGAAAGTCATGTATACATCACATAACGATCAAAACATTTCATTATCACTTAACGTCTACTGTATTCCCAATAAGATAATGTTTATCTTGAAGCAGATAGAGCAATAAGTGTTTGTACAAGAGAAGAGAAAGTCATGTATACATCACATAACGATCAAAACATTTCATTATCACTTAACGTCTACTATATTCCCAATAAGATAATGTTTATCTTGAAGTAGATAGAGCAATAAGTGTACAGAGTAGAGAAAGTCATATGAGTCCAGTACTTCAGATTTCTTTTAATCATTTTTAGATAATCTTTGTTATTAGCTGCCAGGTTGTGATGATGCAAAGAAAGAACAAGATGTTGCAGAGCTAAGTGTACATTTTGATATAAACTCAAAGTTAGATGTGATGTGATAATGACGTCAATATTACCATCAATCAGTCGATGTCTGGTATTAGAGTGACAAATACTCTGGCCTAAGTGTCGACTTCTCCTGAAACCCCCCCCCCCCCCCCAAACTCGTGACAAACTAGACGTAAAAAATGTGAGGTAACTAATCCGCTTAGAGGGGCTTTAAGAAGGAAGAGCAGGCGATTTTCTTGACAGTCAGGATAATCAAATCTCTCAAAGAGGCCAACAAAAAATCCCAGGTCTGTATTCACTCTTCCACAACATTTTATTACTTCCTAGATTACGTGCCACATAAGACTCCTGCATCAAAAAGCACTCTTTACCTGGAGAAAGTTTTAAAAAGTTCATCCAAAATGAAGGGAATTCCAGAAAATTCAAAATATAGATGGTAGGTACAAAGGTAGTTCAGGATACTATGGGGTTTTCTTTTCGCATCCTGGGAAAGAACTTAAATTATATCTATGTTAATGTAACCTAATGTGTGGACACTGTTAAGAAATATAATGAAATGATATTTGGGAAAGGAAGTTTGTGAAATGCAGTTGACCGGACCAAGTTTCCAGGATTTGCTTCTTATAAGGTAAAGAAACCTCTTAAGTTGGACATTCCTATCTGGATTTGTAGCACCAGCATCTTGACTGGCCACTTTCATTACTGTACTGGGCGAAATGGCGCCCCGTTACTGTGTGAGGCTCTCATTCTCGGGACCCTGGGATCGTCAATCCCGTACCTAGCGTAGTAGGCCCATGGGGCTCCTTTCCTATATTACAGGTAGATGTTCTTTTATTTCAAGTGCTGAGGTGGGTGTGTGGGTCTTGAGCCCGACGTTCTTTCGACGAGTTCTTTCCACTGTGGCGCAAGAATTAAAAATTGATAGTTCTTGTTTTAAACTTTCATCTGTTTTAATGTAAGACGTGCGAAGAGCGTAACACAAAATCATTGAGTTAAATACGAAATTTGTTGTAACATAAAGGTCCATAAGATCGGAGAGGTGCCATATAGTTATGAATACAACCTCGTTAGTTGGACCAGTTATGAAAGAAAAAAAATAGCTTATTTAGCTTGTTTTACAGACATAAATGGCTATTTTCTGTAGGTACATATTCGAATATTATGTTGCTAGCGGGCGAATTCATTGGACTCACCCCACCTGCTTGGGGAAGAAGAAGAAGAAGAAGAAGAAGAAGAAGAAGAAGAAGAAGAAGAAGAAGAAGAAGAAGAAGAAGAAGAAGAAGAAGAAGAAGAAGAAGAAGAAGAAGAAGAAGAAGAAGAAGAAGAAGAAGAAGAAGAAGAAGAAGAAGAAGAAGAAGAAGAAGAAGAAGAAGAAGAAGAAGAAGAAGAAGAAGAAGAAGAAGAAGAAGAAGAAGAAGAAGAAGAAGAAGAAGAAGAAGAAGAAGAAGAAGAAGAAGAACAAGAAGAAGAACAAGAAGAAGAAGAAGAAGAAGAAGAAGACGAAGAAGAAGAAGAAGAAGAAGAAGAAAAAAAAATTGTGGAAGAGGATTTTATAGACATTTTTAAAAATATCGATAGCTGTTCCGATATTGATGAAGACGACATTGACAATGACGAAGGTTAAAAACCGATTACAGAGGAAGATATTATTGCATCATGTAGTTTTAATGAAAATGAAGAGTATTCAGATTCAGACAGTGTTGATGAACCAGCTGTGGTTATGACCCACACACAAGCAGTAACAAACATAGAGAAATTGATACTTTATTTCGAGAGTCAAGACAAATGAACGTCTAATGTTAAAGCGGATGTGAGATAAGCGATACACTAAACTGAGACAGCAGAAGTTCGCTGCTGTTATGACCTACACACAAGCAGTAACAAACATAGAGAAATTGATGTTTTATTTCGAGAGTCAAGACAAATGAACGTCTAATGTTAAAGCGGATGTGAGGCAAGCGATACACTAAACTGAGATAGCAGAAGTTCGCTGCTGTTATGACCTACACACAAGCAGTAACAAACATAGAGAAATTTATGTTTTATTTCAAGAGTCAAGACAAATGAACGTCTAATGTTAAAGAGGATGTGAGGTAAGCGATACACTAAACTGAGACAGCAGAAGATCGCTGGCTTTTTTACTACCGACTAGTTTGTAGTACAGTACACGTACATAGGCCATTACAGTACATACAGTGTATGTGTGTTTAGGTGAAAGTGTGGCGATATTAATTTTTAAACTACATTACAATATTTCAGCGATGTACGTGTTTTTTATCGTTTTTCTGTCATTCTCTGGATAATCTTTATTATCGATAACTCGGATCGGCCTGGTCCCAGTTGATTCGGGTAAACGAGACTACTGTATTATCGATAACTCGGATCGGCCTGGTCCCAGTTGATCCGGGTAAGCGAGGCTCTACTGTATTCCGACATTATGTTATCGAATTTTTTCCTGTATTTTTCAATGTGAATTAGATGCTCGGATATAAGACGTAAGTTGATTTAAATCGTTTGAATAACAAGTTACCAGCTTTTACTCGAATTACATGTGTTCTTAATTGAAAAGTGTGTAAGAGTGGTCGGTTCCCTAACGTTTCCAGACTGAATACTTCTGCCGACGCTCAATCCCACCCTTCCTTAAGTCTCGTATACACGATGAACCCTCCAAGAGCACCCGAAAGACCAATGCACTGGGCACTTTCACACCATGTTGAAGGAAATTATGGAGAGAAAAGTTGCGTAGAAGATGATCCAGCTACCAAGTCGGAGTTATAACGGAACCGAACCTAGACCTTCCGAATTGGAGCCTCACTTGGGACAAAAGAAGAAGACCGTAGTCCCATATTGCCAACCCCGCTATATATATTTTTGTACAGTCCTTGTTGGTGCAGACGTCCATGGCTGGCCGCTTGTCTGCAACAAAAAACGTCACTGTGATATCTAACTGGTTCTTGGGAGATTTGTAGGCATCAATGTCCATTCTGTTGGGATGTTTATGAGAGGACAGTCGTCTTGCTGGAAGTTTTTATTTACTTCCTGCTAGCAGCCGCACAGGAATTCCGCTAACCGAATAAAGCAGACCTTTTTTCTTACCAAATTTGCCTTGTAAATAATTGTAGAAAGCTTTCGACCGTCTCTTCTTTTGTTCCTTTTCATTCTAGTCGGCAATTAATTCAATTTAATTTCAAATTAACAGAATTTATTATGTCAGCCTCAGAGCTTGCTTTCCCTCTGTTTAACTATTTGGTTCCTCTGTCCACCTGTTGCTAATGCAGATAAACTTAAACACAGTAGGCTAACTCGATACTCAGTTGTTTAAAAAGCGTGGAGCTGTGTGTCGGCTTTATTGTTTGTATGGCCACAAGAAAGTGTTACTACTCGAAAAACGCTTTAAGTAATTGAAAATACAAGCCAATACTTCGGAAACTGTTAATGATTCAGTAATTTTGTTTATCTGTTTTGATGAGATCTATATTTTTTGTATTTCACATTTTGTTTGCCTCTTAATGTTTACCAAATAGAGTTATTCAAATGATTTCCAAATATAGTGTGCTTCGCAATCTATATCCATAAAATTCAAGTTAAGTATACGTTAATATTAACCCTGTTCATAGATGTCACTTCGGTCTAGACGCGACTTATTTGGTCCTCACCAAAGACGGTCGAACTTTTGGGTATTCATAGACGAGTAAACAAACAACAGTTACCTACAATTTTAAGTTAATTGATGGAAATTGATCATGTCTTCACACTAGCCGTATATAGGCTAAGGTTTTTGATAGAGTCAACATGAAAAATTCAGTGCCATGGCCGGCATTTGAACGACAGATCTCCTGGTTTCCGCCCAGTCGCTCTTAACCATTGAACTACCATGACCTTCTTGCCTTCATGACACTAAATTCTCCATTTGACTCGTATGTTTCCCCGGTAAAACACTAGGGGCTCTCGCATTCGAGATACACCGTTTGTGGCGACTTACTATCGTAAGTACTTGAGTCCCAGGCTTCATCATTTAACTCTTATTATTTTAGTTAATTGATGGAAATTAATCATTCTTTCACACTAGCCGTATAGAGGCTAATGTTTTTGATAGATAGAGTCAACATTCGTGATTCAAATCCCGGCCATGACACTGAATTTTTCATGTTGACTCTATCAGTTACCTTCAAGTTTATATATCTCTATGGCAGTTTCACAGCTGTTTCTTTATCATTTTAATGGTTGCTTCCAATGTTCAAGAGCACAGTTTGGTGTTCTGTGAACATGGAGTTATTGAAGAAGCGTGCAGCCAATTGGTCTGAGAAACAGAAGAAGTGGTTACTTTCTTTGTTCAGAAAAGGATGGATATTAAAGAAAATAAGTCAGTGTGAGAATTTTCTGTACTTTCTGGAGGAAAATAATGAAGTTCTCCGTTTAAGGGAGACAGAAGGCAGGTATCAACGCAAATGTTCACCAAGTCTTTACTGTCCCATACTTATCATGCATTTCTGTCACTTTATATTAGGTTACGTAATTATGGAATTTTATTTTAATTACAAAAACGTGTTTAACTTGTAAAAGTAATGTACTACGGTTGCAGTAGTTATTTAACTGTCAAAGAGACTGAATAATGCATTAACCCAGAGACCGCCGTGGTGCCATACATATACGGGGAGAGTAAAAAGTATGGAAGTATGCTTGCAACTTTTTTGTTATAATTTTGTGAAGAGATACTTTAAAAAAAAAAAAAAACTGTAAATATCAACATGTTTTCATATTACTATGATTGTGAACAAAGCGTGATTTTTGTAATGGCAACTTTTCTTTCCTTTATTGTTTTGGTCTTCAGGTCTCGAAACGTAGAGATGCTTTTTTTTTTTTTAACGGCAATTTAAATTTATTAGGACGTATTACAGAAGATGAAATTTAAACAAAGAAAACACATTCATAACAAAATTAGCTGTACTATGTTGTAACACATGATGAATATACTTCTTAAGTTGGTCAAAATTGCCTTCACTTACTGCCAAAAAATGCCAAAGTCTGTCTTTGTAATTAGTTAATATTTCGAGCAACACTGTTCGCCTGATCAGCTGTATTTCTTGTCCAATTCTTCGCTCTGACTTTTCAAGATCTCTTGGTCGGTCCTTGTAACCCCTCCACTTCAAACATCCCTACAAGAAAAAGTCTAAGGAGATCTTGGCGGCCATTCAATACGTCCTCTTCTACCAATCCATCTTCCTGGAAATTCATGATTTAGGTAATTCATACCTGCTTACATAATGTACTGGCGAGTAGATAAATGTGGGTTTTCTTCCACTGGTAATAAAACGTCAAGGGCTTTATCACCATTTGTAACTAGTTTTGGCCTTCCAGACTTAACACTTCCAGTTTTATCGAATTTTTCCAAAAGTTTGCTTACCATAGAA
Source organism: Mantis religiosa (assembly GCA_030765055.1). Taxonomy (NCBI): domain Eukaryota; kingdom Metazoa; phylum Arthropoda; class Insecta; order Mantodea; family Mantidae; genus Mantis; species Mantis religiosa. The sequence goes on from CM060949.1 coordinate 4,810,530, forward strand.
TGAGTAATCCTTTGTTCTGGATGCATTTCATTAAACAAGACATAAAACTCTTGTTGTGTCCTCCGGCTATCACCATATCCGATCATCATTAGTACTTCAATTCGTTATCTTTCTGTAAGTTGTGCCATGACTGGAGATTTTGCAGTGAAGTAAGCATTGTTGTCCTTATTAGCTTAGCTTTTGTCTATATTTGTTCAGTCCATACTGAAGAAGCCTACTGTATTATTTATTAAATCAAAACCTACTCAATTTGAAGTAATTATACGTTTTCCTTTGCTCAGTACACATGCAGTAAGGTCCTAATAAATTTAAATTGTGGTTTGAAAAGATATTTGTACGTTCTGAGACTTGAGGACTGGAGGAGTGCAGAAAAAAGTAAATGTTTCCATTTAACAAAAAGAAAACTCACTTCGTTTATTTGTAATCATAATAATGTGAGGGCATGGTGATAGCTTTGTCCTGCGCCCTGGCTAGCGGGGTAAGGTAGCATGCCGGTCCGTGGACACGGAAAGCGGCCCGCGTTCGATCTCACTCATGTGTTGGGAATTTTAGGTCCCGGGTTTAGGACCGGTGCCACCTCAGCATCGTGAGGAAAGTGAGGAGCTTACGCTAGGTAAGCGGCCCTGGTCACGGAAACCAACAATTCCTGCCGGGGGATGCCGAGATGCTGACCACATCTGCTCCCCGAATCGGTTGGATGATCGTCCATCTCTGCCGTGCGTAAGTGGGCGTGAGGCCGGCAGTCGGGTTGTTAGGCTAGGCCTTGGCCCTCTAGGGGCTGTCGTGCCATGGGTTATTTTATTATTTATTATTTTGTTGATATCTTACAGCTTTTGTAAAACGTATCACTTTATGGAGTTATAACAGCGGCGCTACAAGCGTTGTTCAATACATTTTACTCACGCGGAATAGTAAGAAGGGACGTTAAATAAAATTATCCTAGAGCAGAATTTCAGTAGACTTGTAGGTTAATTCTTACTGATGGGAAGGAATCGAGTACCAATTCCACTGGGGCCTGTGAATAGGGCCTGTCAAAATCGTTAGACATATTTTTTCATGTTCCATGGAAAGAGTAGTTTGGTATGCGTGATTTTCTTTTCTTAAATCCTTTTTTTATATTTAATTTTCCTTGACTGGAATACAGTACTTACTATTTGTGCCGAATATGCCTTTGTAAAAATAACTTCTAGAATATATATATATATAAAAATAAATGGCATGAGGTGAGAAAGTAATGTGAAGTTTGAGAGAGCAGATTTAAGGGGTTATGAGAGAACAAAGGTGAGGCCTGGAAACCACACACATCGTCTAAACCTAAGATAATAATTGAGTGCGTTATCACTTCACAAAACATTTGACATCTGTGTGCAGTAAATCAAAAGTCACCCTGTGACAAGTCCTTCCGTAATAAAAGCGACCCTCCACAACTCTTTTATTGCTTTCCCGTCGCCAACATGTAAACAAAATGTGTCTGGGGGACAAAACCAGTTCCTGTGTACCTGCTACAAAAAAAAATTGACGTGTTGCACTCACATGCTTTTTCTTACTCTTGTACAAACACTTATTGCTCTATCTACTTCAAGATAAACATTATCTTATTGGTAATACAGCAGACTTTAACTGATAGTCAAATGTTTCAAAACTTGTTGCTATGGTGACGTCTTTGAATTCAGTTCATTTTGCATGTCCAAGAAAAAAAAAACGGTAACAAATTGTTCTTAAACTGTATTTCACATAAAAGGACTTTGTCTATTACGGTTTGTATAGGTGTTACCAGCAATGAAAATAACTTTTGAGCAACTCTCAGAAAATTCGAATGTTGTGCACAGGTTTAGAACCAAACGTAAAATAATGATTATTGCGTAATTTACTAACACTAAGGCAATCTCATATTGTTTCGAAGTATGTTTTTGTCAATATCGTCATGGAAAGATAGAATCAGACCAAAAAAATTCAATGCCATAGCCAGCATTTGACACATGGATCTTCCGGATCTTCCATTGAATTTTTCAATCTGACTCTATCTCGTATTGCTTTGAAGTACGCGTTTATCAATATTTTCATAGTTTATAAATTATTTATACAGAATTATACAAATTCCTTCAGAGTGAAGAGATATTCAGAAAATATTCTTAGAAAATTGAGGATATATTTAGGTTCAATTTCTCGTGCAAGTAGGTACCATTGACATATAGTATTTCAATCACGTCGTTACGTCCGTTTTTAGGCAAAAATAAAATGCAGGTTAAGAGTAAATTGCATTGGGAGGGTTCTGAAAATCTTTGGACGCCTTCTTGGAAATTGTTGAGTTTAAATATTGACGCCGTTTTCCTAAAAATGTGAAATTTTTAATCCGGGAGCCACAAAACACGCATTTCCGGTGAAACAAACGAACTGCTTCCCCTCGTATCGCATGCTATAGGTAAGTATAGTTAAATGACTGGTGAAATATGGCGTGTGTTTTGTTTTGTGGTTGTGAGCGGCCGTTGATCTCTATTGGTGCTTGCATCCGGGTCCTTCTTGCTAAAAAATAAAACGAAGAGATTTATCTCGCCGCGCAGATATCAGTTCCTGTTTGTATACAGAGAGGCGCTGTTATCGTCGCACACATTGTATGCAAATGGCGACCATAATATTCCTAATTTTCTGTTGGAATATATTACCAGTGCAGGCCTAATGTATTCCTATTTAGCGTGCTAATGTTGGCACTGCCTTATCGACATGCACTTGTTCATATCGGCCAGGAATGCTGTCCATGACGTGGCAGCAGCAACAGCCTCGCGTTTCATTTGTTTTACAACCTGTTATATGTATACAGCTGCACAAATTTGGTGACTGACCCTTCAAAAATATTCGCCTTGTAACTTCAGGAAATTTATTTGATAGTGTGTATCACACACTATTTAGTTTCTCTGCTGCGTGCATGGTGGGTAAAGAAAATATATCTGGACAACAAAATGTTCGGTAGCTAAAATTTGCGTGCGTGCTTCTTTGTGAACAATGTAACTGAAATATGAAGGTTTGGTTAAATACTAAATTCCCCAAGATACAACAAAAAAAGTCCCCTACCCAAATTATTTTAGAAACATCATCATCATCATCATCATCATCATCATCATCATCATCATCATCATCATCATTATTATTATTATTATTATTATTATTATTATTATTATTATTATTATTATTATTATTATTATTATTATTATTATTATTATTGTGTTTTTATTTTCAAGATATACTGATGTAGACTGCATGTATTTTAAAACATATTTATTATTTTGATACTAAAACATTAATATAGAAATAAAATTGTAAAACCAAGTTCCTGAAGTGTGCTTACGTCAAATATAATAGTCCAATATCATTGTGTTACAGGTTACCGATACGAACGACAACCCTCCGGTATTCTCACAGCCAGCTTACTCTTTCGACGTTGCCGAGAACACAGGTAGAGGAGCCAGAGTGGGAGCTGTGGCAGCCAGGGACATAGACCAGGGCGTCAACGGCCAAGTCAGCTATAGTGTGATATCGGATTGGGCCAATGACGTGTTCTCACTGAACCCCCAGTCTGGAGTCTTCACCCTCACTGCCAGGCTGGACTACGAGGAGGTCAGTATTCATTTGTAATATTATTGAACTTATTAATTTATATATACACTTCAACCATTTTCCTGAAAATGAGGATTGAGTCTCATGTGAAATATTCTATAAACTTTGAATGTTATTCCTCCAGTATACACAGCTTTTTAGAATTAAATATTGCAGTTTTTGTAATATTAAACTTTTACTGGAAAACGTAAAGTATGAAACATTTTAAATTTCGTTATTAAAATCCTTAATTCAAAAATGTATTTAATATTAAGAAAACCTATTCTTTTATCAATCAGTCAAGAAATGTTTCTCAAAATGTCAAGGAAATGTAATAATGCATACTTTTAATTAAAACAAAAACAAACAAACAAAAAAGAACATATAAATTTTCAGATAGTCAAAACCAAAGTAATAATTAGCTATAATTAGCCATAGTAATAATTAGCTTTGTATATATTAAAATTGTATATAATTATTCTTATGTAGAAAATGTCATTTCAGTACTGGCTTGATTAGTGCAAGTATTTCTAGTTCAGCGTAACTAATTCTTTGAAACAAAATGTTGTTATGAACTCAGGAAGAATGTTGATCCTATACAAATAGAATTTTCATAATCCTATTGTAAATAAAGCCATGCCTACCTACCTGAAAACACACATACGTTAGTGCAGTTTATTTTGCATTGGGAATGATTTAAAATTAGACAAGAACTCTAAACTGATAACTTGCTGAAACAATGTTTAAATTGGGTGATAAAAGTGGTATGGCATCACGAAAATAGAATGAGTTGGGACTTTACACTTAAAAATATTGGAAATTTGAAAACAATCTTCTTCACTCCAAAGGCTAGGCAGTGCTGCCTGTTCCGGCTTAAAAACATGTCTGACCATCGTTTTCGTGGTCTTCCCGGATGTCTCTTTCCTCTAGGTTTATAGTTTATAACTCTTCTTGGGATCCTATCTCTCGGCATTCTCTCAATATGCTCTCTCCATTCATTTCTATAATTTATTATTTTTTCTTCTAAAGAACTTATTTCTAAATCTTCTCTTATTTTTTCATTTGGAATTTTATCTAAAAGAGTACATCCCTTTACTGCCCTTAAAAATCTCATTTCGGCAGCCTGTATCTTGTTTTTGTCTGCTTTTGTTAATGTCCATGTTTCAGAGCCAAAAAGAAAAGCAGGAACAGCCATTACTTTATAAAATTTCATCCGTGAAAACAATATGTCAATTATATATAATTATGTGAAATAACTGAGGGATCCGTCCCCTTCAGCTGACGTGGGGCGATCGCTGCGGACCCTTAGCACTCGTGCTACCTCTGACGTTACTAGACGGGCCGAACATTCGAGCCCCTCCCTGAATGGGAGTTCGGATTGGGTTGGACTCGAGGAGGCAGTGTGTTCCCGTTACCCGTGGGAGATCGGATACCTTCGGCCAGGCCTCGCCACCCGGAAGGGGCAGAGGGTTGCCTAAAAAGTCCCGGGTACTAGCCTGCAGCTCCGAGCCATTGGCGAATGGAGCGCAAAATTGCGAATGACAATTAACCCGGAGAAGAGCTCTGCAATTCTCCTGGCGAAAACCAGAGCCAACCGGTTGCAGCAGAACTTCGTTTCACGGCGCCGTAGAATCCCATGGGTGCAAACGGCGAAGTATCTCGGAGTGACGCTGGACCGCAAATTAACTTACGCTCCGCACGTCAAAGGCAAGGTCCAGCAGATTAACCATGCCCCTCCGTCTGAAACTCCAGCTGTATCGGGCGATCATCCCGCCCATGATTTTGTACGGCTGTGAGATCTGGGGAACAGTGGCAAATACCACTTTCGTCAGACTCCAGACACCGCAGAACAGGGCGCTCAGAGTGATATACGATATAGACTGCAGATTCCCAGCCCAGATCCTTCATGAACATTCAAAAATCCCGTACATTGCCGATGTCATCCGAGAGAGGGCACGATCAATGTACGACAAAATTCAAACCCATGGCAATCCTTTGGTGAACTCGCTGGGCAGATATGACCAGAGGGAGCAAAGACGCTTGCCATCATACAAACTCCCCAGAGAGGTCCTGGAGCCCCTTGGTTAACTCAAGGTGGAGCCCATTAACTCCAAAATTCGTTTTACGCCTGATGGCGCAAGCGTTAGGCCACCCGTAATCAAAAAGGGACAAAAACACTAAACGATCCCCCCCCCCCCCATGGGAGAGTGCAATAAAACCGCTAAACTGCTGCCTTCTGAGATTACTCAAGGGCATCCAAACAAAACTACAACCTACCCCCAGTAGAACAATAAAAAACATTCCTGACTCACTTCGCAGGTTAAACCGCAAAGCGGCTAGGTACTGCGGCAGAAGACACCCGGACGAGGAAAAAGAAAAATTGCCCCGCCCGACCAGGACTACCTCTGGACCTCTGCAGAGCTAGTAGAAGGTGTGCTAGATCACCAGGCGGTTTCACCGAGGTTTTCGGTAGTCTTCCCTGCGGGGTTGATGCGCGTAAGTGGTGTATCCACTTCCACCCGTCTTGATATTGTTGTCGATGGGGGGGGGGGGGGGGGGCTTTTTAGACTCAAGGTATTGCCCCAAGGATAGACCCCCGGAGTTTTCCATCGCTCCCGGGTAACAGAGGCCGGAGGTTTTATGACTTTCGGGTAAACCTCATTGAACATTTTATATAACTGACTTTCAACTTGCATGTTCTTTGTAGTTTGTCAGAGAAACAAAAGAATTGCAAACAAGTGCTTTAAAAAGTCAAACCAACTGTAAGGAATACTGAAAAAATAGATGTGACAAAAAGTATTGTACATAACATTCAATATATATGTATATATATATATATATATATATATATATATATATATTGCTCATGTCTGAAACAGTGATATCTCCATCAAAAGTTTTGCATATAAAAGGCATTTTGTGATAGAGTTACCTTGGTATTACTCCCCAAATTGAAATGTGAGTTTTGAAACGTTTAACCCGCCTCGGTAGCGTAGATGGCAACGTGTCTACCTCACGTTCAAGTTGGAATCTCGGTCATGGTGAGTTATCCGGATAAGGGTTTTTCCGTGGTTTTCCCTTATCCTTGCAGACGAACGTCGGGTCACTGTAAGCCTCATGGACTCTGGACATATTTGAGCATCATTTCACCCAATTCATTCACCGTCAGATATGACTTAACGTTGGAGGACGTAAATTAAAAAAAAAAAAAAAAAAAAAAAAAGTTCGGTTATTCAAATCACGAAGCAGGCAAGAATTTTGAACCTATCTCTATGACAAAGGCCAATAAGGTCCTTCATAAATACAGGCACCACAACCTACTTCCTATATTTTAAAGTACGTCATAGAGTAATTGTAAACGTCTGTTTGTAAATCCAGCTCCGTATAAAGCTATTAGTTTTTGCATAGATTAAACTGAAGACACTGTTTAGTAATCTGTGAATCAGTATAAAAAAAGAAGGATTTATATATACACCCTAAATACGTTTTAAACACCGTAAATTAAGAAAACTGTTACTTTAAGTGAGCTGACTTCTTACTCCGAGATTCCGGGTTCGACTTCAGGCTAGGGTTGACCTTCCTTTTATCTGGCCGTTACTGAGACACTGAGTGTGCGAGTAAACACAAATTACAAACGACATACGTAGCGACGAGTATGCCCAAGCTTAATCGTGATGCTGGATTTCAGTACAGCTGCTCTTGGAAATAGGCCTTAAAATGAAAATCCGTCGACTTAAGAAGTATAGATCAATACAACTTGATAATCAAGTTAAGTAGTTACGTTTCTTTGACCCAATTAATTTTCTATACTCACGCCATCTCCTGACCTGGCATTTAATTTACTGAAAACAGTCCTTTGTTCAGTGATGCGAGTGTTGATAGTGTTTTGTCTTTGTTTATATTTGTGTTATATCCAGCTATAAATTTGTGGTTATAACATTTAATAAATATCCTGATGGAGGGAAAGATGCACACTCCCGAAACGTCGACTTCAATTCGTCTTTTCACCTGGCTGGCTTCCCAAGAACAACTTGAGCAAATGTAAAATGTTCAGAGTGAAAAGATTTCAGTCAAAGTGTCTAATACGGCGAGAGCAGTTAAAGGGACTATAAAATATACCTATCCCACCCTCGCAAAAAAGGAAATAATAGTTTTCCTTTCTCAAATTTTCATTTTTTGGAACTTTTCATTTTCAAATCCTTCCTCAAGATGTGTTTTTCTGTGTAAATCGATGAAACACTTCACCGTGTAAGGGAATAAGGATGAAAGAATGTTGTGATTACATGTTGAGATATTTATCTCATGTTAGTAAACATTAATTGGTATATTAAAATTCGAAGTGAATGGATCCACGATTGTAGCTTTGTATTTTCACACTTGGGAATACTTAAGCACATTATGCTTCTAAAAAATACTCCAGAAAGAAGGACTGAAATGAATTACACAAACAGCGATCACCAAAATTCCCCTCACCTGCCGTCCACTCGCCTGATCCTTCAACCCAGAAACAGAAGGAATTGAATGACAAGAAACTTCAGAGATTTATATAATCGCCTGTTTACCGGGGACAGCCACGAAGGTGAGTATGTCCGGAATGCGACACTCATCTCGTGATTAAACGTGAACGCGCCAACAAGAGAGGCAGTTCGGAAGCGAACCTTATGCGCTCTTTATTACGTTATATGAGGGCTCGTTAATAGCAAGGCCGCCTCTATCCTTTCATAACATTGAGTTGGCAATTAACTGCTTTTAACGAGCACTTTTATTGCTCGGGGGACTATGCTAATTAATTATGATCCTACTTGAACTCAGCTTTTATGATCTCTCTTCCTCCCCACTTTAAGAGGAATGAACTTTGTCATGTGGACAATTGATCCACTTCCACAAACAACCAACATTATGTGTTGGTGCACTTGTTACCTTTTATCTGACGGCAGCCTTTATCGTTTATTTTTCTGTACATTTTATGCATTGTTTATTGTTTCTATCTCTTTTTAAAAGAGATAGTATTATTACATACTTTGTCACAGGCACAGAGCTCTGAATAAAAAAAAATATTTATACAAATAAATATAGCTAGGGAAAGTTACGTAAATATAACACAAATAATTTTGTGGAGTTCTATTTACACCACAACTGCCGCCCTACGAGGTATAGGGATTGAAAGATGTCCCTAGCTCATGCTGTCTTAATGTGTATATTACTTGTCTGACGAATGAGTGCAGTTGTTACAGGAAGTCCCTGGTTCGATTTAGATAGATCTAGGAGGCTGGAACATGGTACAGTACAGTCAGACCATCAGTACCATCAGGCCGGTGCCTTGTGAGAATTATACTCACGAGTTCTAAGGAAGGAAACAGATAATTTAAAGGTTGTCATGGAAAGAAGTTTAAGAAAACTGCTGCTTTGACGTGTTTTTGGTGACAGAATAATTACACCCCTCTTCAGAACTAAACCCATGGTGAATGCTGTTAGATAAAGTTTATTAGCAGATTCCCATACTCTCGACGAATTAGCAGATTTTTGGAATATTTCATTTGCACGATTGTTCAATGATGTGATTGAACAGCTTTCGTAACGGAATTAAAAATAACAAAATCAGATATCTAGGGGTGAAATAGTATGTGAATAGATTCGTATAGTAGTGGCCTGGCTGAGAGGGACCGCCAGTTGCAAAGTTCAAGTTGCATCTCACAAGTTGGGGTTATGTCCCATGAAATTAAATATGAGCACCTCCATGTAGGTACTTCTGATTTGTTCAACTGCCCCTGATCGAGTAGAATAAAACAATAGAGTGACACTAGATGGCCGCACACCTGAGAATTTTACAGTCGGCGCTGCAAGCGTGTTATCTTCATAGAGATCACTGGTAGAGGAATGTTACCTGCCCGTGCGTGTCCCCGTAGTACTTGCTTCATGCATTACCCTCTCTCCACAAATATTATTTCGAATATTTATATGCTTTTCACTACCCTCCTTCAACAAACTATTGTTTCAATTAACTGGCACAAACATTTGTTGAAGTGATTTTATTACAAAGTTACTGCAGGTTAAATGGGAGCACTTTGTGGATAGTCAAATGTTTTATGACCTGGCCATTATGCGATGCCCCTAACATTTCGTTATCTTTACATGGTCAAGAGAAAAGTTTACTTTCTACTCTATTTAGAAATTCAAATAGCGCGAAAAATTCTTCGGAAATGATTGAAGCTAAAACTACACTATATTTGGCGTAATAAATCATTTTTGGTGATAAGATTTATCGATCTCTTTGGGTTTCCCAAATGTAGAGAGGTCCTTCGAATTAAGATATATCCGCAGGGTATTCGAAAACATTTCAAGATATGAGTTTGAATTTGTTATACAGACATTCTGTCAAGAAAGCGCTAGCCTAGTCCCTAAGAAAAGGAACAAATTGATTCGACCACAACTGCGCAGGTAGTTTGTTTTTTAAGTGCAAGTTAGGTAATATTGAAAATTGGTTTTTGACGCGTTTTAGTACTATATTGTTAATTATAGCTTTTTATTGGGTTTTCCTTATTTGGGTGTTTTATTTTATTGACATTTTGTTTTATTTTATTTTTTATTTTGAGCATTTTATCTCTGGTTATTGTCATGATTTAGTTTTCGTAAGAGAGCTGATGACCGAGCAGTTGTGTGCCCTTATATACCAATCATCATCATCATCATCATCATCATCATCATCATCATCATCATCATCATCATCATCATCATCATCATCATCAACATCAACATCACATCATCATCATCAACGTCATCATCATCATTCTCGGTAGCGTGGTGGTAGAGTGTCTGCCTCACGTTGAAGAGGCCGTGAGTTCGAATCTCGGTCAGGTTGAGTTACCTGGATAAGGTTTTTTCCGAGGGTTTCCCTTATCCTAAAGATGAATGTCGGGTAACTCTAAGCACAATGGACCCTGTACTCATTTGAGCATCCTTTCACCCATTTCATTCATCATCCGATATGACTTAACGTTGTAGGAAGTAAAATTACAACAAAAAACAAACATCATCATCATAGTCGTGAAAAAAGTACGCAGAAATAATTGGTCATATAAAAATCTCGTATAAGATGGGATTCGAAATTGTTGTTGTCGCTAAGTTGGTACATCTTTCATCTTTACCCAAGCGGAGTTTGATTGTCATCTATCATCTAGTTTGTTTACAATGCGCTATTTTGTTAGTGCATCTCATATTTGCGTTGCTATTTTACAATGTATAAAAGTACTGAACAAAGAATCTGTTTGAGATTTTCCATTGCAAATGGTATTTCGTGTGCCGAATCACTAAAATGTTACACAGGGTTTATAGTCAATCGACTTTATCAAAACCACGAGCGTATGGGTGGTACAGTGAACTCAAAAGTGGTCGAGATGTGATCGAAGATTTGCCTGGCTCTGTTCGGCTATCAACTGTTTCTACTGAACTGAACATCGCTAAAGTGAAGGAAATTGTGTCTGAATATCGTCATTTGGGTCTGAGAGAGATATGCGGCGTTTAAGAGAACAAATGCGGCGAAAAAAGACCAGATTTGTGGACAGACAACTCAAGGATTCTACACTACGATAACGCCCAAGCTCACAAGACTATCATTGTGAAGGAATTTCTGGCCAAAAGCTCAGCAAATCTCATCGAGCAACGAGCGTATTCAGCTGACTTGGCTCCAAAACTCAAGTTACCACTTAGAGGCGCCCGTTTGCAGCCGATGGAAGACATAAAGGAGAATTCACGGCGACAATTGACAAAGGTTTTGATAGTTGGATTATTCGTTGGCACGTATACTTTCGGAAGAGGCGTACTTTGAAGACGGTAACATAAAATTGGACGAATAATGCATATTTTGTGCTCAAATGACCAATTCCTGGAACTCTCTTGACCCATTAGTATGCTATACTAATAAGAAGTGTTAGAGCCGTTTTGAAAAGACAAAGCTTACGAAAAATGTTCCATATAATGGATAGTTAGAGGTGGAAGATTTTGTTTCTTTCACATTCTTGGTTATTTTGAATTACGCTGTTCTTCACGCACGCACAACCATGGATGTTAAAGGATAAAGGAGTACATGGCCAGATCGTGCATGGGGAGAGTAGCTCAATTGGTAGGGAATGCATGCTTTACGACAGGTTGGGGTTTGCTATTTGGGTTCATTTCTACTAAAGGTATGAGTGACACTAATTAATACTACAATTCGCTTTATAAGAATAATTAATAAACTAATTTATTACAAAGACAAATGTGAAATGTGTAATGTTTAACGCGCGCTTTTACTACATACGGCACCGCAGGCGGTGACACTGATGATACATGAGATGAAGATGGAGCACTGGTGGAATGAGATGGTGGAGGAAACCGGAGGTCCCGGAGAAAATCCGCCCCAGAGCCGTGTTGTCCATCACAAATCTCACTTTGCGTCGCCTGGGACAAAAACAAATGGTCACTCGGATCCATACCTTACACAGTCAGGGCATTCCACCCTGTAAAGGTCCAAGAAAGAGATTCACACTTCACATTCACTTATGCCAGAGGGGGAGGAGTAGGGGAGTGTCGTCAAATACCACTGAAGTCACATGAGCTATTATTTGTATTAAGTAAAACAATCACTTGTGACAGTATGAATGAATCTTTATTTATGTTTTACATAGTTTACAGTTTTTCACAATATTGTTATTGCGTAACTTATCCTAAATACCAGCCATACTTCCTCCAGTTAGTCCCCTGGTTGCCTGTCTCTGGAACATCTCTAGGTGCTCTCCTTGTCTCCTCCCTTCTCTATTGTTGTCTTCTCTTTTTATTTTCTCCTGCCCCACTTCTCTTTCATCTTCTTTAACAACTGCCTCGTGCTCTTGTTCTTCTTTTCCCCCTTTCGTGTCAGTATTCTCAATCGTCTAGTTTCTCTGTCTGTTTTTAGTTTTTCGTTTCCAATCTGCAGCTGTCTGCATATCAACATCATTTGCTTCACCACACACAACATCCAAAACAATGTGTGAAACTCTCGTGACATCCACTGGAAACTTTGAAATTGTCTTTGAGTGTGAAGTAATGGTGCAGAAATGCGAAATTCTTAAGCACGCACACTAACAAACCGCTCGAACACAGCACGAGTTAGCTCGTCGTACTCTGTACATTTTGTGATGTGTTTCACATGCCTTGCTGTTCCCTTTAACCACTCGTCTTTGTCATTTTGTTTTCCAAAATCTCTTAAATCTGAGTTTTCTCCCACTTTGAACAACACAGTTAATTCTTTAGCTGGACCTTTGTTTTTCTCGTGTTCCTCAATAGCCTTAATTTTATCCTATTTTACAGAATTTGCGCACACAAACTATGTTTTTAAAATTCACGAAAGTTCACAGTTTTCTTCCACCGGTACTTGATCACTTGTAACAGCAAACTGAGAATGAACGCACTACACAACAGTTATACCCTTACCATGTGTGTTGGAAGAGAGTTGAGAGACTTAATGGTTTGAAATGAAATGTGTAGTGTTTAACGCCCGCATTTACTACATACGGCACCGCAGGCGATGACACTGATGATACATCAGATGAAGATGGAGCACCGGTGGAATGAGATGGCGGGGGAAACCGGAGGTCCCGGAGAAAACCCGCCCCAGCGCCGTGTTTTCCAACACAAATCTCACTTTGCGGTCGCCTGGGATCGAACCCGGGCCACCTAGGTGAGAGTCAAGTGGTCTAACCACTGAGCCACTGCGCGGCCAGTTAATGGTTTGTTTTCCTTTTTCCTGGAAGAATTACAGTTTATGACTTCATGGATCATGGAACTACGGTGCAAGTAGAGTCGCCCTCAAAATTATTGCACTTTTGATATGTGCCGTATAACCCATTACACGTAAAATATGGTTCCGTTCCGCGTTAGGCAGTTTCCCGGCATACAGTTTAATTTTACATGGCAAATAGCTCCGTTCTGTGTTTCCAGGTTTCCGACATATAAGGGATTCATTTTAGACAGGTTTTACTGTATTAAAAAGAAAGACGTAGACAGAAAAGTACAAATATTTTGTAGGAGTTACATAAAAGTAAACGATCGCGGGTAGAGAAGACCATGCGAATGTGGCTCATCGATATTTGGGGTAATAATTAGATAAATGACCACAAGGTCATGGGTTTTATGATCGGAGGCTTGGCAGCAGAGCCCGGCGGTTTTTTGTACCGTCAAGTTTGTGGTGAGTCTTGTCTTGGTGTTGACAGAATGCTATACACGACAAACCAGACTCGACGACAATCATTTCTTTTTTTCTCCTGAAATGAAAAATAAAAGCGTAGGGAACAAATCAAATTCATGAAACGGAGTAAAAAACGCAACTTGAAGGGCAAAGGAGAGGAGAGGTAAACTGCAAGCAGTTGACTTGGACTGCATGTGTACAACACCCTACAACAAATTCTCCATATGCTTCGTCGTTTATTTCTATCTAACTTATACAAACCATTCTTAAGAAATAAGCGACAACACTTTCATTTATTCTTTTAGCGAAAATCCTCCCACTCAAAGTCATGTCGGACGATGAATAAAATGATGTTGAATTGAGTACATGCTACGTAGAGCTTAGAGTTACCAGATATTCATCTTTCAGGATAAGAGAAAACCTACAACGTTAAGTCATATCGGACGATGAATTAAATTATGTTCAAATGAGTACAGGGTACATAGAACTTAGAGTTACCAGACATTCATCTTTCAGGATAAAAGAAAACCTCCAACGTTAAGTCATATCGGACGATGAATGAAATGATGTTCAAATGAGTACAGGGTACATAGAGCTTAGAGTTACCAGATATTCATCTTTCAGGATAAGAGAAAACCTCCAACGTTAAGTCATATCGGACGATGAATGAAATGATGTTCAAATGAGTACAGGGTACATAGAACTTAGAGTTACCAGACATTCATCTTTCAGGATAAGAGCAAACCTACAACGTTAAGTCATATCGGACGATGAATGAAATGATGTTCAAATGAGTACAGGGTACATAGAGCTTAGAGTTACCAGATATTCATCTTTCAGGATAAGAGAAAACCTCCAACGTTAAGTCATATCGGACGATGAATGAAATGATGTTCAAATGAGTACAGGGTACATAGAGCTTATAGCTACCAGACATACATCTGTCAGGATGGAAAACCTACAGCGTTAAGTCATATCGGCCGATGAATAAAATAATGTTCAAATGAGTTTCCGGTACCTGCAACTGAAGTGATAGTCAAATATGTTAGACCCTAACACTATATTGGATTCAAAATTCCGTAGCTAGAAACAACCAAATAGCGATAACACTAATGACGAACCTTTGAAAAATGGCCATAAAAATGCAATTTGAAATAAAATGACTGTTTTAAACATATTTAGATGTTTGTGTAAGGTGTTTTTGTATTCCTCTTCACCCGTTGTGCAAATTTACAGCAGAACCTTGTTAACCCAGATAAACAGATAGCAGGGCCGGTCCGAGTAAACGAAAATCCACAGAAAATCCCACTCTCTGTGCAGTTGCATAGTAAGTCGCCACAATAGGTGTGTGTCTCATTGCATATGAGAACCCCTAGTGGTCTACCGGGAAACATACTAGTCAGTTGGAGAATTTAATGTCATGTCGGCATATTGGTCATAGTAGCTCAGTGGTTTAACTATGAAACCTAGGACTGAAGTACTTACAGCATAGTAAGTCGCCACAAAATGTGTGTGTCTCATTGCATATGAGAACCACTAGTGGTCTACCGGGAAACATACGAGTCAGTTGGAGAATTTAATGTCATGTTAGCATGTACGCCATAGTAGCTCAGTGGTTTATCTATGAAGCCTGTGACTTAAGTACTTACAGCATAGTAAGTCGCCACAAAAGGTGCGTGTCTCATAGCATATGAGAACCTCCAGTGGTCTACCGGGAAACATACGAGTCAGTTGGAGAATTTAATGTCATGTTGGCATGTACGCCATAGTAGCACAGTGGTTTATCTATGAAGCCTGGGACTTAAGTACTTACAACATAGTAAGTCGCCACAAAAGGTGCGTGTCTCATAGCATACGAGAACCTCTAGTGGTCTACCGGGAAACATACGAGTCAGTTGGAGAATTTAATGTCATGTTGGCATGTACGCCATAGTAGCTCAGTGGTTTATCTATGAAGCCTGTGACTTAAGTACTTACAGCATAGTAAGTCGCCACAAAAGGTGCGTGTCTCATAGCATATGAGAACCTCCAGTGGTCTACCGGGAAACATACGAGTCAGTTAGAGAATTTAATGTCATGTCGGCATGTACGCCATAGTAGCACAGTGGTTTATCTATGAAGCCTGGGACTTAAGTACTTACAACATAGTAAGTCGCCACAAAAGGTGCGTGTCTCATAGCATACGAGAACCTCTAGTGGTCTACCGGGAAACATACGAGTCAGATGGAGAATTTAATGTCATGTTGGCATGTACGCCATAGTAGCTCAGTGGTTTATCTATGAAGCCTGGGACTTAAGTACTTACAACATAGTAAGTCGCCACAAAAGGCGCGTGTCTCATAGCATACGAGAACCTCTAGTGGTCTACCGGGAAACATACGAGTCAGTTGGAGAATTTAATGTCATGTTGGCATGTACGCCATAGTAGCTCAGTGGTTTAACTATGAAGCCTGGGACTTAAGTACTTACAACATAGTAAGTCGCCACAAAAGGCGCGTGTCTCATAGCATACGAGAACCTCTAGTGGTCTACCGGGAAACATACGAGTCAGTTGGAGAATTTAATGTCATGTTGGCATGTACGCCATAGTAGCTCAGTGGTTTAACTATGAAGCCTGGGACTTAAGTACTTACAACATAGTAAGTCGCCACAAAAGGTGCGTGTCTCATAGCATACGAGAACCTCTAGTGGTCTACCGGGAAACATACGAGTCAGTTGGAGAATTTAATGTCATGTCGGCATGTACGCCATAGTAGCTCAGTGGTTTATCTATGAAGCCTGGGACTTAAGTACTTACAACATAGTAAGTCGCCACAAAAGGTGCGTGTCTCATAGCATATGAGAACCCCTAGTGGTCTACCGGGAAACATACGAGTCAGTTGGAGAATTTAATGTCATGTTGGCATGTACGCCATAGTAGCTCAGTGGTTTAGGGCAACCGGATAGATAGGGGGAGATCCGTGGTTCAAATCCCAACTATGGTATTGAATTTTTCAGTGTGGCTCCAAATCTTAGCCTACACACGGCTAGTGTGTAAGAAATTATTATTTCCACCAATATTGGTAATTGAATAGGAACTATTACAACCATTTTTGACAAAATCTCTCCCCCTATTGAGGGATGTTTATCCACTGTACGTACTGTTAGCTATTGGTCTGGATAATTCATTTTGGTTAGGTCCTAGACTATGCATCACAAGGTCGCGGGTTCAAACCCAGTCCAACCGTCAATTATTGTTAAAAGACAGCCCAATATCAATATATTTACTGACATGTAAAAGAACATCTTTACACCGGTGGCGTTTGACATGACTCTCACAAATCACAGCGTCAATTGTCATAGCTCTGCCGTATGTCATTCTAGCAGAACCTAACAAAGATTACGAAACAACAGTGTAGCTCTTCTGCAAATGAGCTGTAAAACATGACTCATTGTATCGAATTAGCGGGATTATTAAATACAAAGAAGACCAGAAGTCAGGCAATTAGTAGGTTATTAAATTAACGTTATTGGAGCGAGCGGCAGGCTGATGATGGGGCGGGGATTGGATGTACCGATAAACAACTGGCAGCCCCTTACCAGTTGTACAAAACTCATCCGGACTTCATTGCCAGAAAATTCAAGTTATACGTTCTCGTTCATCATAAAAACATGCGGCACTTAAATGAAACCCCTTATAGACATTTTAATTTACAGCCTCCAATGTTAAGTCATATCGGAGGATGAATGAAATGATGTTCAAATGAGTACAGCATACATAGAGCTTAGAGTTATCAGACATTCATCTTTTAGGATAAGAGAAAACCTCCAACGTTAAGTCATATCGGACGACGAATGAAATGATGTTCAAATGAGTACAGGGTACATAGAGCTTAGAGTTACCAGACATTCATCTTTGAGGATAAGAGAAAACCTCCAACGTTAAGTCATATCCGACGATGAATGAAATGATGTTCAAATGAGTACAGGGTACATAGAGCTTAGAGTTACCAGACATTCATCTTTGAGGATAAGGGAAAACCTCCAACGTTAAGTCATATCGGACGATGAATGAAATGATGTTCAAATGAGTACAGGGTACATAGAGCTTAGAGTTACCAGACATTCATCTTTGAGGATAAGGGAAAAACTCCAACGTTAAGTCATATCAGACGATGAATGAAATGATGTTCAAATGAGTACAGGGTACATAGAGCTTAGAGTTACCAGACATTCATCTTTCAGGATAAGAGAAAACCTCCAACGTTAAGTCATATCGGACGATGAATAAAATGATGTTCAAATAAGTACAGGGTACATAGAGCTTAGAGTTACCAGACATTCATCTTTCAGGATAAGAGAAAACCTCCAACGTTAAGTCATATCGGACGATGAATGAAATGATGTTTAAATGAGTACAGGGTACATAGTGCTTAGAGTTACCAGACATTCATCTTTGAGGATAAGGGAAAAACTCCAACGTTAAGTCATATCAGACGATGAATGAAATGATGTTCAAATGAGTACAGGGTACATAGAGCTTAGAGTTACCAGACATTCATCTTTCAGGATAAGAGAAAACCTCCAACGTTAAGTCATATCGGACGATGAATGAAATGATGTTTAAATGAGTACAGGGTACATAGTGCTTAGAGTTACCAGACATTCATCTTTGAGGATCTTTCAGAACAGCCCTGACTGAGATTAGAACTTGGCACCCCTTGATCCTTAGGCTTGCTACGCTACTGAGGCGAATATTCTTTTCTGTTGTTTTGTATTTTGCAATAAATTTCGTACATTTTTATAAGATCTAGGATACTATATATTTATTTCGGTGCGATACACAGTTTGACGTGAATGTTTGTCATTGTTTTCAGGTGCAACATTACATCTTCGTCGTACAGGCCCAGGACTCCGGTCGTCCCAGTCTGTCTTCCACTCTCACCGCTTACTTCAACGTCATAGACCTCAACGACAACGCTCCACTCTTCGATCCCATGAGCTACAGTAACGAGGTGTTCGAGAACGTGACCATTGGAACAAGTGTGGTTACAGTCAGCGCAACGGACCTGGATTCTGGTAAGTCCCTATATTACTTGCTAAGTAATGTCTTAGTCGTGGTGATTCCTGTAGTGAGGATTGTTAGGAAAGTTCTGGACGACCTGTCACATGATTCGTCGCATTACGAAGCTCAGCCGGCCCTCGTAGCCATGGTTGTTAGCGTTCCACCACGTAGAAGGTCGCGGGTTCGAATCCCGCTTCGGGCATGGGTGTTTATATGTATTAGGTATATGTGTGAAACTACAGAAAACAGTGAAATAAACAGAAGCAATAACAATGAGCGGTTAAAAAAAAGTAAAATATATATCTATATACATAGTTGTATACAATATTATAAAGCACTGTGGAACTTATTACCTTGGATCTGTTAACCAATTCTTAAGATGTAATAAGAGAAAGTGACATTGTGTAAAATCTAATATCTTTATATTAGAGTTTTTAGATTAGATAAATATTCCAAAATTTTACAGTTTACAACTTTAGGCTACATTTATTCGTCTTTACCTTGTAGCTACCTTGACTCACGTGACACCCTGTTCTTCTGCTCTGTCAGGTAGCTCTTAACCTCCATGCCTCCTTGTTACTTAATTAGTCCCTTTCTTCCCCCCCCCCATCTCCCTTTCTTATATTCTTTACATTTATTTGTGTTTACCTTGTTGCTACCTTGGCTTACATGACACCCTGGTCTTCTGCTCTGTCAGGTAGCTCTTAACCTCCATGTGTCCTTGTTACTTAATTAGTCCCTTTCTTCCCCCTCATCTTCCTTTCTTATACTCTTTACATTTATTTGTCTTTACCTTGTTGCTACCTTGGCTTACATGACACCCTGGTCCTCTGCTCTGTCAGGTAGCTCTTAACCTCCATACCTCCTTGTTACTTAATTAGTACCATTTTTCCCCCTCATCTTCCTTTCTTATACTCTTTACATTTATTTGTCTTTACCTTGTTGCTACCTTGGCTTACATGACACCCTGGTGTTCTGCTCTGTCAGGTAGCTCTTAACCTCCATACCTCCTTGTTACTTAATTAGTACCATTTTTCCCCCTCATCTTCCTTTCTTATATTCTTTACATTTATTTGTCTTTACCTTGTTGCTACCTTGGCTTACATGACACCCTGGTCTTCTGCTCTGTCAGGTAGCTCTTAACCTCCATGTGTCCTTGTTACTTAATTAGTCCCTTTCTTCCCCCTCATCTTCCTTTCTTATATTCTTTACATTTATTTGTCTTTACCTTGTTGCTACCTTGGCTTACATGACACCCTGGTCTTCTGCTCTGCCAGGTAGCTCTTATCCTCCATGCGTCCTTGTTACTTAATTAGTCCCATTCTTCCCCCCCCCCCCATCTTCCTTTCTTATATTCTTTAGATTTTGTCTTTACCTTGTTGCTAACTTGGCTTACATGACACCCTGGTGTTCTGCTCTGCCAGGTAGCTCTTATCCTCCATGCCTCCTTGTTACTTAATTAGTACCATTCTTCCCCCTCATCTTCCTTTCTTATATTCTTTACATTTATTCGTCTTTAGCTTGTTTGTACCTTGGCTTACATGACACCCTGGTGTTCTGCTCTGCCAGGTAGCTCTTATCCTCCATGTCTCCTTGTTACTTAATTAGTACCATTCTTCCCCCTCATCTTCCTTTCTTATATTCTTTACATTTATTCGTCTTTAGCTTGTTTGTACCTTGACTTACATGACACCCTGGTGTTCTGCTCTGCCAGGTAGCTCTTATCCTCCATGTCTCCTTGTTACTTAATTAGTACCATTCTTCCCCCCCCCCCCATCTTCCTTTCTTATATTCTTTAGATTTTGTCTTTACCTTGTTGCTAACTTGGCTTACATGACACCCTGGTGTTCTGCTCTGCCAGATAGCTCTTAACCTCCATACCTCCTTGTTACTTAATTAGTACCATTCTTCCCCCTCATCTTCCTTTCTTATATTCTTTACATTTATTTGTCTTTACCTTGTTGCTACCTTGACTTACATGACACCCTGGTCTTCTGCCCTGTCAGGTGGCTCTTAACCTCCATGCCTCCTAGTTACTTAATTAGTACCATTCTTCCCCCTCATCTTGTTTTCTTATATTCTTTACATTTAGTTGTGTTTACCTTGTTACTACCTTGGCTTACATGACACCCTGGTCTTCTGCTCTGTCAGGTAGCTCTTAACCTCCATGTCTCCTTGTTACTTAATTAGTCCCTTTCTTCCCCCTCATCTTCCTTTCTTATATTCTTTACATTTATTCGTCTTTACCTTGTTGCTACGTGGTTTACATGACACCCTGGTCGTCTGCTCTGCCAGGTAGCTCTTAACCTCCATGTCTCATTGTTACTTAACTAGTACTATTCTTCCCCCTGATCTTCCTTTCTTATATTGTTTACATTTCTGGCCCGTTTTTCTTTTACTTTCTGTAAGAACTCACCAATACTTCTTACCTTCTTTTCCTCCCTGCCAGTTAATATTTTTATAGCTACTATCCTCTTCTCTACTTTCTCCCATTTTCTTCCCAAACCTTTTTACTTCACACTGCAGCCTCCTCGCATTCTGTTACATAGTGTTCTATGCTTTCTTTTCCCCCACACAGTTCACAAATTCCCTTTACCCTACCTCTTATCCCTCTTAGAAATATTATTCCTGTTCTCATCCAAGCTAACCCTTCTCTCTCTCTTGCCTATTGCAGTAATCTACGTATGCTTCTCGTTTCCAATTTCTTTTTATTTGCTTGTAAAATTGTAATGATTTCATATTTTCTAGACTTCCCCATATTTCCTGTCTTTCTATATCTTCTATTCTTCATTGTACTAATTTACCCACATCGCTTGTATTCCTTTCCTCTAATAATTTCATGATTTCCCCTTCTTCTTTGGTCAAACATCTATACCAAAATTTTATTATTCGTTCGTTCCATTATTATTCCATTTCTTTTTGTCTTTCCTAATTCTACTAAAGCTACTTCCCTAGCTGCTGATCTTGGTAAGCCTAGTAGCTCTTTACAAAACCTTCTGTAGTTCTGGTCCACCGTTTTGTTTACCTCTGTGCCCCCCCCCCCACCAAGATCTCCACTGCACACAATATTTTGGATTCAACTAGTGCTTCATACATTCTTTCTAACTACTTGGTTGTCATTTCTAGCTTATATCTGCATATTTTTATTCCATTCATTGCCGCCCTTCCTTTTGCTTCAATTTTTCTCCTGTGTGCTCCCCACTTTCCATTGATAGTCAACCTTACTCCTACGTAGTCAAATTCATTGACCACTTCTACACTTTTGCCATTTAGTACTCAATTTTCATCTTTTGTTAGTTTAACACCCTTCTCGGAGACCATAACTTTCGACTTATTTATGTTTATTTTTATTCCCCACTCTTCACACAATTTCTTTATTTCATTTATTGCATTCTGCAATCCTACTACCGATATAGATCCTACCATTAGGTCATCCGCATATAGCAGTCCAGGAATTTCTGTGTTATTACCGGGCAGCGCTGATTTCCTTCTTTATCCTTGATCATGCAACTTAAAATCACTTTCTTTTAATAATTTTTTAAATGAAATTAGAAAGTGTACGTCGAAATGAATATAGTGTACAATGGCGAAAGAATTGCTAAATTACTAGATGTTTTAAAATGTATTCGGTTACGTTGTGTTTTTGTTGCATTATCATATAGCTGGGCATATCCATTAGTGACCAAACACACCTGTTGCTCGCTTGTTGACTTTGTCTGAAGAAGAGTGAATAAAATTCATAGAGTCACCTTGCAATTATAATGTCTGTCTTGAAGTGGACGCCTACGTGCCGCATCCATCTGTCATCTTGACGTTCCTAGCACCCACGCAGCTACATCTTCATCCAACTTTCACAGGACTTTCGATCCTTTTATATAATGCAGTCATTCTTCTGTATTAACCAAGATATCTAGGAATTATTTAAAAAACTCCTTCAATTGTTACATTAATATTTTAACTATTTTATGTTTCAAATGGGATGATGTCTGTCCTCCTTGAGCGCTGCTAGACGAGCAACCAATCGGAGTGCTGCGATGTCGTATTGCATCGCCCCTAAGTGGTGTGTGACGAGCCTAATCAATCTGTAATAAATACTATTCCCGCTAAGACAAAAATTCAGTTATGCAAAAACTGACACATGAGGAAGGTATCTAACACAAAATGCCCACCTCGGTAGCGTAGATGGTAGCATGTCTGCTTCACGTTCAAGAGGTCCCTAGTTCGAATCTCAGTCAGGGTGAGTTACCTGGATAAGGTTTTTTCCGGGGTTTCCCCTTATCCTGATAGGCGAATGTCGGGTAACTCTAAGCACCATGAACCCCGTACTCATTTGAGCATCATTTCACCCATTTCATTCATCGTTCGATATTATCTTACATTAGGGGCTGTAAATTACAACAAAAAAGCATCTAACATAACCTCAAAACCCACACATTTGTAGCTCAAATAGTTTTCCTAATTACTCATAACTGAAATGTAAATGTTCGACATGATGTGATAAAAGAATTACTTTCAATAAGCCAATGTGTTTGTTAAATTCGAGCGAGAAGAAACAATACACTTCCTGCTGGCATCGGCAGAACGTGACTTGTCACACTATATATTTGTTTATGAATCGTAAGTAATCTCTATTTACTCTAGAGAGTTCAGAGCAGTATTATTCAATTGTTGTTCCGTTTAAAAAACCAGGGTAACTGTATCAGCTGGATCAGCTTACAATTGAAATGAGACACGAGGTATTATAAACCAGCTTCCCCTTACCACTGCCAGAACAATCCAATTGAGTTAATGTGGACTCACATTATGTCGCAAACAGAAATAATACTTTTAAACTGACTGACGCTGAACGACTTATTCACCAAGAAATTGACAGGGTTGCACAAGACTGTATGAGACATGCAGATAAACTACAACAACACTGCTTTTGGAAAGAAACAGCACGTGACGAGGTATTGGAGCCTATCATCATAAAGCCCGCCTCGGTAGCTAGATGGTAGCATATCTGCCTCACGTTCAAGAGGTCCGGAGTTAGAATCTCGGTCAGGGTGAGTTACCTGGATAAGGTTTTTCCGGGGTTTTCCCTTATCCTTCAAGACGAATGTTGGTAACTCTAAGCTCCATGGACCCTGGACTCATTTGAGCATCACTTCACCCAATTCATTCACCGTCCGATATGACTTAACGTTGGAGGACGTAAATTACAAAAAAAAAAAAAAAAAAATCATGCATCACTCAGACGATGAAGACAATGACAATGACCAATTGTCTCTTAACGTAGGTAACATTCATAGCTATAGGATGCGCTGCTGGCAGTTTCGTTGGATTAGAAAAATAGTATTTCATAAACTATAATTATTTTTAAACTATATATTTAAAACATGTGCGTAATATACGAATATCCAAATTGCAACTGTGATTTGAATAACTGTATTGCTATAAAACGTTGGAAAATTTACTTTGAGTTCCCTTACGTCTAGCGCCAAGAACACTCGCAAGTGTGCGAGAGAGAGGGAAATATAAGAAGAGTGGGGTAACGAGGTGGCAACGCTGAAGGCTCCAATGCATATGATTCGCCACAAGCCAGAACTCTTCCCATTTGAAACTCATAGTATAGTTTAATAGCTGGACTATTTTAAGAAAATGAAACACAGTAAAAGCTATCAACACTTAACTTTTTTTTTTTTTTTTTTTTTTTTAATTTTGCTGTACACACGCGCATTTATGCTGAAATTTAAGTTCTTACTTTGTCTACTACGAAGTATTGCATTACATCCTAGAATTGCATAAACCTGAATTATCCTAAAAGGACTGACTTTTTAAACAAAATTAAGATATGTCCTCGATACTTGCGATGTCTCGATACTCACGATACTTTAAATTTACGTCCTCCAGCGTTAAGTCAAATCGGACGATGAATGGAATGGGTGAAATGATACTTAAATGAGCCCAGGGTCTATAGAGCTTAGAGTTACCCAACATTCGCCTTTCAGGATAAGGGAAAACCCTGGAAAAACCTTATCCAGATAACTCACCCTGACCGAGATTCGAACTCGAGACCTCTTGAACGTGAGGCAGACACGCTACCGAGGCGGGCTACTTGCATGCTATCGACATCGAACGATACTTCAGAAAATTCTCCGATACTTTTTCTATACTACGGTGGCGATTCTGCAATTTTTATTTTATTTTAAAATTACCAAATATTAGAACATTACAAAGTCCGAGAAATTGTCAGGAATGTGGTAGCTGTACAGTAACATTATACAAGAAAATAATCGTGTGTCAACTGTCAGTTGGTTCCCAAGAAGAAATCACTACATATTGTCACGAGTGACTGTATTAATTAATTCAAATAAGTCACTCCCCCCACTCCTCCAGCTCTGGTATAACTGAATGTAAAGTATGAATCTCATCTTCTTTTGTGTGCAGATCTCGGACTTGCCAGGGTGTGATGCCCTCGGTCTTTAAGGTAACGGCCGCTATGTAATTAATTAGTTTAGTAAATATTCTTATTAAGTGTTATTGAAATTCAGCAATACGAATTAGCAGCGGAAGTATTAAAACAATCAAAATAAGCTAAGAGGAATATTATCTGTATCAATAAGAATTTATCTTGTGAGCAAAGAGAACAAAGGAGTAAGGCCAGGAAACAAGGATTTAATGCATATATACAAAACGCAAAACGTCGATTGTTGGGCAAGTGCCTGAGCAGAGAAGTGGTATAAGCAACATCCAAGATGCAAACCATATGAGTGTTGATGCAGCAGTCTCAAACAATCTGAATTTGATGTCCAGAGTGAATGTCCAGAAAACATGTGAAGTAAATGCAAAGTGCATTGACAGAGATGAAGTTTTTTTTCTAATTTTTTATTGATCGATCAGCAGTACAATTCTTTACAGATCAGAGTGAAAAGAAGGTAACAGTACAATAAGAACAATAACACTCAGGGGTAGGCTAGCAGGCCGCCCCCTAACTACATTAAGTTAGAACTCCAATAATACTCTCTGAGAAATTATGTCAATATTGAAGATGTAAGACAGACATCAAGCACTAGAATCACTCGAGTCAGAGGTATCACTTAGAAGCAGGTCCTGTGGTACTCTACTCTTCAAGCGTGAGGGCTGGCGCGTGCGGACGCCGATGTTATAATGCCCAGCTCCTGGAACTTCTTGCAGCGTGGAGAAGAAACGACGAGCGATCCTGCGAATGTAGTCGTGAAGAGGTAACAGTCCTAGTTCGTGATGGAGCTGCTGATTACGGATGAACCATGGAGCGTTGGTAGCGATGCTCATGAAGCGATTCTGTATGACCTGAAGACGACCCAGATGACATGTGTGTGCGGCCCCCCACACTTGGCAGGCATATGTAATAAGCGGACGAACGAGTGATTTGTAGAGTAACAATGAAGACTGTAGGCCGAGGCTGGAACGGCGAAGCAACAGAGGTGAGAGTTTTGAAAGTCGCCCGGAGGCCAGTGATATAAGACGATCGATATGAGCACGCCAGGTCAGTCGAGAGTCTAAAAGCACTCCTAGGTATTTAACGGGAGTTGTAGTGGGGAGCCAAGGGACATTGTTCCTGTAGAGACACAACCGAGTAAGCGGAGTATATGGGCGAAGAGTGAAGATTTTAGCTTCGGTTTTCTGAGGGTTCAATGAGATCCGCCAAGTGCTGAACCAATGAGTTAGACGACCAAAAGAGAGCTGTACTACTTGTTGTGCGTACTGGAGATTAACATGAGAATAATATAGTACTGTGTCATCAGCGTAAAGAGCTAAAGAAGTCGGAGCTAAGTCAGGAATATCAGAAATGTATATATTAAATGAAGTCGGGGCCAATATAGAACCCTGTGGGACACCTGCGGTAATATTACGTGGAGATGAAACTTTCCACCAAAGCTGCGGTCGTAGAGGAAACTGTGGATTAGAGGTGATAAGTAATTAGGAAGACCGATGCGGTAGAGCTTAAGGAGCAAACTATCATGCCAACAGAGATGAAATATAAATGGAAAAGAAGAGGGGCAAATCTCCGAAACAGCAGTCAGCGGAGCAAAGAAGAAAATGAGAAAAAATGAAATTGCCTTACAGCGAGTACAGAGTGCAACAAGTGTGGGAAGACAAGGGATTAGAAAACGGGTGAGAATTAGTTGGGTTTATCGAGATGTAGGGGCATAGCAGCAAGATAATGGGTAAATTGCAGAAAGGAAGAAATAGAATGTGTCAGTGAGAGGTAAACGAAAAAATATGAGCAAGGGTAAGACAGTGTACAAATTGTGGAAAGGGAAGTGAGATTAGAAGGGCCGTGAGAAGCTGGAGGAGTTGGGGAATGACGTCAGACGTACTACTGAAGTCACATGAACTATTATTTGAATTAATTAATACAGTCACTTGTGACAACATCTCAACGACTATTTTGTCACCTCCTCTTTCTAGTACACTGGATTACTGGAAAACAAATTCAACATTTCCAAAACTAAAAACATTAGCCGTTATGTGACAGAAAGGGTATTGTTGAAAAAAACTTATAAAAGTGAAATAATTTTCTTTTAAATGTCTAATGTAGAGTTTCAAAATAAGAACACTGATGGTTTTAGGTTTTGTCTCATTAAATATGAACTCCTATTTAATTTTATTGACATTACACAGTTCTCTCAACATTCTATTTTGTATTCAAACTAGGAGTAGAAATGACGTTATCGAGTATCGAAGTATCGGGTATCGTGGAAATATCGTATATCGAGAATCGAGTATCGATAAAAACTGTTATCGACCCATCGATACTAATAAATCCATTGCAAACAAGCGAACCTTGCTCTTGCTGAGCAATTGTTCCACCGATGTGAGTTTAAATGATAAAGGCGGTATATAAACGAAAGAAATAAAAGAATACGTAATTCGTGACAGTAAACGTTTCCTGATATTCGTTTGTTATTTGTAGGTATTAAATTCCTGGCGCGCTACTGGAGGGTGTAGCTTTTACACCATCACGTGCGTGACAGTGGGCGAGAAACACATGTTCTGGAGACAGCACCAGCTCTATGACATAATAATGGATTTGGAAAGATTTTAATTCAACCCTCTCCGCTGTAAAACGGGTTTTGCTCTCGTAGTTAGCATTGCATTTTATCTTCATTCAAGGAGAGGTTAAAAATGCTATCCCACCTGTATCAAGTCTCTAAATTCACGACTCATTATCTCATAATTACGTCATTTGGGTACACGCTTTGTTCATTAAGGAGGGTTCGATTATACTAAATTTTAGTTAACTTTTACCAGAAAAAATAACCAAACGTGTTATACCAACGTAGAGTCACAGCAGTACGTATAAACTGCTTTTGTTTTCGTAACTTTTGACTCAGTAGTTTTCGCCATCCAGGAATTGCGACAAATTAATCTTTTTTCGTCTTTATTTTCCCTTTCCATGAAACATTTTCTTGTAATTCCGACTAAAATGCCATAAACATTGTACATATTTGCGTCACAACAAAATGACACGCTGAATGTGATAATTATGTTTCGTCTTTGTTTTCAAGCCCGAGCAAATACAAAAACATGAGAAGGGCTCGTATGCCGGCCCTATGGGTTTGGCCCAAGCACGACAGACCTCTACTTTATCGCTATCAATAACATTAGAAGCATTCTCGAGGAAATAAAATTAAATGAAGTATAGTTTGGTGAGGGAATTGTTCGTGCAATCTTAAATAGGAACTTTGGTATTAATCTGGAATTTGGTTTTGTTTCAAAATATATATTTTCAATGATTGGGTTAGAAAAGGAAACTTGTTCTACGTACTGTAGTCAAGCAGGAGAGAAAAACTGTATTATCTTTATTGAGAAATGATTTACAAATTGCAATGAAGGAAAAAGGAAATGAATGCGTGTGTTGAGGAATGAAGTCTCGTGGATGCCAGTTTTTGCACCAATCATTGGGTATTCAAGTCATTCTTGAATGATTTAAGAGCTTATCTTGACTACTTTCTTCTATTATATGTTCATTAACGTAAATAATGACTTGACTTTGACAAAGGAAAACCATTTCATTAAGCAATTTTACTTATGACCAGTCGAGAAGCTTCAAAATGCAAGCACAGGTTCAGTAGATAAATCTTACGTGTTACCATCTGAGTGGACAGAGAAAATAATATGAATACACATTTTTGTGGAAATATCCATTACCAAGGTATTCTTCGGTATAATTTGAAACTTTACTTTTAAGTTGAAATTCTGTTTGTTTCTTTTTTGCAAAGAAAGCAACACTTAGGGACCCGCTTTTTAAAATCTGACCTAAAATTGGTACCCTGATATACTTGCATGAAAGTAAGCGAACAGTATTACGTATATAAGAACTGTTTTGGAAGAGCAAATCGAGAAAATTATGTTAATCCAACATATTTAAGAAAACTATCTATTTACTTAATTTGGAATGACATGAAAAATCAGATGTATATTTGTTCACAAGATGAATAAAGTCGACGAAAACAAATCATTCCACAGCAACGTTCATTCGTAATGATAAAATTCAGTTTTCGCTATCTTTAAAATGCGTTTTATGACGATAGTTTAGAAAATTCGCTCGATTTTTTTCGATACTGCGTTGATGATTCTGCAATTTTTATTTTATTTTAAAATCACAAAATATTAATGCTTTATATTATTATAAATATCACTACATATCTCAACGACGATTCGTGAGCACATCTTTCTAGTATACTGCATTACTGGAAAATAAGTTACAAATTTCCAGAAATAAACTGTATTCCACCTGAAAGATTATTTAGCACAGAGGACTCATGTGTGACAGAAAAAGACGTACACTTGACCCAAAAAGAGTGAAAATGCTAGTATTTTTTAAGGAAAAAAAAACCTTATAAAAGTGGACTGTTTTGGTTTTAAATGTCTAATGTGGAGTTTAAAAATCAGAACACTGGTGGTTTTAGGTTTTTCATCATTAAGTATGTGCACCTATTTAATTTTATTGGCATTACAGTAGTCACGTAAATTGATATTGCTACTTACATCCCTCTATTCCGAGCTCTCTTCTTGCAGAGTGTTCTAACCGTGGATTTTTGTTTGTAAATACTTCAAACTGACAATTTCAGCACTTCATCGATACCAAGTACTGGACATCTGTTACCTTATTGTGTTTTCACTACTTCGTAACTTATGTTTAACAACACTCGATACTGTTTTGTTTGTTGCCCCAGTTACGCCGTGTAGGTTAGGTTAGTTACAAATTAACTTAGTTTTATAATTGAACTATACTTTGTACTGAATAGTTTGTACTTTATAAGAAATGAAGTGAAATTTTAAACTATAGGAAAATGCGATACATATAAATCTGAACCATTTCAATAGTCCGTAAATTTTGAACCATAATAGGACAAACGTGCAACTTTGGGAGAAAATGTTGGAAGTATCCTCCACCAGCATCTATGGTTCCGTTAGTCCCATTTTCTCTGAGATGTAAATAGTGTAATGCAATCTCCCAATTGTGTTTTATATTCTCACAAAGTTGCGCGTGTGTCCTATTATTGGTTCAAAATTTACGGGCTATTGAAATGGTTCAGGTTTATGTGGATCGCACTATAGTACTACTTTGTCGAGGGACTACTAAGAGGTCGAAAGTCTGCTCGAGGTTTTCTTTACGTCTACTTTGACCTCCTGATGCACATAGTATAAAACAGTGGTAACCACAAATCTTAATTTTGGGAACCGTAAATTTATGAAGCTAGTTCATTGTAAGAGATGTGAAGGAACATTTAATTGTTGCACTACACAGAACATTATTGTTGAGGTACCTAAGAAGAAATGACATTCTATTTTTGAGAAGTGCTTTTTGGAGTGTTAATTTTTGTTATTAGTGTTTAGAAATTTGGCTGATAAGTGGTTAGCGCAGTTCGCACAAGTAAACATAAAAGTTCATCAGTTAGTTCAGGTCGATATGTAGATTTAATGAGTTTAAGCGTTAAGTACATTGATTCATACTGTCGCAAACCCGTTATCGCGATAGCGTGGCTTGTGCACACAAATGAACTGATAAAGGTAGCACGGAGATAAAGGTCTACCGAAACAGATAAACTGAGATAAATGGAAAATTCCAGTGACATCTTGATTGATAGAGAACATTCGGTTTCTTGTTTGTTTTAGAACAGTCTGGAATTATCAATGCATATGTAAGAGTCGTAAACGGAGTTGTAACGAGAGCTGAGTATCGTACAACTGTGAACGCTGTTTGTTTGTGGTGAACAACCTTGGTAGATCGTAAGTGGTATGTGACGTAATTCTGCTACTATAAGGATTGTCCAAAGTGTATTTCTACGGAAATAAAATTGAATTTCTGCAACTTGGACATTTAATTTTACGAACCCACAAAGTCACAATACACATATGTAGTCCCAAAGATTGAAATAAGTCTCTTAGGACACTGATATGTTTCTTCTGGGACTTTTCTCCAGAATCCTATGGTAGAAACACCACTTCAAGTCCTTTTACTCCTTCGTCTTCTTGCTGTTGTAATAGTTCCAACTCTACAGCTGCTGTATCCTTTGTTATTGCTGACGAAACACGACAATTCATCAACAACAAGAGCATTTTCCAGAAACTAAAATTTAGGTTTAGGCGATCTTAAATTATTAAATCTACCATTGATTTCTTCAGCGAGGCCCGACATGTTACTCGTCTTCTTCAGCTTCCACCCTAACGCCAGGAAGGCTTTCAGTAATTTTCTTCAAACATTTGAAGTGAACAAATGTTTCAGTCTCAAGCTTCAACTTACTATGAAAGCTAAATATAGTCTGGACCAAATCAGAAATAAGTTTTTCTCTTCCTTGTACAGATATGGTTAGCGATTGTAAATGCTGAAACACGTCTGTAAACAATGCCAAATCTAACAATCACTGGGGGCTCATTAAGTTCAGGGAAAGAGTTTTCTGTTCCCCTGGCCTCGAGATGTTGTGAATTTCCATTAATTATATTAATTTTACTCGTAGCCCGAGCCTCGTTGTTGTCAACCCTGGTATACATGGTATGTTCTGTGAATATCCTTGTGTGCCTCTTTTCTGACTGGGTGTTCTGTAATAAGGAACTTGCCTTCTCTCCACGAGAGGATTAGGCAGTGCAGGTGTGCCTCGCAATGATTGATTACTTGTTTTGTTGTCGCGCCGGCCGGCCGCATCCCATTGGTTCCACTGGGCTACTGTGTCACGTGATACATGGCCTTAATTATGTTATTACTTTTTGAACCTGAGTGTGGTTTGTTGAATCTGGTCTCCTTGTTCGTCATTTATCTATAAAACAATCTAAGTCCAATCGCTTGCTCGTCCGTCTTTTGTTGTCAGGAAATCCAACATTTCTGCCAAGTTCAGCGATACCCCAAACTATACTGGAGTCTATGGGCCCTAGGAGGATCAGCAATTCTAAGAGTTTAAAGAGCTCTTACTCTAAAAAGTGTTAAACTGTATTCAATGTGGACTTAAAATTAAAATAGATTGTTTTCTCTTGTAGTCATACAAAAAAATAGAGAATATCAAAGCCATTACATTACGACATACTTTTTAAAAATAGTTTTATCACAAAACGTACAGAAATGTTTCAAAGTTTATCAAGATTAATATGATATAAATAGTTGTTTATAGCATTAACTGTTTCCGACGTACTCCTTTTCTTGCCACATGGGTTCATTAGCAACAATAGCTGACTTACGATATGCGAATAATCTATTCATCATCACGGTTCATTCACTCTTCTCTGCTGTGATTTGTTGGCTATAAATCTTGTGCAAGGTCTAGATTCGCATTCCCTGAATGCTTTTACACACTTCCATCGTTGAAATCACCGCAGTTTCTACACATTTATCACCTTCCTACTTGTTTTTCTTTTGCCCGCATGTCAGGGTTAATGAATTTTATGTTCAACCACCGCTTATTTTATTTTGCCAACTTGTAGCATCTGTACTCAGTTCCGCGTATTTCACATGCTACTCTCTCCTTGCATCTTCACTGACTTTTTATTCCTATATTATTAATTTGCATCGAACTCGGAGGGGAACTGTAATACATAAGTGAAGAATTAATGCAAAAATACGAGAATCAGATACACGATTGGAAGATCGCTGCAATAATTGTACCAAATTCTAAATTGCAGCTGCTATCTCAAATTTCAACTCGTACCAAGTGTTCCCGATTTTATTTTAGTGTTAGTGTTGGAGAGTTTGTTTATTTGTGTTTAAAAAGTCAAAGAAACCAAAGCGTGTTGCATTGAATACAACCATGAAGCCACTACTGGATGAGGCATTCAAAGCTTTACAGACAAAAATTCTGTAAATTTATATGTATAAGTTTACACACACACACACACACACACACACACACACACACACACACACACACACCAAACAGTGGATTCCAGCAATGATACATTTTTTCACATTGTCTTCTTTGTTAACATCGTTACCTGGATGGTTCGAAAAATGCCCTTCTTGAAACGTTTCTGCCCTTTCAATTTGATTTAGCGAGAACCAATGTTTCCTGTTTTCGAAGGAAAAGTTCACTAACTTATATTTAAACAGGGGTGATAAGGTTTCCCTATATCTTGAATTATGAATGTCTGTTAACTCTAAGCTCTATGTACCCTGTACTCATTTAAACATCATTTCGTTCATCGTCCGATATGACTTAACGTTGGAGGTTTTCCCTTATCCTGAAAGATGAATGTCTGTTAACTCTAAGCTCTATGTACCCTGTACTCATTTAAACATCATTTCGTTCATCGTCCGATATGACTTAACGTTGGAGGTTTTCTCTTATCCTGAAAGATGAATGCCTGGTAACTCTAAGCTCTATGTACCCTGTACTCATTTAAACATCATTTCGTTCATCGTCCGATATGACTTAACGTTGGAGGTTTTCCCTTATCCTGAAAGATGAATGTCTGTTAACTCTAAGCTCTATGTACCCTGTACTCATTTGAACATCATTCCATTCATCGTCCGATATGACTTAACGTTGGAGGTTTTCCCTTATCCTGAAAGATGAATGTCTGGTAACTCTAAGCTCTATGCACCCTGTACTCATTTGAACATCATTTCATTCATCGATATAACTTAACGTTGGAGGATTTCTTTTATCCTGAAAGATGAATGTCTGGTAACTCTAAGCTCTGTATACCCTGTACTCATTTGAACATCACTTCATTCATCGATATAACTTAACGTTGGAGGTTTTCTTTTATCCTGAAAGATGAATGTCTGGTAACTCTAAGCTCTGTATACCCTGTACTCATTTGAACATCATTTCATTCATCGTCCGATATGACTTAACGTTGGAGGTTTTCTTTTATCCTGAAAGATGAATGTCTGGTAACTCTAAGCTCTGTATACCCTGTACTCATTTGAACATCACTTCATTCATCGATATAACTTAACGTTGGAGGTTTTCTTTTATCCTGAAAGATGAATGTCTGGTGACTCTAAGCTCTATGTACCCTGTACTCATTTGAACATCATTTCATTCATCGTCCGATAGACTCAACGTTGGAGGTTTTCTCTTATCCTGAAAGATGAATATCTGGTAACTCTAATCTCTATGTACCCTGTATTCATTTGAACATCATTTCATTCATCGTCTGATACGACTTAACGTTGGAGGTTTTCTCTTATCCTGAAAGATGAATATCTGGTAACTCTAAGCTCTGTATACCCTGTACTCATTTGAACATCATTTCATTCTTCGTCTACCGTGTGGGGGATGTTGCTGTATTTGTTTATATTCAGTTCTTATGTAAATTAATTACCATTCTCTTCGAGTTGCTATCCAATCTACTTACCACCCTTTTCAAATGATTTTCCACCCTTCCCTAATAGCTCCTATTTACTACCTTTCTTTCAAATATCTAACTTTTCTTCTTTCTCGGTATTTCACATTTTCCTCGACCATCTAGCTCTAATACTACCTCCATATTTTCCTATTTCTATTAAACTTTTCTTCGTTTTAGTGCTCTTAATCTTTCATTTGGTAAGCTGGACCATTTGTTCTTTCTTAATTTTTCTCTCGTGCCCTTTGATCGTTCACATTTTAACAGTAAGTGTCAACAGTTATTAACTATCCTGCTGTACAATTGGCACTTCCTTGATTTGGCTTTCCCCTTAACATCCCTGATACGGCCCTTGCAGTTCCTTCTCTTGTAGTTCTGTCACAGACATCTACATAATTTTCCCTTTCCCATGCTTTTATCGCTGTAAAAATACACAATGTAATTTTGGAATTAAAACTACGAAATATTTCCTGCCCTTCTGTCATTAGTTCTCAATTTTACTCTTTTCCAAAAAACTTTCTCCAGCTGTCCTTGCAGATGTCCCAACAACCTACTTCATTTTGAGATCCGGGGTTCAAACCCAGTCTTAACCGATGGTTTTTAAGTGTGTTTAATAGCGATAACCCCACGTCAGTAGATTTACTGACACATTGAAACTCCAGTGGGACATAATTTCGGTACACCGGCGACAATTGACAGCGTCGTTAACATGTACTTGTTAGAGCAAATGGGTTCATTGCAGGCGGTGTACGTTTGCAAATCGGCAGTAAGAAGAGCCACGTTCATTATTCAGAACACCGGACCAAACAAATTAATTGGGCAATTAGGGTGCTGGTGGGATTTGGCCACTCCCCTTAGCCCCATCCTGCTTCACTTAGGTTTAGTTTAGTTCTTGGACGTCGGTGAAAAAGGCCGCATCTAGCAGCTCCACACCACGGTAACAGTCCTTTTGACATTTTAATACACAACTTAACGCATGTTAGGGTTGTCACTTCCGGTGTGTTGCATTTTCTCTACTCTTCCAAAAACACTTGTTCCTCTATTTGAATATAAACACTATCTTATTGACATTACAGTAAACTTTAAGTGATAGTCAAATGTTTTAGACAACTGGTTGTCTAGGTGACGTCTTTATAATTCTGTTCGACAAATGAATAACGACTTCCTACTTGAGAATAGTGTAAACATTGCAAAATTGAAATAAATAACAGCGAATATCTAGGAAACGGTTCGCTCCATATATACGGATGGATCGATACCAGTTTTGAGGGATACTCGATACTTCGATATTTGCTACCGTCATTTCTACTTCTAGTTTGAATGCAAAATAGAATGTTGATAGAACTGTGAAATGTCAATAAAATTAAATAGGTGCACATATTTAATGAGACAACAATTAAAACCATCAGTGTTGTTTATTTTTAAACTCTACATTAGACATTTAAAACCAAAAAGTCCACTTTTATAAGTTTTTGTTCAAAAATACTAGCATTTTCACTGTTTCGGTGTAAGTCTACTTTTTCTGTCACATATGAGTTCTGCTGTACTAAATAGTCTTTCAGAGAAAAAGTTACAGGTGGAATACACAAATATTTAGTAAATTTGTTTTCCAGTAATGCAAGGTACTAGAAAGAGGAGGAGACAGGAGATATGTAGTGATTTCTTCTTGGGAACTGTTAACTGACAGTTGACACATGATTATTTACTTGTATAATGTTACAAATGTTATGTTATGTTTGTATTATGTTTTCTTGTATTATGTTATATGTGTTATGTATCTTGTATTATGTTCGATGTCGATACCATAGAAGTATCGTGAGTATCAAAGTATCGCGGACCCATGTCTAATTATTGTACACAAATTGCATGATTTCACTTTGTGTAATAGTGTTTTGTCTATGTTCACGGTTTAACATTTATATAAAGTTCATTCCAAATGTAAAGGGCTTAAAATATTGATTGATAGAGCTTTCTTTTATTAAAAAATAAAAAACACAAAATTAATATAGTTTCAGACATATACATTTAAGCTTAAAAATTTTATATGTAGATATTTATTATTTTAAATAGTTGAGGAAAAATGGATGGTTTGTATACTATTATTAACTTTTTTAACATTTGAATGTGAGTGTAAAATATCATTAATTTCAGTTCAACTTCTTTAACTTAAGGACAATCCTGTTTAAATCCATAATTTCTGAAGCTCTGCTGAAAATTCCAGGCTAATAAACTTGGGTCCAGTTTGAATACTAAAAAATTTGAGAAATAATGATTTCAAAATTGCTTTACTGATATATCTAATTAGACGATAAGATGTTTGAAATTTTTATTAAATGATATTCCGACATAATTTACTTCCCAAACTACTAATATAAAGCTAATTATAGTTTTATCATAAACATAGACTTCATACTTGAATAAATAAATGAATACTAGTTGCAAACTTGAAGCACTAATAAATATTTTAAACGTTGTTGACATATTTATTGTAATCAGTTGGCAACTTGTTATAAACAAACTCGTTTTTCTGTTCTCCAACCACGTAACCTCTCTCATATGATTATTGAGTATGCTTCTATATTCTTCTGTAATTCTAAAGGTATAGTTTGTATGTTGTTTTATAAGGGGAAAAAAACACGCTTTCCACCGTAAGCGACTATCAATTTATTTCTGTATTTAATTTTAGAATTTTACTATCGATTTTTGTAATGTTAGTATTGAAAATTGAGAAATATTTGTTAATGCTTTAATGTATATTACTTTTTTTAAATATTGTGTTTACATTAATAATTTTACACCCAGATATCATCGGAAATAATTCACGATTTGAGACTCTCAGAGTTTTAAAACAAAAAGTTTCTAGAACATGTGCAAGATTCCGTATTTGTTTTGGGGTAATTAAGAGATAGCTCCTTGATACTTATACTTACTATATATTTGATATAGTCGCTATATATTTGTGTATTCAACCTGCAACAGTTTTCTCTGAAAGACTATTCAGTACAGCAAGACTCATATGTGACAGAAAAAGTAGACTTGACTCCGAAAGAGTGAAAATGCTAGTATTTTTGAACAAAAACTTATAAAAGTGGACTGTATTGCTTTTAAATGTCTAATGTAGAGTTTAAAAATAAATTAAATTAAATATGTTGCACCTGTTTAATCTTATTTTCCCAAAATTCTACTTTTTAATGAAACTAGAAGTAGAAATGACGGCGTCGAGTATCGAAGTATCGGGTATTGGGGAAAATATCGCACCCCGGTATCGAGTATCGAGAAAATTTGCTATCGACCCATCCTTCGATATATATTAATCTTGGTTTTTAGTCCAGCCTTTGAAGGAAGCCACATGAATAGTTTTGATATCCCCTCCAAAACTATTATTTATATGGAAAATTGATGTTAATAGCCTTTGGAATCCTGTTCAATTCTGACGTAACTGGATAACCATTAGAGACAGACAAACCATAGTACACATCAAATTTAGATCTCTTTAAAACATAAAATTCATGTTAAATAAGTATTTCGTAGCGTTAACATTTCCGAGATATTACTAATGATAAACTTTATTTTCAAATAAATAAATATTTTCTTTTTAAGAGTCAATCACCATTTTTCGCTCTTTTAGAAGTTTAAAATCACTTCATAGTGACAGTGTGGAGATTTTTCTCCATATAACTCTGTTGTAACTCTTATGTAACGCAAGTTTCTTGTTGTTGCAGGTGACAATGGTCGTATTGTATACAGCATCGCCTCTGGAGACGATGATAAAGACTTCCAAATCGCTCAGAACGGAACCATCTTCACCACCAGGCCACTGGACCGAGAAACAAAGTCTCTTTACAACTTGGTGGTCATGGCAACAGATGAAGCACGACAACCTCAACAGCGGCTCTCATCCACTGTCCAGGTGAGCCTAGCATACTAAGTCGTGTAACAGGTAGTCTTTGTTCCGAAGTCACCTTGAGTACTCTCTGCCCACCATAAGAAGGCAAGGCAGAGTAATGTGTAATGTAATTGTTGCTGTGTTTGTGCTCGCCGTCCGGATATGATAAGGATGCTAGATTCATGATACATAGTGTTGTCACACAACTCACCCATACATAATACCTATCACTGCAGTTACTGAAACGAGCATTAGATCTGGCAGTATGGGTGACTCATATGTACTCTCATACACTCATTTCGTAGTAAACAGATCAACTAACAGAGCAGATAAATAGTTCAAACCCCTCTCCCTCTTCATGATCCGCTTGCCTTCTTGTGGTGGGTAGACAGTACATAATACCTATCACTGCAGTTACTGAAACGAGCATTAGATCTGGCAGTATGGGTGACTCATATGTACTCTCATACACTCATTTCGTAGTAAACAGATCAACTAACAGAGCAGATAAACAGTTCAAACTCCTCTCTCTCTCTCTCTCTCTCTCTCTCTCTCTCTCTCTCTCTCTCTCTCTCTCTCTCTCTCTCTCTCTCTCTCTCTCTCTCTCTCTCTCTGTCTCTCTCTCTCTCTGTCTCTCTCTCTCTCTTCATACCCCGCTTACCTTCTTGTGGTGGGTAGACAGTACATAATACCTATCACTGCAGTTACTGAAACGAGCATTAGATCTGGCAGTATGGGTGACTCATATGTACTCTCATACACTCATTTCGTAATAAACAGATCCACTAACAGAGCACAAAAACAGTTCAAACCCCTCTCCCTCTTCATACCCCGCTTACCTTCTTGTGGTGGGTAGACAGTACATAATACCTATCACTGCAGTTACTGAAACGAGCTTTAGATCTGGCAGCATGGTTGATTCATTAGCACCCTCATACACTCATTTGGTAGTAAAGAGATCCACTATCAGAGCAGATAAAAGGTTCAAGCCCCTCTCCCTCTTCGGGCCCCACTTATCTTCTTGCAGTTGACAGACAGTACTTGACAAATGGTTTCAATCCTTCAACTAACATCACTGGAAGTACACAGAATCTTTCGTGTTGAAGACCTTTTGAGATTTGGCTGGCCTCAGCAGGTCAATGGTTCCCATACTCCCGCAGGGTTACTGGGTATTGTGGTAAAACACTGTCGCCGAAGTTGTCCGATGCCCTTCCTTTTGGGGTTGACGCACTCATCTGCTTGCATTCTTGCCCAAGAAGTTAGATATTGGCTTAATTGCAAAATCCATGGAGGGAGTACACTTTTCTCCAACTTTCCTGGACTCGAGCAAGTGAGCTTTGGCTCCGGTTATACCTGCGCCGTTTTTTGTTTTTTCGACCCTATTAATCACGTAGTTGTCTTCCTGTACCGTGTGCTCAAGTGAATTGTTAACATATATTGTGGTGAATTTATATTGTTTCTTGAGTAAATTATCAATGGATCCCCATGGATACATGGTCTCAAATTCTTATCATCTGCTTGAATATCTGTGTGAGAGATGGTCTTAGTAACGTAGTCACCAATCTGTACATCTGCTTGAGTTAGATGTTCTTAGTGGTGTAGTTACCAAACAGTATCATCTACTTGAGTAACTTGTTGATAGATGGCCCTAGTGTGCAATCTGTATCATATCCTTGAATAACTGCTTGATAGTTCATCTTTTCTGCAGCCATCATTCTGTTATCATCTGCTTCAGTGACTGGCAGATTGATTTGAACCCAGGACATTTCGAATGTGAACCATACCCGCTGTTTCTTCCGTACTGTCTCTCATGGTGCAATAACTGGAAAATGAATTGGAAGAAAACAAGTAATGAACGAGTAATAAACGTCGCGCATCTAAGGAAGACAGTGGGCGAAAGGAAGTGACGAAACAGAAAGCGCATGAAAAAAAAAAAAAAAAAACATGGAAGAAAACGGAAGGATGACAAAAGCATATATTTTTGTAATTAACGAACCATGGCATGCACACGGCAATAAAAGTATTATCAAACATACGCACCCACAAGAATGATGATAAAAGCATGAGTTTACGAATAAAATGAATGTAATTCTGTAAAATGTAATTAAAATAGTGTGTAGGAATGTAATAATGAAGCAACCTTTTAGTAGATGATGAAATCGTGGATGAATCTTACGAACAATACAAACATATGAAGGTGTAAAATAATGATAGCAACAACACGCCCAACAAAAATGATAACAGAGTATTTTACGTAAACAAAACCATTTATCTTCACAAGGAATGAGATTCTGTTATAGTTTTGCCCAATCGTGCAGTGTTTTCGAATTTTCAAATACTTTTTACAGTAAAACCCCTTTAATCTGGGCGTCCAGATAACCTGGACCAGTTTTGAAAAATAAAATGATGTTGTTTACCGTAGTAAATGAAAATTGGTTTACAGACGATAAATTGCTATTGTCAGTAGGAACATTACTGAATTTGTTGCTAGCAGGCAAATTCATTGCAGTAGCATCACCTGCTTGGGACCAGGTTGGAAGTGAAACTTTGATAAAGTTGTGGCCTTGTGTGTGTGTGTGTGTGTGTGTGTGTGTGTGTGTGTGTGTGTGTGTGTGTGTGTGTGTGTGTGTGTGTGTGTGTGTGACTTGACAGAAAATAAGATTGAAGCAGAAGAAAAAACAACAGTGGAAGAAGATTTTATGGACATTTTTAAAAATATCGATGGCTGTTCCGATGTTGATGAAGAAGACATTGACAATGACGGAGGTAATAAACCCATTACAGAGGGCCCGCCTCGGTAGCGTAGATGGTAGCGTGTCTGCCTCACGTTCCAGAGGTCCCGAGTTCGAATCTCGGTTAGGGTGAGTTCCCTGGATAAAGATTTTTCCAGAGGTTTCCCTTATCCTTAAAGACGAATTCTCTATGGACCCCGGGCGTATTTGAGCATCATTTCACCCATTTCATTCATCGTCCGATATGACTTGACGTTGGAGGATGTAAATAAAAGAAAAATTATTACAAAGGTAGGCATTATTACAGCATGCAGTGTTATTGAAAATGAAAATGAAGAGTATTCAGATTCAGACAGTGTTGATGAACCAGCTGTGGTTATGCCCACACACAAGCAGTAACAAACATAGAGAAATTGATGTTTTATTTCGAGAGTCAAGACAAATGAACGTCTAATGTTAAAGCGGATGTGAGTTAAGTGATACACTAAACTGAGACAGTAGAAGCTCGCTGCTGTTATGACCCACACACAAGCACTAACAAACATAGAGAAATTGATGTTTTATTTCGAGAGTCAAGACAAATGAACGTCTAATGTTAAAGTGTATGTGAGGCAAGCGATATACTAAACTGAGACAACAGAAGCTCGCTGCTGTTATGACCCACACACAAACAGTAACAAACATAGAGAAATTGATGTTTTATTTCGAGAGTCAAGACAAATGAACGTCTAATGTTAAAAAGTGATACACTAAACTGAGACAGCAGAAGCTCGCTGCTGTTATGACCCACACACAAGCACTAGCAAACATAGAGAAATTGATGTTTTATTTCGAGAGTCGAGACAAATGAACGTCTAATGTTAAAGTGTATGTGAGGCAAGCGATATACTAAACTGAGACAACAGAAGCTCGCTGCTGTTATGTCCCACACACAAGCAGTAACAAACTTAGAGAAATTTATGTTTTATTTCGAGAGTCAAGACAAATGAACGTCTAATGTTAAAGCGTATCTGAAATAAGCGATACACTAAACTGAGACAGCAGAAGCTCGCTGCTGTTATGACCCACACACAAGCAGTAACAAACATAGAGAAATTGATGCTTTATTTCGAGAGTTAAGACAAATGTACGTCTTATGTTAAAGTGTATGTGAGATAAGTGATACACTAAATTGAGACAGTAGAAGCTCGCTGGCTCTTTTACTACTGACCACTTTGTGGTACAGTACAAATACATAGACTATTACAGTACATACAGTGTCTGTGTTTTAAGGTGACTGTGCAGATAGGAATTTATAAACTACATACATAAAAATATTTCGTTGATTTTATACATTTTTTATTATTTTCCCGTAATTTTCTGTATTATCCGGAAACTCGGATCAGCCCTGGTCCCAGTTTCTTAATTTTGTGATGGAATCGATACTTCTTCCTTGATGTGTTTACGTACCAAAACGCGAATTTGTGGTGATTTCTCGTTATGTGGAATGCCATAGAGGAAAACGTGGTGACCTTGTCATTATTGGCGTAGCCATTACTTGTGCTAGAGCCTGGGTTAACGAGAAGCCATAATTATCAACTACTTTCTCTCTCTCTCCGGGTACCAAACACAATAATTTACACAATGTTACTCAAAAAAAACTATTATACACTGACTTCTGCTTCTATATTTATCACCAGTGAGCATTCCTTCTTCTGTAGCGAATCTGGCTTTTAATTGGCCTAGCCCTTTCGCCTCCTTCATTTCTACTACGTAATATTGCATTCAACCCAAAAATTCCATTCTCAGATTTTGGTGTAAATCCAGGTTGGAGGTTTCTTAAATCCAAGTTTGTTGTGTTACGAAAAAATCACAAGAAATCCTGAAACTTAAGAAATGGAAGCAAATGGGACAGACCATAAATCGATAAAGTACGAAAAATATAATGGTCATGTATAAGATAGTTTTAAACGCAGTCTCCACACAAAGAATAGCAGATAAATGTCACCTTTGGCATCTCAAGCATGTCTCATGTGTTTCCATTACTTTTGAGGTTTGAATACGATGTTCTGTTGCTAAGAGATTCGTTGGAAGCCCCTCATGCTATTCATAAACACATCTAAAATCATTATTAAATTACTAGAATTGCTTTTGAATAGCAGTCAGACGTTAAACATCTGATGTACTGCATTCTGTTCCCGTACAAACTATTCTTACAAACATATTCCTCCATCTACTCCAACTTAAAAATTATCTTATTACTACAGCCCGGAT
The DNA here is from genome assembly GCA_030765055.1 of Mantis religiosa. NCBI lineage: Eukaryota > Metazoa > Arthropoda > Insecta > Mantodea > Mantidae > Mantis > Mantis religiosa. The sequence continues at coordinate 4,854,047 of CM060949.1, forward strand.
TTCTAAGCAAAATGCTTATAAATGCTTTTTTGCTTAAATACGGCGTTTGCCTGCTTATTTTATGTTTTTAATTAAAATAGCTTATTTTATCCGAATCATATTAATTTAAAAGTAAATTTTAACTCCTAGCCATCATCGTCTCGCCGAAAGAGTCAGGAGTCGATATAAAAACGTGGATCTTCTTGTCTCTAGCGTAAAGAAAGTGTACTGTCGCCGAATAGAGTTAAAAAATTTCATGAAGTCCTTCCAAATTTATCTTTACCTGCTCAGTCACTTATAACTCGATCGGGTTCTTGGTTAAAGGCTGTGTCTTTCTACTCAGAACATTTCAATAAAGTAAAACAGTGTTGTACTCCTGTGCCCCACGTTCGGGCGAAATATTTGTGACGTTTTCTTCCACTCGCAGCAGATAGGATGCACGTTGACTGTTAAGATCCAGGTCGAGATTTGATTAAATAAGAGTCATGAGATCTTTTTATTTCAGGTGTGGATTTTTAGTGACAGAAATAAAATTTTATATGACTCCGATTTCGTAATATATAATTTAATCGTATAATCTGGATTACATTTTACTCGAACTTTCTTTCTTAATCAATCATTGTAGGTTACCTGCAACACATCGATAAATCCTTATTGTCAAGTTAATATTATATAATTTCAGTTAATTACTTAAAATTCATCACTTTTGAACGTCCACTCATCACTATTACGAATACCGAATAACTCTTTTAGACGATTATTAATTTTTTCGTTACAAAACTTTTATATTCACCGCGACATTTTTCATTGTCATGAAACAATACTAAAGAACATATACCTATCTATCTCAAGATTATTGATTTTCAGTAACTATCGTTACTCCTCTATTAATTTTGTGATTGGCCGATTTACTGCTACGTCACCGCATTACGTAATGCAATTATTACTACGGTCAATCACAAAATTACACATGTATTTGTTTTTAATACTGTCTTTACATGGCCTACTAAGTCATACCAGAAAACAATATTCATATGAAAAGTTCTAACTAAAACATATCGTTATACTCCTTAGATGAAGAAGATAAAGCAACATCGCCACAGTACAAGAATGTTTGCTAATACTGGCATTCAAGATAAGACAGATTTAAATATTTCGGATGTAACATAATTTTCAGAAACAATGTTGATATAGAAGAAAAAGTAAACAAATTCCGAGCAATATGTGGGACAATCCAAAGAACTTTTAAAAACAGAGTGAGAAAGGACACAAAAATGAAAATGTATAAGGTAATGGCTATTCCAACTTTACTATATGGAAGCGAAATCTGGGTACCAACACAAAAGGATTTAAATAAAATACAGACCGCAGAAATGTAATTTTTAAGACGTGTTAAAAGTTGTACAATATTGGACAAAATAACAAATGAGGATATTAGAAGGGAATTAGAAATCGAACCAATCCATGGCAAAATATCAGAACGAAGGCAACAATCACATGTACATATATTTAGAATGGAGGATAGAAGATATCCAAGTGCAGTATTAAACTGTAATCCAAATGGAAGGAGAGACAGAGAATGACCCAGAAAACGCTGGAGAGATCTATGAAGCCGGAACGAGCGTTATGCCCAAACCATGGAGTTAAGAAGAAGAAGAAGAAGAAGAAGAAGAAGAAGAAGAAGAAGAAGAAGAAGAAGAAGAAGAAGAAGAAGAAGAAGAAGAAGAAGAAGAAGAAGAAGAAGAAGAAGAAGAAGAAGAAGAAGAAGAAGAAGAAGAAGAAGAAGAAGAAGAAGAAGAAGAAGAAGAAGAAGAAGAAGAAGAAGAAGAAGAAGAAGAAGAAGAAGAAGAAGATAAAGTACATCCATAACCGCTTCTCCAAAAATACCTGCTATTATAACAGTTGGTAGCTCGAAATAATACCTTGGAGCATTCACTTTCTTTGATATATGAAATTTCAGTAACGTTGTCTTCAGAGGTTCACAGTATTGCCAAAACTGTCTTTGAGAAACTCACTAAGTCCTGGTGACGAGACACTGTAAAATTTTTACAAAACTTTCTGGTACAGAAACTTATATCTAAGGGAATTTCATTCAAAAGGAACTGTGGTGCTTTTAGCATGTTCCAGTAACGCCATGCGACGTTGAGAGATCCTTTTCACAGTATAATTTTTTTTTTCACTGAAAAAAACGCAGCAACTTCCCACAAAGAAAATCATCGAGCGGGATGGCTCAGGCGGTTTCGTCTGTGGCCCCCATTCGGGAGGCCTGGGTTCGATTCCCGTGGCCGACCTACCTGGCCCATGGGTTTTATATCATCTCTCATCTGGTGGTGTCTTTTAGGGTAGAAGTGTCGCCGGGTGTCTCGGCGGTTCATGGCAGGATGATATACTCTGAGGTAAACTACTTCCTCCTCCGGTAGGTCGGTTGCCAGTCTCCGCTCCTCTGCTGGGACCATTTCGTGACCGCCAGCAAGGGACCATTAGGGCTCGGCTGCTGGGCTCGTTGCCGTCCCTCTGTAGGGGAGCGTGTTCGTTGTCCTGCTCTGTCGGGGGAAGTCTCTATCCAAGTAAACTGTAGGGACCCTGCCCTCTGTACTGTCGTCCTTCGCCTCATTCTTCCTTCTCGGGGGTGCCCCACTTGGGGGCATAGGAACCTTGGGCCCAGTAAGGTGGCCTACGTACCAAATCCCCTCGGTAATGAAATCCCCCAATTCCACAAGAAAATCTAAAAGGGGTTCCGGGTTCGATTCCTGTCTGTGGAGGGATTTTTCTCTAACCACGATAATTTCTCATAGTCTGGAAGTATGAATGAGAATATGAATGTGTACGTGATCTAATGACTAAAACCCAACGAATACGAGTTAACACCTTCGATATGTTCCAAAGGAGAACGACCGCCGATATGACCATTGTAGTTAAAGGCGGGGTATAAATGGAACAAATATATATAAGATAACTCTCTCGTGTACTTAACAAACGTGAGTAAGGTAAAAGTTCTACCAAACAATACGTTTATGATTAAATTTTTATTTTTATTTGCTTATTTTAGGTGCTTATTTGTTTTATTTTTCATGATTCTTCGCTTGCTTATTTCATCATTTGATTGTGCTTACAAATCCGGGCTCTACTTATTACGTAAACAGTGAAGCAATACAAATATTACAATAAAGTATTTAATTTGTTACAAACTTGTAAATTCTTCACATTTCACAAGACTAGTTTTGCAAACACTTCATTTATATCATCAACCAAGTTGTTTATTTCTATTGTAAGGGTTACGTACAAATTATTTCTGTATTTGTTACCAACCCTTGAAAGTAAGGCAAACTTATTGATAGTATAGATTTCTGGTATTTCAAAATTCATCACGCGATTTATATTCTTTATATTTTTTGAGTAGAGCTTCTCGGGTTTTTGTTATCTTATTGTTAATTTTATTGTAGTTACAAGGGAATACAGTACACTTTAAGTGGTAGTCAACTGTTTTAAACAGGGCGTTGTCTAGGTGATGGACTTCGACATTCCGTTTTCTTTGTACCTCCAAGAGATACTCGTAAACAAAAATGAATATCCACCTGTTTGAGAAAAGCATAGGTATTGGAAAATCCTAAGAAATAACGAGAAATATCTGGAAATGCACCGGCCACGCCGTGGCTCAGTGGTTAGACCGCTTGGCTCTCACCACGGCGGCCCAGGTTCGATCCCAGGCGACCACAAAGTGAGATTTGTGGTGGACAACACGGCGTTGGGGCGGGTTTTCTCCGGGATCTCCGGTTTCCCTCGCCATCTCATTCCACGGGTGCTCCATCTTCATTTCATGTATCATCAGTGTCACCACCTGCGGTGCCGTATGTAGTAAAAGCGGGCGTTAAACACTACACATTTCTGTACACATGTGTTTTTTTAACGAGATGAACAATTTTTATGCAGTAAGATTTTACCTATCTCCTATGGTTTATCTGATCTACAAATTTCACCTGAATGGAAACAAAAACACTTCTGAGGATATTCCTAGAAAGTTCTTTCCAGTGAAATCTCGGTGACGAAGTTTTGGGTAAAATGTAATCCTATTATGTGGTAGAGATACTAATAATGAGAGAAGTTTGATGCTCCTCAGAGATCCCTTTTAGGCTCTCTGTTGTTCTTATTGTATGTTCACAATTTGCATGAATACGTATATCGACAGTGGTTGTTCTTAATCAGTACGCTATTGATGTTCCTTTGGTTATATTTACTAGAACTTCAGTTTTTTGGATAATGATGTGTTAATTTTCAAGAATCAGTGTGATAATAAGTATCGACAGAAACATTATTTTGCATTTTGATAACACTATGCCTCTTATTCAAATGAACACTTCAAATACAACTTTAGTAAAATTTCTAAGTAAAATGTGATAAAGTCAGATTTAATTATGGTGTTTTAAACAAATTAGTTTTTTTTTATGTTTTGCTTTATTCATGATCTACATTTTAGGATAACCCGTTTTATCCAAAACACAATTGTGAATTTCATAATTCTTTGTGACATTAATTTGTATCATATATGGTAGCTTATGCTTTATTATTATTATTATTATTATTATTATTATTATTATTATTATTATTATTATTATTATTATTATTATTATTATTATTATTATTATTATTATTATTATTATTATTATTATTATTATTATTATTATTATTATTATTATTATTATTATTATTATTATTATTATTATTATTATTATTATTATTATTATTATTATTATTATTATTATTATTATTATTATTATTATTATTATTATTATTATTATTATTATTATTATTATTATTATTATTATTATTATTATTATTATTATTATTATTATTATTATTATAATCATTATCTGGTTTTGAAACAAAGTAAGTTGTATAACATTTTATTTGCAACTGTGGTGAAGCAGACGTTTACAAGTTTGTGGTGCACTATGAAGCAGTGGTACTGTGTTTGTGTCCAGGTGACGATAGTGCTGAAGGATGTCAACGATATGTCGCCGGAGTTCATCACGCCGAATGAGACTGCTGTACCCGAGAACATCCCCGTCAACACCGTGGTGATGGCGGTCAAGGCCCTGGACAGAGACGAGGGCAGGAACAGCTACATAGAGTACACCCTGGTGCAGCAGCAGGGCGTCTTCTCCCTGGGTCCCGTCGATGGTCTGCTCAGAGTGGCTGGGCGGTTGGATCGGGAAACCAGGGCCAATTATACTCTGGAGGTGATCGCCAGGGACCGAGGTGATCCTTCTCGCTCGACCCGCACTCGCATCTTCGTCCGTGTCCTCGACGATAACGACAACAGTCCTGTGTTCGATCCCAAGCAGTATAGCGCGTCCGTTGCTGAAAACGCCAGCATAGGAGCTAGCGTGTTACAGGTAAGTTACTTCACTTAACTCATTAATAAAGAAAAAAAATCTTAAATTACATTACAGTGTTTTATAAATACATTGTATCTTAATGTTTATATTTTAAAGAAATCATATACACTCTGAATACCAAAATAGTCTAACTTTGTAAAAGTCAAAATACTCTTTAGGGACCAAGCTGTGAAAATTCTGAAATGTACAGATTTTGTGCGAGAATTTCAATGTCTTAGAACGAAATTACAAGTTCTGTCCCACCAATATTAAATCTGCTAAATCCATATTCCATTATATAAAAAATTATTTAAGATACAGAATACTATTTTTATATAATTTATGTTTGCTAATCTAATTTTACGTACTAAGTTTGTTTATTAAGGAAGATAAACAATTATGACATTTTGTAAAAATCTGCGAAATATGGTGCCATACATAATTTAGTTTGTTCATCAATAGACTATTCTAAAATATTAATGTAAAGTTTATTATATTTCAATGTGGGCGCCGGGGTAGCGCGGTGGTTTCGTTCGCGGCTCCCGTTCTAAGGGTACCAAGTTCGATTCCCGGCTCTGGGGTTGGCGATTTTAAGTCGGCCCTATCCACGCCTTCACCTCTGTCTAGCACACGTGAAGTATCCCCTATGCCCAACGTGGTTCGGAGTCCACGGTAAAAACTGTAGGTCCTCTCACCTCACCGCCATCTTCACTATCACCCTATCATCGGAGGTAATGGACACCGCCCTCTGGGTGCCTCCACCTGAGAAATGGGTCCGTTCATCACTTGGTGGGGTGAGGTTACCCCGAAGGCCAAGGTTGCCATGTGGGGAGTGTTAGTAACTAACTAAGTTATATTTCAATGTATAAGTTGAAATTAAAGTTATATACTGTTTAGTTACTGTATCTGTGTATCTTTACATATGTCTGGAAAAATATACATAACCTCAAAACATAGATAAGTTACATGACCTACATTAATAGCTGGTAGCAATGTGAAAATACTGAGTTCAACTGCTAACCTGTACAGAATGAATCCAAATAAGAAAGCTTATTGCAAATTACCTTGTCAAAATTAGATATTTTCTGAGAAAAATATAGTGAAGTAAACATTACGGTGTTTCAGCAATATATTTCCAGACACACATGCTGAAGTCAACTTTAAAGGTTCGGTTAAGAATCCGTTGCTACAACTCTGTTAAAAATTAACCCACATAACCGACTGTTATTACACCAAAATAATCTAAAATACAAGTAAAAAATGCGCAGCTACAATAAACAAAGTTCAATACGGAAAACATCGGAAGCATTGGACGACGATCTGTCACAATATACGCTTTAATACCGCTCTGTCTTCATATCAATGTTATGTGATACATAGGGAGGTCCTTTGTGGCTTGGTAGTCGAGCGGTAAAACGTATGTATCCAGTAATTAGACCAACATGAGTTCGAGTCCTTGATGTGCATGTTTCTTTTTATTATTGTTCCTTTAATACTAATGCCTTTTTTTTTTTTTTTTTTTTGCAGAAGAGAAATAATAATAGTTTTGACACATTCATTTATAAAAACGCAAATAGTACAACGGGATCCATATAAACCTGAACAGTTTCAATATGCCATAACTTCACATCCTCAGAGCCTTCAACCTCATACAGAGACACCTCCATCTCACACAGCAGTGGTGCCGGCGTTGGCGGATGTCCGTTAATCCGGACAAAAGCCACGCCATACTTTTCACAAAGCGCCACAGCCCCGCAGACTGACCCAACTTCAGCTTCCGAGGTCGAAGGATAGAGTGGACTAACTCTGTCCGATACCTTGGAGTAACATTGGATAGAGGTCTAACCTTTCGCCAACACATCAGAGACCTAGCGGCAAGGGTACAGGGAGCAATCGCTTCCCTGTACCCTATGCTGGGGTCGAGCTCGATGCCGCTTGGCCTGAGCTTATACCTCTTCCGAGCACTGGTAATCCCCGTGATGCTATATGTCTGTGAGATCTGGGGCATGGCCGCAGATAGCTGGTTGGCATGGCTTCAACGTGCACAGAATAGAGGCCTAAGGTCTATCTATTCTGTGGGTCGCTATTTTGCTATCAGGTTGCTTCACGAAGCCTCGGGACTTCCATATGTGGAGGATGAAGTTAGGCGCCATGTTTCAAAGTTCTACGCAACTTTACCAACTCATAGAAGCGGCCTTGTTAGATCACTGGGAGATTATGATCCCACAAGACGCTGTTATAGACAACATCGGGTCTCCCGTATGGCATGCGGGTACCCAAGATAACCCAGGAGCTAATCCTAACAGCAGCTAAAGCTGAGCTCCTCATAATCTCCTAAGTTGTTTGGCAACAAAATTCTCCCCAACCTAAACTAAATTAAAAACACCAGGGTGCAGGGAATTGCATCCTGTCCTTTCATCCCGAAGGTACAAATTGTAACCTCACAAAATTCATCAACCTCGAAACCTACACCATATCCATCCTACAAAATTCTGTTTCGTATACCTTACCTGCGGTTAAACTCTTAACGTGTGGACACGCAGCAAAAACCTTCTGGCTATATACAGCCAGCCAGCACCACATGGCATGGCATGGCCATAACTTTTGAACCAATAATAGGACACACGTACAACTTTGGGAGAATATAATACACAATTGGGAGATTGCATTACACTATTTACATCTCAGAGAAAATATTGGAAGTGTCCTCCACCAACATCTATACAGGTTTGTACTCGTCTCACCATATTCTCTGAAGTTTTACGAAGAGTATCCTCGCCAATGTTACTTATTTCAGTTCGAATATATTCCTTGAGAACATCAAGTGTCCGTGGCCTATTCTTGTACACTCTATTTTTAGATACCCTCACAAGAAAAAAATGCGCTGAGGTTAGATCAGGGGATCTGAGGGGCCATAGACTTTTTGAGATTATTCGATTATCAAAGAAACTGGTTACAAGTTCCATGGTGTCATAAGATGTATGGTACGTTGCTCCATCTTGCTGGAAATAACATTCTCTCAATTCGATATCATCCAGCTGCTCCACAAATGTATTGAAGATACCCATATCAACTTCAGTGTCTACAGTCGTATCAAAGAAAATGGCAAATTTAAAACTGTCAACTGTCAACAATTGTCATGTTGTCAATTCTCATAGAGCTACTGAGATCATTAAAATAAATTTCTACATTCTACATGCTTTCAAAGGGAAGTTATGGCCTACTGAAATGGTTTAGATTTATATGGATCGCACTATTCTTGTCATTTTCAAAATCAATGCAATGTCATTAGAAAATTGTTTTAGTATTGGTTGTGTAAACACTCGGGCTCATTCAATTGTTATGAATGGTGCTGACATATAACGTGAAGTATCCTCTCGTCAAAATTTCACTAGTCATTTGTTCTCATCCATGTCCCACAGAATGAGGACAGTAATAGAAACAGAGCATTTACACACCCGATACTAAGTTAATATACCATTTTATTTTATTTTATATATAGCAATAAAATATTTATTTTTGTATTTAGTATAAAAACAGAATTGAGTGTTTCAGTTTTTATGTGTGAGCATAAATGCCATAAAATCAAGTAAACCTTAGCAATTGGAAGTGTTTTTTTTTTTTTTTTTTTTTTTTTTACGTCCTCCAACGTAATGTCATATCGGACGGTGAATGAATTGGGTGATATGATGCTCATGCATCCAGGGTCCATGGAGCTTACAGTTACCCGACATTTGCCTCGAAGGATAAGGGAAAACCCCGGAAAAAACCTTACCCAGGTAACTCACCCTGGCCGGGATTCGAACTCGGAACCTCTTGAACGTGAGGCAGACACGCTACCATCTACACTACCGAGGTGGGCAATTGCAAGTTATATTACAATGTGTGTAATATGCATTCCGTATTTCTACAATAAAAAGTATTCTCTAAACGCTCAGCTATCAGTAACTGAGACTCAGTTATGAGAGGATTCAGTAGAATGAAGCTAAATAGGCACGTTCCATAACAACATACGTTTCCAGCAACGATCCTCCCCTCTTATCCTCCACGTCACTTTCTTGTAGAACCTTTGTAGACTTCTAGAACCACACCTGGAACTCTAGAAGGAAACAAACCAGATTGGGCGGGAATTGAACCAGGACTCGTAAATAGCTTTCCTCTTGTACAGTATCCACTTAGAGGTCCTGACCTAAGGCACTATTTCGTGTCACCGCAGGAGGTGCTATCAGTAGTGCACTGGTCTGGGTTTTGCCAAACGTTACATGAGATTTGTGACTCTCACGTAATATCGCCAAGAGATATGACATCCTCCTTTACTTTATTTTCAACCATTTGCCTAGTTGTATTGGTGATTAATCTTCCCTGCATGCTTTATGGTAAACAAAAGACGACGCAATAATCTTCCCTTACTTCTTTTGGAATAATGGCAACAGCAAATTATTTCTGGAACAAAGAAGTGCGTTTTGTGAATTAAAAAAGTAATTTATGACCTGAAATATTGCTTGTTTTCTCTGTATAAGTGGCCATAATACTTGAACTGCAAACTATAGAGTTTATGGTAGCATTTCTCATCGTCATTATTATACGTAAAATTAATGTTATTGGCTCTATATATCTAATTGCTCTAAAATTAATTTTTAAAGCTAAACATGAAGTTCGAAGTAATTGAAAGTTCAAATATTTTAATATTGCTTTTTATCACCCAAATAGCGTGAGAAACTATTCCTAAAAACGATAATACATTATGCAACATTTTTAATTCGTCTAAAAATTAAATTCCAAAGTTGTGCATTTGTACTTTCTCTGCTACGTGTAGTAAATGGCGGAATCGTTGCATTCATCAAATATTTCGACATCGAAATCACACAGGAAATGCATGATTTTCCATTCGCTAAATCTAAAAAATGGCAGTTTAACGGAAACGTACGTGTATGACCATTTCAGAAAAGTAAACTAAATGAAATTATGTTTCATCTACAAAAAGTACGATACGATATTAATAAAATTAAAATTATGAAAAGAAGCTATAATAAGGTCACAACTAACCATGTTCAATAAATTATCCTGTAGTTTACGATCAGATATACAAAATTCTATTGAAAGCTCAACTTTGTAAATTAAAAAGTACCAACAAACGACAAACGCAAGAAAATAAAACTTAAAACATTATAATACTTATTTCTGAACAGTTTTTTTGTTCCGCCTCGAGCATAATTATTGTTTTTACTGTCGCCGATCGCATTGTTGCGACTGGCGCGGTCGGCGCGCACGAAGGGACAGATAGTGCCGCGCGGAGATAAAAAGCTTGCCGAAACAGATAAAGATAGATGACTGGAGGGTTCGCTTTGTTGATTGTTACAGAAAATTCCATTAAAAGAAACCGTGGCTAGTTTATCGTGACAGTCGAAATGGTACTCGATAATTGTGCGCGTGCAATTGTGATTTAAAAGTGAACTCTTTTGTTATTTACGGGTGCAGATATTACGAGAGATTCTGCTGGTTTATGTTACGTCAGCGTGCTGCAAAGGGGTGAACAAACAGTGTTTCTCTACGGAAATAAAGAGTATTTTGCATTTCTGCAAACTTGACTTTTAATGTTAGGAACCCACAACGTCACAATATATGTTTTGTGGTCCTATTTCTATTACTTTAGAATCGCTTTAAATATTTGAAAATGATAAAAACTCTTAAAATGTTTATACTGTGAATGTGGGAAAGTATAAAATAAGTGAGTGAAAGACAAACAAAATTACAGAGAAGGCTATACATTTTAAAAGTGTGATGAGAGGAACGGTATCCAGGACGACGGAAAATCAATAATCTTTCTTCAATAAGGCACGCGTAAGAAAAGAAGTTGTGCTTTTTTGTAAAAATGAATACCTAGGAAGAGTTTTATGTAAATTGTGTTATTTTCTTTTGTGTCAAGTAATCACAAAGTAAAATATATTGGACAAAGAATCTTTTCAATTATTATTTTAACAAATTAAGCATTAAAATATCACTTTATTCGGACACTACGATTCTGAGGAAAATATTTCGTGCAACGACTGACTTCAAAACGAGACAAAGAAAATGTTAATAACTACTAATTAACTACCTCAGCAAGATTTTGACTAGTTATCGTCATATGCAAACACCAGCAAAATTAATAAAAATAAATCTAAATTTACAAAATTAACTCTAAAATATATTTCGATGAGTTAAAATTTTTAAATGCGACTTGGAATCTTCTACCAAATGATTTCCGAACGTGAAACATAGAAAAATTATATTACAGCGCTCCTTAGAAAGTATTTATAGATACTGTTTCATAAGTAAAAACGTTTTTCTTTACAAAAAGAATTATTTGAAATGTGTTCTGACAAGCAATTAAGTAATTTTCAAAGTATATATGATTATATTCTATGGTCTTGAGCCATCATTCAGCGAGATTTATTATCTCACGATGGTACCAGTCGATGGACTTCGGTGTCACCCACTTGTACTGCTTCAATGTTCTCAAAATTTTTTCTACGTGGAAAATGGATTTGAAAAGGATGATAATCTGTTGCTGCGAGATCAGGGCTGTATGCTGGGCGTGGTAGCAGTTCAATTTCTCCCAACTCCTGAATGTTTTCCATGTTTGTTCGTGTAGTATGGGTTGTTACATTGTCCTGTTGCAATAGAACTCTGTTACCTTTAACTAACACTGGGCATCTCTGTCTCAAAATTTCATGAACTCGTTCCAGTTGTTGAGAATGAATATCCGCATCAATCGTCCGATCGTTTGGAACATCTTAAAAATTCCATAAGATACACAGCAATACAGAAATGATTCTTTTAACGATAACTTTGGCAGGTTAGCGGGAATCAAACCGCAGTTTCTGCATCAGGGTTTCGGTAATATACCTCTTTTTCATCAAAAGTGACAATTCTGCTGACAGATCTATCATCCATGGGATTACGGATAAGCTGACGACAGATATGCACCCGACGTTCAGCTGTTGAAGTGTCAGTTCATGAGGTTCAGATCTACAGCTTCTGTATGATATCCCAAGTGTCTTAATGTGGCAATGTATGGCATCTTTTGATGCAGCAAGTTCTTCAGTAAAGGCTCCGAGTACCGTATTTGCAGATTTTCTCGCAAAACTTAGGGTGTACGCTCAATATTCCATACTTCGGTCTTCCAGAACGTGGTAAATCTTTAGTGTTTTCGTCTCCATTGTATAAACGTTGGAACCATCGTTGTACCACACGCTCACTAATGACACCTTCTCCTTCCACTTCACATATTTTTCGAGCTGCGACAGCGACTTAATAATCTTTTTAATGTAAATTTATATTGAGGAATTGATTCTTAAAGAATTAATCCTTTTTTAAATACATTACTCCGGTATGTGTGTGTTTTTAATTAATTAGAGCCAACTGAAAAATTCAATGCCACGGCCGGGATTTGAACTACGGATCTCCTGGTTTCCGTCCAGTCGCTCTAACCCCTTGAGCGACCATGGCCTGCATGCCGACGCGACATTAAATTCTCCATTTGACTCATTATATTTTCCCGGTAAACCACCTTAGAGTGTTCTGTAAGAGAACAAGCGTTCTCAAGGGATGGCAGCTCAAGGTTTTTTTTTGTGTTTTTTTTTTTTTTACATCCTCCAACTTTAAGTTATATCAGACGATGAATGAAATGGGTGAAATGATGCTCAAATGATCCCGAGGTCCATTGAGCTTAGAGTTATCTGACGTTTGTGTTGAAGAATAAGGAAAACCCCCGGAATAAACCTTATCCAGGTAAACCACTCTGACCGAAATTCGAACTCGGGGCCCCTTGATTTGTTTATGTAATTCACGTCCTCCAACCTTAAGTCATATCGGACGGTGAATGAATTGGATGAAATGATGCTCAAATGAGTCCAGGGTCCATGGAGCTTAGAGCTACCTGACATTTGTCTTGAAAAATAAGGGAAAACCTCGGAAAAAAGACCTTATCCAGGTAACTCAGTCTGGCCGAGATTCGAACTCGGAACCTCTTGAACGTGAGGTAGACATGTTACCTCCACGCTACCGAGGCGGCGGCTCTAGTATTAGAGCGACGGGACTGAAACCAGGAGGTCCGTGATTCAAATCCGGCCGTGGCATTGAATTTTTCAGTTGGCTCTGATTAATTTATAATCTTGTTTCCAGTAATGTTGTAGAAGAACTATAAGTTCAAACTTTGTTATCTCCATTTTGCGATTGTTTATTAACAACTGAAGACTGATACATGCTCACAATGTACGCAACACTAGCCATGGTGTCCTGTAAATAGCATTGCCAAACCAAAGAATTTCCAAAACACCAAAATAAAAATACCGACTTTACTTATCAGACCACCCCATACGCCTCTTCGTATTTTTTTGCTCCTGTACATCTTAACGTTTCCTAAATTTTATCTTTTAGTTTTCTTGAAACATATTGTTTTATAGGTATACACACAAGAAGATTCTTAAATCCTATGTGTTGTGCTTTAAATGATTGTAGAGTTCTAGAAGCTACATAGAGCAAAAATAGAAGTTTGTACTGTTTATTTATGAATTTATTTAATTTGGAATCTTGTTCAACAATTGTGTGTATATATTGTATTCTTAGTGTTGGCTAGCGAGTATGTTTGTGTAAAAGTTATAGTTAGCAAGTAGCATTGATGTGCTGAAAATACCAGAGTTAAGCTGTCAAAGGAAGACAATAAAAACGAGCGTTGAACTCTGGAATGTTGAATGCCTACCCTTGTCACCATGTAGGTGGCCGTGAGTCAAGTATTGTTCTGACTTTTGGTGAACAGAGGGTTCCTAGAAGCCATTTAACCCCTAACGGTATCTGGTCGGAAGTCAAAAGCCCACCCTTGAGATAACAATTCAGCAAACACAAAGGACGGCTGCTTCCACGCAGGGCTACTACCTTGTATGTAGAAATCAAATACTGAAATAAGGGAGCCAAACTATTCTAAGAGTTTCAACGTGAAATGATATTTATTTCAAAAATGTAAACGTGGGTAGAATTTAAGATTTTCCAAATAAAGCAAAACCTATTTCTTAGGAAATATATTGTGACTTTGTGGGTTCGTAGAATTAAAAGTCCGAGTTGCAGATATTCAAAACGTCCTTTATTTGCGTAGAAATACACGTACAGTAGCAGTATTACGTCACATACACAATTACAATCTACCAAGGTCATTGACCACAACAAGGAGCTTACTCAACTTCTACTGTTTACAACAACTCTTGTTACAACTCCTCTTTACAACTGTCCGGTAACTAGCCATGGCTTTCTTTTTATACAATCATTCATGAATTCCAGACTGTTGTATAATGTCCCCTAACACGTCACCAGATAAAACGCGAATGTTCTAGACTTGTAACTTTATATGTGTCGGCAAGTATTTTATCTCCGGGCCGTCTTTATCTGTTTTTGCAGGCTTTTTATTTCCAAACTGTGCTGCCTATCAGTTCCTTTGTGTAAACAAACCGCGCTATCGCTATAACGAATTCGCGACAGTATTAACATAGACACTAACGTCCAGTATTATGTAAGAGATCTAAACTTTCGGTTCAGTTTAAACTATGGATGGGTCCTCGAAGTTTGCGATCCAGACTTAGCAAGCACGCTCTCCTAACCTGACCAGCTAAAATCTGAATGTAACAAGAAAATGATGATAATGATGATGATGATGATGATGATGAGAGTTGGCACTACAGACCATGTAGGCCCTTGGCCTCCCTAACCACCCTCTTCTATTCTACTTGGTCCTCTACTTTCCTTCTCCAGCCATTAACCCCCAGCTTTCTCTAGTTATCTACTACATCATCCTCTTTTCCTTCTGCCATCGTATGATATCCTCTTAACTACACTGGTTTCCATCATTCTCTGCGCATGGCCAACCCACCTTATTCTTCCTTGTTTAATTTTCACTACTATATTTGGTTGTCCAAATAGACACTGTAACTCCAAGTTAGTCTGCATTCTCCATCCGTTCAAGTCCCTTATCACTCCAAGTTTTTGTATACCTTCTTCATAGAAGTTTGTCGCCTGTGTCTTCAACCAGTTGGAAACATTTTCTTTCAGCTCTTCGTCACTGTTGAAGTGCTGACCGCCAAGGAAAGATTTGAGATGCAAAAACAGATAAAAGTCTCTAGGAGCGAACTCGGGGCTGTACGGGGGGTGATCAAACACGTCCCAGCCAAATCCCTGTAGGATGATTCTCGTCGCACTTGCAGTGTGTGGTCGTGCTTTGTCGTGAAGAAACACAACACCTTGTGACAGCATTCCTCGAGGCTTATTCTGTATTGCGCGGTGCAATCCTAGCATTCAGAAAACGAATCACAGATCCGATTTCACAAGTGGCGGGATTTTCAATCAACACCGACATTGCACACAAGCACAACAAAGCGTATGTGGCTGACAGCGATCTCCCAATGGCGCACGTTTCTTCTCCTTGATACAGAGCGTCTACAGCGCATGTGCGGAAGTGTGATCGCAGCGCTGCAGCCGAGATAAATTGAAACAGAACTTACTTTCTGGACGCCCCTTGTATTTTAATTTTAGTATTCCTACTGACGTTCCTTGATTTAAACATATTCTGCAAGGCATAGAAACATCTGTTACCACTTGCTATTCCTTCTTGAATTTTCACTGATGTTTTATTATCTACTGTTACTATAGATCCCAGGTGTTTAAAATTTTTCCAGTCTTTGATATTCTTTCTCATGTAATTTAACTGTAGGTTCTCTTCTTCCTGCATCCCACATCACCTCCCATCTTCGTATGTAACAATTAAATATTCATTGTAAAACCATACATTAAAATAAAAATACATCCTTAAAAGTCAAGCGCAAACCTTAAAGTTAAGGACCATGTAACACAAACTTTAATCCAATAGGAAAACGAGAATACATTTGTAATGTATAGATATGAAATTAAATCGTAATAATTAGAATCAAGTGAGTGTCATTAGATTCTGTTTAATGCGAACAAAATGATGAATATACAAGTTTAGTTACTACAAACGTTATTGGATACTTTCCGTTGTGAATTTAACTCTATTTTCTCATCGTAAATGGCCGTGATTTCAGAACACTAAGCTGGCAAGCATTTAGTTGAGGTTTAAGGGTATTCGAAATGCCCTAACATGTCAGTGGTTTGACCCTTTGTCTCAACAACTGTTTAATATAGTGAACTACATTTTTTAAGGTTTATTCAACAACATCTTTACAGTTTATTGGTGAAAAATAAAACACCTTTGTTCATTAGAAGGAATCTTCCGATTTTTTAAATAAAGCCCTTAGAATTTTATCGAGAAATGATGGTTCTTAAATTTTAAAAATATCCATATACATAAAAAATTTTGCATTAAAATAAAGGCACTCTAGATGCAAATATGTGATAAAACTTTCACCACTTACTTTTTCAAAAATTGCTTTCAAACGTAAAATTTTAAAAAGCTCTCTAATTATGGTTTACAGAATGTTTCAAAATCATCCAGCTTCATAGTCCTATGTGTCAGCTACTTGTATATGGTTCCTTTTATTCCTTTTAGTTACCTAGCTTCCTGAAATATATTATACCTTACGTACTCTTGTCGCATCTAGCTCTTTGAGATTATTTCTGGCATTATACCCAATAGGCATTCTCATTTCACTCAGTACACTTTTTCTACCAGCATTCCCTTCATTGAATGCATAACTGTAAGATGTATGAAACAACTCTAGGTACTCGTGAGCAAGCTACACTACTAAAAGATTCATTCACATTTTGAGTTTCCCCTGCCAAACACTTTTCAGTAATTCTGAATTAGCCAGAACTGCACAAATAGGGTTTTCAGTGCTAAAATTACTGCTTTAGGTATGGAATTCTTCTGATGAAATCCAGCCAGTTTACTACCAGCTTCTGCTTTTTTTACATCAATTCACAGAGCAGAATATCAGTGGAAGCTATTTTCAAAGTAGGTAACCCACACTGCTGTAGTGATGTCCCTTAAGATTGGCGATTGTCTACTTCTATCAGCCTTGTAAGTATAACTGCTTACAAAACGTTGATTTTATGTTAGAGGTTAAAACATTGATGTAAAATTTCATCAAGCGTTGTAGAATAACAGTTGAATTTTGATTTTGTTAAGTTCTAAACCTTTTGTTTTTTTTTTCGTAATATTGTTTCACTACCATATTTTTCCAGTTTTAATCCACTTTTAAAGTTGTGCAACATTTGTGTTTGATAATATGTACAATGTAATAGTTTAAACATTTTAAAATTTCATCACGTGTACAGTTTTAAATCAGACTCGATTACCAATTTTTGTAAATAATTATTTGAAGTATTAGATGTCTGGCACCTGATAATCAGTTTTCTGCGACATGTTGTAGAAATCTGTGATCAAAACTGAACTAAAAGCTGCTGGCATTAAAAGCTGTAATGTTTGCAATAAATTACCAAAAGTGTCCTGTGAAATATGTATTAAGCGAATTGGGATTTAAATTGAGCGACCATAATCTCTCTTCCAGTTTTAAAGGTTTTTCTATAGATGTGTTCCTTATGTCTGTCGGGATGAACTGATGAACTGTGAAATAACTGTTGATGTCATCCTATGTAACATTTGTGTAGATTTGTCACCTGTAACAAACTAAATAACGGTGATGTAATGTTTGACATTGCAGGTGTCAGCAACGGATGTGGACGAAGGAGCAAACGGCAGGGTGAGGTATGCGATCTCCTCCGGTGACGATAACCGTGACTTCAGCATCAGCGAGGACACGGGAGTTGTCCGGGTCGCCAAGAACCTCAACTACGAACGGAAGAGTCGATACATCCTAACCGTCCGCGCCGAGGACTGTGCCGGAGGACTGTTGCTCCAGGGCGAGGACTCTGGCAGCGTCCGTTTCGATACCGCCTCCATCGTCATCACCGTGGCTGACATCAACGATAACCCTCCAACGTTCCTGGACTCTCCTTACCTCGCCTACGTCATGGAGAACGTGGTACCACCACCCAACGGCTACGTCCTCACCGTCAGGGCATACGACGCCGACACTCCACCTTACAACGGACAAGTACGCTATTTCCTCAAGGAAGGCGACGCCGATCTGTTTAGGATAAACGCTTCTACGGGAGAAATTACGCTTCTGAGGGCGCTGGACCGCGAGGCGCAGCCAGAGTACATCTTGACACTCGTCGCCATGGATACCGGTGAGTACCTTGTGTCTCTACATATAAGAACCCGAAACTTATGCTCTGTAGTGCTCGGCCACAAATCAATTTCTTTTTGCCAATGTGACTATAGAACTGAACGAACGGTAAGCTTCATTTTCTTTATATTTTCATATACCTATAGAATGATTTGTCCTAAAATAAATGTTTGTGACTTATAATCTTCACATCTCGCGCAAATCTCTGTCCAACGAGCCGTGTCTTCAGATTTGTCGAGAGAAAACATCTCTGGGAGTCAAATCTGGTGAATATGGTGTGTGACGTAACTTAGTGACATGATCCCAACATATGAGGCAAATCAAGTTCAAGTTTTGCTGAAGCAATGAACCATTTTGGAAGAGGTTTGTCCATGTATGTGTGCTGTGTAATAGAATGCTACTTAAATACGTAAGATGCTCCGATGTTTTACTTACCTTTATCGTGGTCCCCAGGTACTCCTAACTTACGTCATAGCATCTTCGATTCGTAGTAATAAATGTCTCTGTATTTATTGTAATGATGAGCTAGCAATAAATGTGGGCGTGAGGCCGCCAGTCGGGTTGCAAATATCTCCATTCCGGTGATATTTCCTTGAATGTCCTACTATTTATATGTTTCCTGTAATGAGAAGTCTTTATTCCACTTTTTATGCCCTGGCCTAGATGAACCATTTTCCAGATATTTTGTTTAAATTTTCCGATATTTTATTGAAAACTGGAAATTGTTATTCTTTTCTTAATGCCATAGACATATATAGAGAACGAAATTTCATAAACATCGCAGAACGACCTGCTGTTTAAAACATTTGACTATCACTTAAAGTCTACTGTATTCCCAATAAGATAATGTTTATCTTGAAGTAGATAGAGCAATAAGTGTTTGTACAAGAGAAGAGAAAGTCATGTATACAACACATAACGACCAAAACATTTGACTATCACTGAAAGTCTACTGTATTCCCAATAAGATATTGTTTATCTAGAAGTAGATAGAGCAATAAGTGTTTGTACAAGAGAAGAGAAAGTCATTTATACATCACATAACGACCAAAACATTTGAATATCATTTAAAGTCTACTGTATTCCCAATAAGATAATGTTTATCTTGAAGTAGATAGAGCAATAAGTGTTTGTACAGGAGTAGAGAAAGTCATTTATACATCACATAACGACCAAAACATTCGACTGTCACTTAAAGACTACTGTATTCCCAATAAGATAATGTTTATCTTGAAGTAGATAGAGCAATGAGTGTTTGTACAAGAGTAGAGAAAGTCATGTATACATCACATAACGACCAAAACATTTGACTATCACTTAAAGTCTACTGTATTCCCAATAAGATAATGTTTATCTTGAAGTAGATAGAGCAATGAGTGTTTGTACAAGAGTAGAGAAAGTCATGTATACATCACATAACGACAAAAACATTTGACTATCATTAAAGTCTACTGTATTCCCAATAAGATATTGTTTATCTAGAAATAGATAGAGCAATAAGTGTTTGTACAAGAGTAGAGAAAGTCATGTATACATCACATAACGACCAAAATATTTGACTATCACTTAAAGTCTACTGTATTCCCAATAAGATATTGTTTATCTTGAAGTAGATAGAGCAATAAGTGTTTGTACAAGAGTAGAGAAAGTCATGTGTACATCACATAACGACCAAAACATTTGACTATCATTTAAAGTCTACTGTATTCCCAATAAGATATTGTTTATCTTGAAGTAGATAGAGCAATAAGTGTTTGTACAAGAGTAGAGAAAGTCATGTATACATCACATAACCACCAAAACATTTGACTATCACTTAAAGTCTACTGTATTCCCAATAAGATATTGTTTATCTTGAAGTAGATAGAGCAATAAGTGTTTGTACAAGAGTAGAGAAAGTCATGTATACATCACATAACGACCAAAACATTTGACTATCATTTAAAGTCTACTGTATTCCCAATAAGATAATGTTTATCTTGAAGTAGATAGAGCAATAAGTGTTTGTACAAGAGTAGAGAAAGTCATGTATACATCACATAACGACCAAAACATTTGACTATCATTTAAAGTCTACTGTATTCCCAATAAGATATTGTTTATCTAGAAGTAGATAGAGCAATAAGTGTTTGTACAAGAGTAGAGAAAGTCATGTATACATCACATAACGACCAAAACATTTGACTATCACTTAAAGTCTACTGTATTCCCAATAAGATATTGTTTATCTTGAAGTAGATAGAGCAATAAGTGTTTGTACAAGAGTAGAGAAATTCATGTATTCATCACATAACCACCAAAACATTTGACTATCACTTAAAGTCTACTGTATTCCCAATAAGATAATGTTTATCTAGAAGTAGATAGAGCAATAAGTGTTTGTACAAGAGTAGAGAAAGTCATGTATACATCACATAACGACCAAAACATTTGACTATCACTGAAAGTCTACTGTATTCCCAATAAGATATTGTTTATCTAGAAGTAGATAGAGCAATAACTGGTTGTACAAGAGTAGAGAAAGTCATTTATACATCACATAACGACCAAAACATTTGACTATCATTTAAAGTCTACTGTATTCCCAATAAGATAATGTTTATCTTGAAGTAGATAGAGCAATAAGTGTTTGTACAAGAGTAGAGAAAGTCATGTATACATCACATAACGACCAAAACATTTGACTATCATTTAAAGTCTACTGTATTCCCAATAAGATATTGTTTATCTAGAAGTAGATAGAGCAATAAGTGTTTGTACAAGAGTAGAGAAAGTCATGTATACATCACATAACGACCAAAACATTTGACTATCACTTAAAGTCTACTGTATTCCCAATAAGATATTGTTTATCTTGAAGTAGATAGAGCAATAAGTGTTTGTACAAGAGTAGAGAAAGTCAAGTATACATCACATAACGTCCAAAACATTTGACTATCATTTAAAGTCTACTGTATTCCCAATAAGATATTGTTTATCTAGAAGTAGATAGAGCTATAAGTGTTTGTACAAGAGTAGAGAAAGTCATGTATACATCACATAACCACCAAAACATTTGACTATCACTTAAAGTCTACTGTATTCCCAATAAGATATTGTTTATCTTGAAGTAGATAGAGCAATAAGTGTTTGTACAAGAGTAGAGAAAGTCATTTATACATCACATAACGACCAAAACATTTGACTATCATTTAAAGTCTACTGTATTTCCAATAAGATATTGTTTATCTAGAAGTAGATAGAGCTATAAGTGTTTGTACAAGAGTAGAGAAAGTCATGTATACATCACATAACGACCAAAACATTTGACTATCACTGAAAGTCTACTGTATTCCCAATAAGATATTGTTTATCTAGAAGTAGATAGAGCAATAAGTGTTTGTACAAGAGTAGAGAAAGTCATTTATACATCACATAACGACCAAAACATTTGACTATCATTTAAAGTCTACTGTATTCCCAATAAGATAATGTTTATCTTGAAGTAGATAGAGCAATAAGTGTTTGTACAAGAGTAGAGAAAGTCATGTATACATCACATAACGACCAAAACATTTGACTATCATTTAAAGTCTACTGTATTCCCAATAAGATAATGTTTATCTTGAAGTAGATAGAGCAATAAGTGTTTGTACAAGAGTAGAGAAAGTATTTTGTTTTTCTTCTGATAAACCAGAAAGGAGTGTCAAATTCATTTTGAGAGAATACGTACTGATTGTTCAAGGAACTATGAGGTCAGTCGGTGGTACTGCTGCTCTGTCTAATTAACCTGGAATGCCATCCAGGAAGCATGTACGTGTGTTCCCAAATTTTAGCAATTGACAAGCTGCCTGGAAGAATGTCTTTGGAAGCGAACCGCCCGCTCCACGTTTATCGTGTCCCAACATCTCCGGCGTGTGTGTTCCACCGTGATTTGACGAGACTGTTTTCCGTTTAGTCCCTCATACGTTGGCTACACTGCTATCGAGCGTTTTATCTTCTCTATCTTTTCGTTCCAGTTCATATCGCTTGCCTGTCTTCATGATTGCCCCCGTGGAATACATTTATCATTCAACATTCAGATTTACAAGATAAAAAGCCGCGCTTGTCCGCTCCTTTCATGAATTCGACCGTCCGTCCGTCCGTACTTGCGTCTTCAAGCATTTATGTACCTACATAGCTTACGACTGTTTCCTTTCTTATGAAACTGGAACTTTATGCTTTATGTTTATCAACACACAAGCTGCTATCCCTGACTTTAATCATCTGGTCGACGGCACTAGATGTGTAGTCATTTTCCAGTACCATCTTCTTTAGTACTTGATAATTGGCCTCACTTTTATAATCACCCTTTCGTACCATAAACTTCATTAATTTCCAGGTGGATGTCTTCAGTTGTGTAGTCACTTTTTCGCATCATCTGCTTCAGTAATTTCCTGATGTATGTCCTCAGTTGCGTAGTCACCCTTTCATACCATCTGCTCAGTAATTTCTTTGTGGATGTCCTTAGTTGTGCAGTCACCTTTACGTACCATCTGCTTCAGTAATTTCCTGGTGGATATCGTCAGTTGTGTAGTAACCCTTTCGTACCATAAGCTGCATTAATTTCCTGGTGGATGTCCTCAATTGTGTAGTCACCATTTCATACCATCTGCTCATTAATTTCTTTGTGGATGTCCTTAGTTATGTAGTCACCTTTACGTACCATCTGCTTCAGTAAATTTGTGGTGGATGTCCTCAGTTGTGTAGTCACCCTTTCGTACCATCTGCTTCAGTAAATTCCTGGTGGATGTCCTCAGTTGTGTAGTCACCATTTCGTATCATCTGCTTCAGTAAACTCCTGGTGTGTGTCCTCAGTTGTGTAGTCACCATTTCGTATCATCTGCTTCAATAAATTCCTGGTGTATGTCCTCAGTTGTGTAGTCACCATTTCGTATCATCTGCTTCAGTAAATTCCTGGTGGATGTCCTCAGTTGTGTAGTCACCATTTCGTATCATCTGCTTCAGTAAATTCCTGGTGTATGTCCTCAGTTGTGTAGTCACCATTTCGTATCATCTGCTTCAATAAATTCCTGGTGGATGTCCTCAATTTTGTAGTCGCCATTTCGTATCATCTGCTTCAGTAAATTCCTGGTGTATGTCCTCAGTTGTGTAGTCACCATTTCGTATCATCTGCTTCAGTAAATTCCTGGTGTATGTCCTCAGTTGTGTAGTCGCCATTTCGTATCATCTGCTTCAGTAAATTCCTGGTGGATGTCCTCAGTTGTGTAGTCACCCTTTCGTATCATCTGCTTCAGTAAATTCCTGGTGTATGTCCTCAGTTGTGTAGTCACCCTTTCGTATCATCTGCTTCAGTAAATTCCTGGTGTATGTCCTCAATTGTGTAGTCACCATTTCATACCATCTGCTTCAGTAAATTCCTGGTGTATGTCCTCAGTTGTGTAATCACTATTTCATACCATCTGCTCAGTAATTTCTTTGTGTATGTCCTCAGTTGTGTACTCACTATTTCATACCATCTGCTCAGTAATTTCTTTGTGTATGTCCTCAGTTGTGTACTCACCCTTTC
Source organism: Mantis religiosa (assembly GCA_030765055.1). Lineage (NCBI taxonomy): Eukaryota > Metazoa > Arthropoda > Insecta > Mantodea > Mantidae > Mantis > Mantis religiosa. The sequence continues at coordinate 4,878,142 of CM060949.1, forward strand.
GTATCATCTGCTTCAGTAAATTCCTGGTGGATATCCTCAGTTGTGTAGTAACCCTTTCGTACCATCTGCTTCAGTAAATTCTTTGTGGATGTCCTCAGTTGTGTAGTCACCCTTTCGTATCATCTGCTGCAGTAAATTCCTAGTGTATGTCCTCAGTTGTGTAGTCACCATTTCGTACCATCTGCTTCAGTAATTTCCTGGTGGATATCCTCAGTTGTGTAGTAAACCTTTCGTACCATCTGCTTCAGTAATTTCCTGGTGGATATCCTCAGTTGTGTAGTAACCCTTTCGTACCATCTGCTTCAGTAATTTCCTGGTGGATATCTTTAGTTGTGTAGTCACCCTTTCGTACCATCTGCTTCAGTAATTTCCTGGTGGATATCCTCAGTTGTGTAGTCACCATTTCGTACCACCTGCTTCAGTAATTTCCTGGTGTATGTCCTCAGTTGTGTAGTCACCATTTCATACCATCTGCTCAGTTATTTCTTTGTGGGTGTCCTTAGTTGTGTAGTCACCCTTTCGTACCACCTGCTTCAGTAATTTCCTGGTACATATCATCAGTTGTGTAGTCACCCTTTCGTACCATCTGCTTCAGTAATTTCCTGGTACATATCATCAGTTGTGTAGTCACACTTTCGTACCATCTGCTTCAGTAATTTCCTGGTACATATCATCAGTTGTGTAGTCACACTTTCGTACCATCTGCTTCAATAATTTCCTGGTGGATATCCTTAGTTGTGTAGTCACACTTTCGTACCATCTGCTTCAATAATTTCCTGGTACATATCCTCAGTTGTGTAGTAACCCTTTCATACCATCTGCTTCAGTAATTTCATGGTGGATATCCTCAGTTGTGTAGTAACCCTTTCGTACCATCTGCCTCAGTAATTTCCTGGTGGATATCCTTAGTTGTGTAGTCACCCTTTCGTACCATCTGCTTCAGTAATTTCCTGGTGGATATCCTCAGGTGTGTAGTCACCATTTCGTACCACCTGCTTCAGTAATTTCCTGGTGGATATCCTCAGTTGTGTAGTCACCCTTTCGTACCATCTGCTTCAGTAATTTCGGGTGGATATCCTCAATTGTGTAGTCACCCTTTCGTACCATGTGCTTCAGTAATTTCCTGGTGGATGTCCTCAGTTGTGTAGTCACCATTTCGTACCACCTGCTTCAGTAATTTCCTGGTGGATGTCCTCAGTTGTGTAGTCACCATTTCATGCCACCTGCTTCAGTAATTTCCTGGTGGATGTCCTCAGTTGTGTAGTCACCATTTCATACCATCTGCTCAGTTATTTCTTTGTGGGTGTCCTTAGTTGTGTAGTCACCCTTTCGTACCACCTGCTTCAGTAATTTCCTGGTGGATATCCTCAGTTGTGTAGTCACTCTTTCGTACCATCTGCTTCAGTAATTTCCTGGTGGATATCCTCAGTTGTGTAGTCACCATTTCGTACCACCTGCTTCAGTAATTTCCTGGTGGATATCCTCAGTTGTGTAGTCACCCTTTCGTACCATCTGCTTCAGTAATTTCCTGGTGGATATCCTCAGTTGTGTAGTCACCCTTTCGTACCATCTGCTTCAGTAATTTCCTGGTGGATGTCCTCAGTTGTGTAGTCACCATTTCGTACCACCTGCTTCAGTAATTTCCTGGTGGATGTCCTCAGTTGTGTAGTCACCATTTCGTACCATCTGCTTCAGTAATTTCCTGGTGGATATCCTCAGTTGTGTAGTCACCCTTTCGTACCATCTGCTTCAGTAATTTCCTGGTGGATATCCTCAGTTGTGTAGTCACCCTTTCGTACCATCTGCTTCAGTAGTTTCCTGGTAGATGTCCTAAGTTGTGTAGTTACACTCTCGTGTCATATGCTAAAATATATTCCTGGTGGATAACCTCAGTTGTGTAGTCACCCTCTTGTACCATTTGCATGAGTAATTCTTGGTGGGTAACCTCAGTTAAGTAGTCACCCTCTTGTACCATTTGCTTGAGGAATTTTCCGATGGATGACCTCAGTTGTGTAGTCAACCTCTAGTACAATTTGCTTGAGTAACCTCCTGGTGGATGTCCACAGTTGTGCAGTGCCATCGTTTTGAGTAACTTGCTGTAAGATTGGCACAGTTTTATAGCCCCCTTCTTGTACTATAGGCGTGAGTAACTTACCGATGAATTGTCATCCGCTTAAGTAACTTTTCTTCTGGTCTGTGGATGAATCTTCGCCGCCAGGCAATCAGGAAATCGCCACGATCTGATAAAATATCGTGTCTGAAGAAAACTCCGTAAAAGGAAGTGCTGGTCAAAATGATGAACAATTCCACGACTGCATATATATGATAACCTTCAGTGAGGAACGCAGGCAAGTGTAAGCATCTAGAAAGAATCTCACTCAATTACACATTTGTGTTAACGCCCCAAATTCCCACGAATACAACTGAATCTACTTGCTTGCCAGGAATCCAGTTCAGTTAAGCCTTGTTTATTTCCATTGTTCAGTAGGTTTGCACAGCTTCGTTCGTTAGACGTCAAATTTACTGTAGTTGTTTGTTCAAGCTGTGCGAAATATAACGGCCGTCATAGCACTATTTCTTCAGCTTAGAGGCATTCTGTGAGGCGCAAAAAATTCTCTTCTATTCACCGACGCTGGATTTTATCACCAATATTCCCCTGCTTTCCGCCAATAAACCCTAAGAACATTTGAATTTCAACCAATCAGTGTTGAATTTCACTAAACATTGAATTTATTTTGACTGTTGCACGAATAACTTCATAAAAATTATATAATATAACCATACAACGTAATTCTTTTCTTTTCTGCTTCGTGGTGCTAAGAAAAGAAAGCATTACATTCCACCCAAAAGTCCTATTACAGTGGAAGCAATTTTTGACACTCTCTGAATTAAAAAAGGAAAGAAGAATATTTAGAAACAGGTGATTGTGGCGTAAACGAGAAACAAGATGGTTCCTTAAATACCCAAAGTAGTATTTTAGTTTACCTTCCAAGGATAAGACACAAAGATTTCAAGAAAAACTTCCAATTATGCAGAAATATATTCCAAAATATTAATTTTCTTTAAACAAAATATTATAGGTAAACTCAATATATATCCATTACAAATGAAATGTTTACCTTGGAATTTCTGGAAAATCCTGAAATCCTGTTCATTATATGGATATCTTAACTTACTACATCCAACGTTGTCACATATGACGATGAATAAAATGATATTCAAATGAGTATAGGGTACATAGAGCTTAGAGTTACCTACATTTATCTTTCAGGATAAGAGAAAACCACCAAAGTTAAGTCATATTGGACGATGAATGAAATGATGTTCAAATAAGCACAGGGTACATAGAGCTTAGAGTCACCAGACATTTATCTTTCAGGATAAGAGAAAACCTCCAACGTTAAGTCATATCGGACGATGAATGGAATGTTGTTCAAACGAGTACAGGGTACATAGAGCTTAGAGTTACCAAACATTTATCTTTCAGGATAAGAGAAAACCACCAAAGTTAAGTCATATTGGACGATGAATGAAATGATGTTCAAATAAGCACAGGGTACATAGAGCTTGCAGTTACCAGACATTCATCTTTCAGGATAAGGCGAAACCTCCAACGTTGAGTCACATCGTACGATAAATAAAATGATGTTCAAATGAGTACAGGGTACATAGAGCTTAGACTTACCAGACATTCATCTTTCAGGATAAGAGAAAACCACCAAAGTTAAGTCATATTGGACGATGAATGAAATGATGCTCAAATAAGCACAGGGTACATAGAGCTTGCAGTTACTAGACATTCATCTTTCAGGATAAGGGGAAACCTCCAACGTTGAGTCACATCGTATGATAAATAAAATTATCTTCAAATGAGTACAGGGTACATAGAGCTTAGAGTTACCAGGCATTTATCAATCAGGATAAGAGAAAAGATCCAACATTAAGTCATATCGGACGAAATGATGTTCAAATGAGTCCAGGATACAATGAGCTTAGAGTTACCAGACATTCATCTTTCAGGATAAGGGAAAACCTCCAACGTTAAGTCATATCGGACGATGAATGAAATGATGTTCAAATGAGTACAGGGTACATAGAGCTTAGACTTATCAGACATTTATCTTTTAGGATAAGGAAAAACCTCCAACGCTAAGTCATATCAGACGATGAGTGAAATAATGTTCAAATGAGTGCAGGGTATACAGAGCTTAGAGTTACCAGACATTTATATTTTAGGATAAGGGAGAACCTCCAGCGTTAAGTCATATCGGACGATGAATGAAATGATGTTCAAATGAGTACAGGATCTATAGAACAGACATTCATCTTTTAGGACAGGGGTAAACCGCGGAAAGAAACTTGTCCTGATATCTCAGCTTGACCTAGATTCGAACTCGGGACCATTTGAAGGTTATGCAGACACGCTGTCATTTACTCTATAGAGGTGGGCTTTGTTAGGGGAACTTTGTATATTCATAGGAAATGAACAAAGCTTTAGTATAAAAAATCCTGATCTTTTTAATGGTCACAATTTGTAAAAAATGTTTTCCGGATAATCTTTTTTGCTTTAATTTTTTTTATTTGTTCCATTTATACCCCGCCTTTAACTCCAATGGTCATATCGGCGGCATTCTCCTTTGGAAGATGTCGAAGGTGTTAACTAGTATTCGTTGGATTTTAATCATTAGATCATGGACACATTCGCACTCTCATTCATACTTCTAGACTCTGGGGAAGATGAGGAATTGGCTTGGTAGGAGAAATATCCCTACCCCCACGGCCGGGAATCAAACCCGGTACCCCTAGCACGGTGGGCAGGTGCTCCACCGACTGAGCCACGGGGCCAGCCTGTTTGAATTCTTTTAACAGGTGTACATATAGTTTTGTGATATATGAAGTCCTTTTTCCCATATCTTGGCTATGTAAGCATAATAAAATTTCAAAGAGAGGTCTACGAAATTTCTATCACTGTACACATATTGTCGATTAAGCTGTGGATAGAATGGAGAGCGTTTGTAAGAAAATTGGAGAAATGTGAGTGTGAAGTATATGTAGGTGTAATGTAGTAATAATTTGGAAACATAAACAAAACGAAGAGTAACTGCTAGTGCAACCAAACTGAACACTACGCGTCGAATTCTTGGCTCCGCTTCCTGTACTGCGGGTTGGGGTAGAGACTACAATAAAAATAAAGAAATAGCTAAATAAATCTGAAAAGAGCTCTTTGGTTCAAAGTCGGGCGGTTTTACAATATTTACCTACCACTTATGATAATTGAAACCGCCATAAAAATGACAACAAATTAAGTTCAAAGCTAAGGCCCATATTTTTCAGAGGCGATTTAGTGTCCTGGTCAAAAATAAAAACAAATAAAGCAATAAATAAAAAGCTGCCTAGGTACATGAGACCTGTCAGATTTAGATATTTATAAGAGGACAAAATGTATCTTTTCACCAGTCAGATGGGATGCAACGCTGGACCATCCATCACTATTATGGACTGGGCCCAGTAGGGGCTCCGCGGACTTGTATTTCACCAAAATGATTGATCGATTTAAAATAAATCCCAAACCCGCCGGATTTTGACCTCCCGCTGAAATTAATAACCGAATCGCTCTTTCTGTGCATAATCCGATTATATTCCCGATCGCGCGCGGTCTATGTGTTTAAACAATGGGTATATTGTTGGTGCAGTTGTCAGGGAAATGGATTACTGTGTCTCTTTGAACACGATCACCTCGAAATTAGTGCCGCATCTCAAACGACAAACTAGCTGCAATAAATTCAAAGGTTTGTTGTCATGAATCCTTGTCTGATAACTAAATATTATATCCTATCTGCAACTAAAACGTCTGTAATCATTTTCGATCTGCATTTGAATAAAATGACAACACGAAGGTGCACCAAATTCAGTTTATTTGTCACTAGCCCAGTGCTAACTTACAGCCACTTTAACTTCTTACAAGCATACAGAACAAGCAAGTTAATGGTCATTTATGTTTGTTGCACGCACCAACTTAAGCTGCTAGAACTTCTCGACGTTCACAGATCGCGGACAAATATTCAGCTTTAACTGCTTCACAACAACTCCGATACTCACTTGTCAACCCATAACTAACAACCGAACTGAGGTTAGCTTTTGCCCTCCCCTTTAATAGCATGCTAGTCATAGAAGAAACATACGAGAAACCGAAACCTCTGGAATCAAAGGAGTGGAACACTATCGAATCTTCCATATCTGGCGAAATTGAACGTTCTGGAACGCCAGCGCGGTACAACAAATGGGTAACTTCCTGCTCATGACGTCAGCGGCTCTCCTTGACGGCAAACAACAGAATCGGTGGAATAGGGTGACACACTCTTAGTGCCTGCCTCGGTAGCGTAGATGGTAGCGTGTCTGCCTCACGTTCAAGAGGTCCCAAGTTCGAATCTTGGTCAGAGTGAGTTACAAGGATAAGGTTTCTCCGGGGTTTTCCCCTTCAAGACGAATGTCGGGTAACTCTAAACTCCATGGACCCTGGGCTCATTTGAGCATCATTTCACCCAATTCATTCACCGTCCGATATGACTTAACGTTGAAGGACGTAAATTACAACAACAAAAAACGCTCTTAGTCCTTTTGTGGAAGACATTCGCTCCAGCCGCGACACTATGTATATTGCTTGTTACGATTCTGGCAAGCCATCATAAATTGGGTCATGACTTTTTTGTAATTATCTTTGAAAGCAAATTGCGAGAGTTTATTCATTATGTAAGTCATTAATTGCAAAATTTTGAGTTTAAATGTTTTTTATTTCTGATTTTCCACTTGTTTTTGTCAAATATTTCAATCCTAATTTATACGAAAGACCTTAATTTTTAAGCTGCATTTTTACTGTCTTTACCGTGCAATTAGGAGGAAATATAGCATTTTCCCCAAAAGGAGGCATCAAAAATTGCTAAATGTACAGTGCTTTTCACTGACTTTTTTTTTCTTTCCCATTTATACCCCACCTTTAACTCCAATGCTCATATCGACGGTTGTTCTCCTTTGGAACATATCGAAGGTGTTAACTCATATTCATTGCGTTTTAATCATTAGATCACGCACACATTCGCACTCTCATTGATACTTGCAGACCTTGGGGACGATGAGGAATTATCTTGGACGGAGAAAAATCCCTACCCCCACCGCCGGGAATCGAATCCGGGATCCCTAGCACGGCAGGGAGGTGCTCATTTCGACTGAGCTACGGGGCCAGCCTTTTTCACTACCTTCTAGAGTTTAGACACGAAGATATATTCAAGAAAATCCATTTCTCCCCAATTACTATTATTTATATGGAAAATGTTTTGCCAATTCTTTTAATTTCCCAAAAATGAGTAGCAATATGGAATTAAAATGCTTTACATCTCAAATATTTGCACCAACATCTTGAGATTTCTATAGATGAGTTCTCAACTTTATAGTAAAAGTAATTTCTCTTGTATTGGTACAGTGGGTAAACGGAACAAGTGGTTTGTATTTTCAAATACTTACACTTTTCTGAAATGCAAGGTCATACTTTTTTGTCAAAGTTATACAGTGAACACGCAATTTCAGATTCTGATATTGCGTTATTCCGCTGCATCTCTGGATTAACAAGAATTAAGTGGAATAATAAGTTTTTGTATTAAACGTTTTAGAATAGTGAGAGAGGAAGCTGATATGAATGAACTCTTTTATTTTTTCTTTCTCTCAACAAATACTGAAACAAAAAGTGACACAATTTTAAAACCTCAAATTGTCTCTTGTTTTTACAGTCGAAACAAATGAAGTAGTATGCATATTTGTGGATAGAGCAGTAAAAGAGGGGAAGGTTATACGGGCCAATTACAGACCGAATGTAAAAGTTGAATACGCGGGTGATAAATATTGAAGAAGGTAACACGTAAATATGAAAGCGAAAGAGATAATAAAAAGGAAGGTAACGTGTATGCTGTCATAACAATAAAGACACGGAGAGAGTCCAGACAAGAGACTATCGCAGCAGGTTGCACATTTTTACATGTAATCGAAACCTTCCCCCTAAGGAACCATAAACAGGACTTGTCAGAGGAACACCATAGCCATTCAAATTTACTGCCGCCCGCCCGCCCGTCCGCCCGTCCGTCCGTTCGCCTGCTCACGGCAACCTCTCCTAGCCAAAACAGACTCAACTGGGTCAACGTCTACCCTTTAGATGGCGATTTAGCACTTTATAAAACTGTTACACGGGGTGAGTAAAAAGTATGGAACAATGCTTGTATAATGGCAACAGCAGTTTAGAACTGTAATTTAAATTCATTAGGATATATTGCAGTAGATGAAATTCAAACCAAGAAAATACATTCGTAACCAAATTAGTGGTGCTGTGTTGTAACATATGACGAATTCACTTCAAAAGTTACTCAAAGTTACTTACTGCCAAATAATGCCAAAGTCTGCCTTTGTAATTAGTTAATGAATCCAGCAACACTGTTTGCCTGATCAGCTGCCATTTCTTGTCCAATTCTTCGCTTTAACTCTTCAAGATCTCTTGGTCGGTCTTTTTTTTTTTTTTTTTAATTTACGTCTTCCAACGTTAAGTAATATCGGACTGTGAGTGAAATGGGTGAAATGGTGCTCAAATGAGTCCGGAGTCCATGGAGCTTAGAGCTACCCGACATTCGTCTTTCAGGATAAGGGAAACCCCGGAAAAGCCTTATCTATGTAACTCACCCTCACCGAGACGGTCGGTCCTTGTAAACCCTTCACTTCAAATACCTGCACAAGAGAAGTCTAAGGAGATCTTGGCGGCCATTCAATACGTCCTCTTCTACCAATCCATCTTCCTGGAAATTCGTGAAGTCCATTGCAGACTGGCGAGTAGATAAATGTGAGTTTTCTTCCACTGATAATAAAACATCAAAAGCGTTATCATCATCTTTAACTCGTTTTGGCCTTCCAGAATTTGTCTCATTTTTAACACTTCCAGTTTTATTGATTTTTTTCTTCAAAATTTTGCTTACAATAGAATGAGTGATCCTTCGTTCTGGTTACATTTCATTAAACAAGATACTAAACTCTTGTTGGATCCTCCTATCACCATATCCGATCATCATTAGTATTTCAATTTGTTGTCTTTCTCTAAGTTGTGCCATGATTGGAGATTTTGCAATGAAGTAAGCATTGTTGTCCTTATTAGCTTAGCTTTTTTCAATCCAAAGCCACATATTGAAGTAGCCTACTGTATTGTTTAATTCAAAACTTACTCAGTTTGAAGTAATGATACGTTTTCCTTTGCTCAGTACACATTCATAAGGTCCTAATAAATGTAAATTGTGGTTTGAAAGGATATTTCTTTGTACGTTCTGAGACTTGAGTACTAGAGGACTGCAGAACAAAGAAATGTTGCCATTTAACAAAAAACAAAGAAAAAAACAACTCACAGCCTTTATCTGTTATCATTGTAATGTGACGGCATGTTGATATCTTATAGTTTTTTTTTTTTAATATCACTTCATAGAGTTGCAACAGCGGGGCTACAGACTCCCATACGCCCGCCTCGGTAGCGTGGCAGGTCTGCCTCACGCTTAAGGGGTCCCGAGTTCGAATCTCGGTCGGGGTGAGTTACTTGGATAATATTTTTTCTGCTGTTTTCCCTTATCCTGCAAGACGAATGTCGGGTAACTCTAAGCTCCATGGACCCCAGGCTCATTTGAGCATCATTTCACCCATTCCATGCATTGTCCGATATGACTTAACGCTGGAGGACGTAAATTACACACACACACAAAAAAAAAAGACTCCCATACTTTTAACTCACCCGGTATAAATACATATTTTCTTTGTCTTTTTACTTGCGACCTCACTTTCATACACTTAATATTGTCGCGAGCATTTTCACGGCCGGCGGGTACAAATAGAGACAGATAATTCACCACGGAGATAAAAAGCTTGCCGAAACAGATAAAGATAGATAACTGGAAGGCACTAGTGCCGTCTTCTTTGTTACAGAAAATACCGCTAATTTCTCGACTAGTGAGCGGACCTATAAAAGAAACTGCAGATCACCAGAGATTGGAGAGTGGCAATCGGATCTTGAGAATCGTCCGCGTGCAGTTATGTTTTGAAAGTGAACTCTTTGTGGTCAATGACCTTGACGATTTTATTTGTGTACGTTACGTAATTCTGCTACTGTAAGGGCTGACCAAAGTGTGTTTCTACGGAAATAAAAGGCATTTTGAAATTTCTCCAAACTGGACTTTTCATTCTACGAACCCATAGAGTCACAATATAAATATTATAAAATTTTTAAACATGCTTCCTTACTTTTTAAACTTCCATCAATACTGCAAAATCCATGAACAATATTTATTTCTGGGGCCAAATAAAAACAATGGCCTTAGATTTCAGTGGAAATATACTTACATTTTTAGTCCCTCAATATAAATAATTTAATGAAAAATAATGTGCATAATGAATGGGTGTGTCTTTGAGGAGGTTAACTACAAAACCAAAAGTTGGTTTTAAGTTCAGCCTTTTCCAAGAAGAGACAACAAAGTCTCTCACTTCTGGTATTCTTCACAGAAAACATTTTAGATTTTTTCTGTCATAAGTGGCTTTACATTTTTATTTAAAATGTATTTTTATGACATAAAATGTTTATGTTCAACACTTCAGGAATTTCCTCAGGTTATTTTTATGCTGGATGCATTTTAATACCTATAAAGCGTAAAAGATAGACGAAATATCAGTAATTAAACGTAGACTTTGTTAAAACCAATTTATGCTAAATTTATTTTTAGAGTGAACAACATTAGAGATATTGCTTGTTATTTGTTTCAATCGTTCCAACGCTTCTGTTTTTTTTTTGGGGGGGGGGAGAAGGCACGGACAACACAAAAATACTAAAGGAGAAGAGCTCCCCACTCCATACTATCCCTTTGGCTTTCTTTTTGATTTCATGTTTACTGTATTTGCATGACTAATTAAAGGTTTATCTTTAATTTTCTTTTTATCAACATTGACTTTGTTTTCAGAGAATCTACAGCTTTATGTGTGGCAAATTTTGGTGTATAAATCTACGATTATTTTCTAGAAATGCAATATATGCTTTTTACTTGAAATGCAAATTTCTTAAGCATATGACATTGTAATAGAAATATTTAGCAATATTTTTGAGAAAATAAAGAAGAGATCGGAATATTTTCCCAGTAAAACGTAGTTCGGAAAGGGGATTTCCAGAAAATCTTGGAGGATTTTAAACTTAAGTTTCTCAATCCTCAAGGAGACCTCAATATTGCCGTGTCTGAGGGGCAAAGCCCTTGTATTTATTCTGTGTCGGTGATAAGTAGTCTGCGCAAAGTTCAGGGATACACGTATATTCATCTTGCAGACACAGTGGCTGTAATGCAATCTGACAGGCATTTTTCTTCATTATTAACTCTACTTGTTGCAGAAATGCTCTTCTCACGAAAACCTTTTGTACTTACACTGTCCTGATTGGCTTCTTTTTGAAAACAGCACATTTTCAACTGCAGAAGTTTTAGTTTGTCTGCTGGTTAGCTATATTACGTACTTAAAGTATTGGATTTTGAAATTTTAACAGAAATAAAATATGATTGCGGGTCTTTCAAAGTTATAAAAGATTGGAAAAACTTCTGTGTTTGTGAACGTATTGCAAGAAACCAAAGGCGTTCAAATATGAAACTTGGTAGCACAATTCATTCTCATCCAGAAAAAAAAAACACAAATATTTTTTTAAAAAAAAAGTTCCTCCATAAACCTTTTACTACACAAAAATTGCAAATCTTGCCGAACAAACATACTTTTTAAGTTCAAAGGGACTCAAATCTTGAACTTCCAATGAAATTTCGAAATCAAAACGTTGGTAATACTTCTTAGTAATAAGCTCACCAAGAATAGTTCTAGATGTTACATATAAATAAATAATGATGGATAGAGAATGCCATGTAAATAAAACATAGCAGTTTTTCATGTGGTAACTCGTAAAAATAAGCGTTTTTAAGGGTATTTTCTTTGTAAGTTGTGAGGTAAAATGGTGAATATTTAGAACGCTTCTCAAATCATGGTAGAAGCAAGTTGTAGAGGGAATTCAAACACATAAATACTTGTGTACCCTTACGGCTTCATTAAGAAAACACGTCCGTGTCTGTCACACAAGACTCCACCACCTGCGGCGCTGGTGTATAACCTCAGCCTTCCCTTACTGGCCTTGTGCGTCTACTACTTACCTATACCTACAAGTATTGCGTTTCTTTGAAAATACATGGTTTGGGAAAGCCAGTGCCCAAAATTAGTATTTTTACTTTCTCTACAGTCTGATTATTAAAAGAAAATAGATGACAGTTGGCAAACAATGGACGTGGAGGGTAATAGGGGAAGGTTATTCTATGGAAACACAAACAAATGTTGCTAAATTGGTTACATTGGTAAATGACTAGGGGTGGTAATTTTTCGCAAATGCGATACAGCGCGATAAAGTGCGAAATTGACTCAAAATGCTATATAAATGCGAAATTGAAGATTTTCCCAAGTAATTATTTTTTCACCAATGCTGTTTCTTCTGGAAACCTTAACTGAATAGTCTGTAGAGACTTTGCATGCTTAGAAGGACTTAAAGTAAGTGACCACTCTTCTGGAATGTGGAAAGTAACCCTTCCCACTAAATTAGCTTATTGTTCCACCATTGCTCATATTAGGTAATGATTGGTACATGAAGCGAGTTCAGTTGTTTTACAAAAGAAATTCATCTTACCGGGACTATTGACCGTCATATGTCTATCTTCACAACTTAGCGGAAAATTTCAATCCTTGTTTCTGAAAGCCTATAGCAATCCTAATTTTAAGGAAGTAATAAACACATCAAAGTATAAAGTTGGAAGAAGCGTAGGGACAGTGAAGCACAAATTAGTACAAAAGTGAATCGAGAAGATATTGACACATTGCTTCACTCACACTGTTTATTCACAGGACATGTTTCCTATCATCAGCTGATACTCGATTAGTGTAAGTTGTAGTGGTTTCCTCTTTCTCCGCTTTGTCAATAGATGGCGTGATGTACTTGTCAAAGATGTCCGGTGGTGGAGTTTCAAAATTCATGACTCTATGACGATTTTTGTTGATGAAGATTTTTTCCCATACGGAAAGGTCTATGGAGTGATTAACAAATTTTATTAGAGATGTTTCCAAGTTGATGTCATGTCTAGTATTCAAAAAATGAAAAGCCACTGCTGATTTTTCTGCTTCACCATTTTTAATGTTTCTTAGATGTTCCTTAGTTCTGATGTTAATATTTCTTTTTGTTTTTCCTATATAAATTTTAGGGCAAGTTTCACATTTGATCTCATAGATTCCTGGTTTTTCTTTGGTAGTGATTGAATTTTTGGGAGGGCCTTTTAACAAATTTCTGATATTAAACCTATGTTGAGGTGCAAGAGTTATGTTGTGCTTTGAGAAGATTTTTTGGAATTTGTTATAGGCTGATGGGTGGAAGATGAATTTTTTAAAAAAAATTTTCTCTTTTTCTCCTGTAGGTTCTAGGGTGGTGAAACATGTCCTGTGAATAAACAGTGTGAGTGAAGCAATGTGTCAATATCTTCTCGATTTACTTTTGTACTAATAAACACATGTTTATTCCAGTTGGAGTTCTTAATTGCCAAAGTTCCGATTTTCATTGTTCTGTTCGGTTTTACGCGCAGCTTTCGTTCATTCTATGCATAGATCACGTCAGTAAGTGCGAAGATGGTGACAGCGAAAATGTCAAACCGCGGGCAGAGGCGGAAAATGTGACAAATGTCTTTCTCCAAAAAGTTGGTAAGCTTTTCAATCCTGTCACTGCTGGCGGAGAAACTTCAATAAAATATACGGTTTTAAGTGAAAGTAAAAGTAAGATCTAATTTTTTCGTGATGTTAAAACGGATCAGTTGAGATATGTGAATATTTTCATGCACAACTGGTACAAACCATGCAGAATGATAAAGGTGTAGACAGCTTGTAAATGCTTTTGGCTGTTAAGTTTGCCAGCGTTTGCCCGAGCAGTTCTGCAATATATTTGGGATCCTACCAACAGCGTGGATGCTGAAAGATATTTCAGTAAATATAATTTGATTTTGAGTGACAGGAAGACTCAAATGACAGAACAGAATGTTGAAATATGTTCAATGCTTTCATTCACTAGGATTACTGATTCATAAACTAGGATGATTTAGTGCATTTTCCTTTTATTGTGTTAATTTTACATCAGTATGGATTTATCTTTTTCTGTTTAGTATGCTTTAATCTGTATCAGATTGTTTTATATTTCTGTGCATTGCTTTAATATATATATATATATATATATATATATATATATATATATATATATATATATGTGTGTGTGTGTGTGTGTGTGTGTGTGTGTGTGTGTGTGTGTGTGTGTGTGTGTGTGTGTGTGTGTGTGTGTGTGTGTGTGTGTGTGTGTGAAATAAATTGACACTTTATGCATTTTTAACTCACCGTCATTAATAACCCTCCATAAATGTGTTTTAAATTTCATATAAATAATATTACTACAGTTTCTTCAAAATGATATAAAATACTTTACTGCAAGTGTATAAATTCTACAAAATGCTAAATATCACTACCCCTATTAATGACCTATTCCTTAGATCAACTATCGCTATTTGTGTGAGGAAAACAAAGTTTGCTTGAGCATTCAGTTGCGTTGTATGTTGTTAGCCTACTTTGTTAAAACAGTATTAAAACGTCATTATGGAGGCAAGACTTAGTGGTATTAGAGGCAGAGCGAAGAATCATAACCCAACACAAAGATCAGAGAGTTGGTGTGTTACATTGCACAGCCAAGCTAGAAAATTTGTATGTTCTCTTAGAACATTCTTTCAACAAGAACAGGAAAATTTGCTTCTTCACAATGAACCGCTTATTGCTTTCAACGAAGTAAAACATCTACCGCGTGTACCCTTAAAATAAGTGAAGTGACTGTTTCTGGAATCTCTAAAGAGAAACAGCTACAGCCAGGTCCATTAGAAATTGCAATTCCTGAGAAACAAACAAGAGCATCTCCAGTCACAAAACTGGTTAGTTTTCAATTAGATACCATAAGAAGGCACATGCTACTTAGTATTGGGAGCTGTGTGTATGATATGAAAGGTTAGGGTAGAGGTGCCATCGAGTGTCACTGAGGGTGACTCCCCTCCTTTTCCCCTTCAACTTTTCGCTTAGCGTTGCGGAGGTGCAGGGTAACAGTTGACTATCATTGACTATTGCGGTACGTCTACAACCCTTTCTGTTTCAAAACAAATGCAAGTAAGCCACGGACCGTCAACATGTCCCGTTACAGAGCCCGACAGCGAAAAGTTACATTGGGCAAAAGAAAAAAAAAAATTCGAGCACTTCATGAGGCAATTCCTACTAATTTTGGGTTGAGAAAACCAAATATGACAATGAAAACTTTGTATTAACTCTAGTTTCTATGATATACACAAGATGGAAGTATTACATATTAACGGATTGAGAGAAAAGGATACATTTTAATTACATACATGCTAACAACAATGAAAGTGCATTTGACTTTCTTAACTGGTAATTACATGCTAAGAGTTATAAATTGCTGGAAAAATACTTCGCAGATAGTCGTGTCTGAAGAGAATCATGTAGTGGCTTCGTCGTCTTTTAGCTTGCCTCTTGTGATGGAGTTCCGCAGAATCGCTATACAAAGACCGACAGTAATCTGCAAGCATCACTTCATTCCAACGGCCCTGATATCTTTGTTCCATAACAGAAATGTCCTGATGGAATCTCTCCCCATGTTCATCACTAACAGCTCCACAACTAGGAGGGGAAAAGTCTAGGTGGGAGTGGAGAAAATGGATCTTAAGGGACATGTTGCATCCAAGGTTACGGTATTTTTGCAGGAGCACTGTCACCAAATGCTTGTAGTTGTCATCTCTTTTGTTGCCTAAAAGTCCATGAACAACACCCTTGAAGGCTTTCCATGCTTCCTTTTCTTTCCCCTCCAACATTTGGTCAAATACAGGATGCTTTACAAATTCTCTTATTTTTGGTCCGACAAAAATGCCTTCCTTAAATTTTTCATCACTTAATTTCCAAAATTTCTCTATGATTGTGTTTTGTTATTTGACAGGTGTGCCAACTCCCAAAGAAAATTCCCCCAAATTTAAAGTATTCACTCTAAAAAATGAAATGTCAGTTTATCTTCAAAACCAGAGCTAATCTATGATTTTTATGGTGACGTTTTAATTCAGCAGATGGGAATACATGTAAATTCGCTATTTTTAAGCCCGAAACATTTTCATTGTTGCCCAGTGTTATTAGCTAAGAAGAATAAGAACTCCAATTAAATTATGAACTATAAATTAATTATTAACTTGTAGCTATAAAAGTATAAGAACATAAGAATATGAATAGTGTAACAATCCGCTACTGAATCTTCCGCACGCTCTTCCTCAGCACAGTATCTATTACGTCAAATGCGAAGGTTAACTAGGAGGGGGAAAAGGTAACTACCCTATTTCCCCTCAACTACACCACTGGGTTAGGGACTCATAAGTAAAGTCGACTTCCCCCCCCCCCCCCAACATTTATTGGGTTTATTTGGTTTGGCAATGCTATATGCATCTCTAGTGTTGCGTAGTGTTGTATCAGTCGTCAGTTGTTAATAAACAATTACAAAGTGGGGACAACAATGGAGTCCTTCTAAAACACTACTAGAAACAAGATTATAAAGTCGCTGTCGCAGCTCGAAGAATATGTGAAGTGGAAGGAGATGTCGTCAGTGAGCGTGTGGCACAACAATGGTTGCAACGTTTCAACAATGGAGACGAAAACACTAAAGATTTACCACGTTCTGGAAGACCTAAAGTATGGAATATTGAGGATGGACGCCAAGTTTTGTGAGAAAATCCACAAAAAGGTATCCGTAGGCTTCCAGAAGGAATTGGTGCAGGAAAGTCATACAGAAGCTGTAGATCTGTACCTAATGAACTGACACCTCAACAGGCTGAATGTACAGTGGATATCTGTCGTCAGCTTATCCGTAATCCCAAGGATGATAGATTTGTGGGGAGAATTGTCACTTGTGATTAAAAATAGATTTATTAACGAAACCCTGATGCCTCTAAACAGTGGCTAGATCCCCGCCAAACTGCCAAATTCCTCATTAAAGCAATTCAGTTCGGTCCCAAAGTAATATTGTGTGTCTGGTGGAATTTTAAAGCTGTTATTCACTGGGAGTTTGTTCTAAACGGACGGGCGATTGTTGCGGATCTTTATTCTCAACAACCGCAACGAGTTAACGAAATTTTGAGACTGAGATACCCAGCATTATTTAACTGAAATAGATTTCTATTGCAACAGGACAATGCAACACTCCATACTGCACGAACAACCGTGGAAAAAATTCAAGAACTGGAAGGAATCGAACTGCTACCACACCCAACATACAGCCCTGATCTCGCACCATCAGATTGCCATCTTTTTCGATCCGTGGCCCATTTTCTACGTTGAAGAAATTTTGACAACATTGAAGCAATGCAAGTGGGTGTCACCAAATGCTTCATATCAAAAACCTCCCTGAACTAGGGATCAAGTCCATATAATCTAATGGTCTATACTTAGAAAATTCATTTTTTGTCAGAACATATTTCAAATAATTGTTTTTCTTAAAAAAAACGATATTACTTATGAGACAGTATCTATATATAATTTCTCGTGTCTGCTGATGTATGAGATATCTGAACAGATATGTGTGATAGGCTCGCGTAAACAATTCCCTTGTCACCAATAAGTCTCGACGTTTTGAATGAATGGTACCATCAGCTGACACCAATCTGCAGTTATGTCAACATAACAGGAGACACGTCCATAAAATAAGGTCTCCAAGGCGCTGGAACTATGAGGAACGCTATTACGCGAGATCCGGCAACACTGGCGCGTAGCTTGGTTTCACCCCTTCAAATCCCCACCACGACGAATCCGTTACAACTATTAGTCTTGGCTGGGCAGCCGTTTGCGATGGAGCTTCCTATCACTTCCGCCGCCAAGTGCGAGTTGCGTGGAGTGATACGTTTTTTGAGTGCCAAGGCCACTAAACCCACTGAAATTCATCGTCAGTTATGGGAAATCTATGGGCCACAGTGTATGGACGTCAAAAACGTGCGAAAGTGGGCCAGAGAGTTCAAAGACGGACGTACAGACGTCCATGACGAACAGCGTTCTGGTCGGCCTTCGGTTTCAGCCGAAGCAATTGCAAAAGTGGAGCAAGAAATGCTTAAAGATCGGCGTGTGACGAGCTGTGTGAACTTATCCCTGAAGTCAGTAAGACTACGATTGACAAGATTTTGACCGAACATTTGCATTATCGCAAGGTGTGTGCGAGGTCGGTCCCCAAAATGCTCACCGAAGACCATAAACGGATGGGACATTGGAGACCTTATTTTACGGAGACGCCTCCTATATAAAGGAAGTAAATGCCTGGCTCCTATAGCTAGGTCCGGTTCTTTCTACAGCAGGAACGAACTCATATAGAAGTGATACGGGAGAAGCAGGCCATTCGAGGACTTAGGAACAGTATGGCAACTTGGCGTGGAAGTTTGTTTACCTGCGCATGCGCACACACGATACTTGAGTGAGATGAACAATCGCTGCCAATCAGAAAGCACCTCGGTAATGCACAATAACAAACACTGGCGCATCTCCGTTGCATTCCAAGGAATCAATCCTGGGACTATTGTTAATAATAGGCGGATTTATCGCAGCTGAGGCCATCATTAATCACATACGGCTCTGACCAAACAAACGTGAGGACCCCCTGCTGATTGGCAGAGAAAAATCACCGATTGCTGCCTGCTTACACAAGATATCATTACGGCAAGGAATTGGACGAAGAATAGAAAGGAATTTTTATTCTCTGCCGATTTCTAATAGCCTACCTTGTGTCGAGGGGAAATCCCCCAATCAGTCAAGGTCTCTACAACTTGCAACAAATATTTCACCGTGAAGCAGTGGCACATTGTAGCATTAAGTGGTAATACTTAACCAAATATGGAGATTTCCCTCCAGTCTCCCTTCTCCAGTCTTTACTCCTTTCCTGTGCCCTAAAGTTCCTTGTAGCTTTATCTCACATTGAGACCAGGCGATGACACTAGTGATACTGGGGATTTGGTAAGGAAACCGCCAAAGCTAAGTCTATGTATGGTATCTACAGTCATTTGTCAGTTATGAGGAATAAGGAAAACCTGAGTCAGGTCGGATTTAAACAGCAGACCTCCAGTTCAAGAGTCAATGCCTAAACGACCTCTATTATTATTATTATTATTATTATTATTATTATTATTATTATTATTATTATTATTATTATTATTATTATTATTATTATTATTATTATTATTATTATTATTATTATTATTATTATTATTATTATTATTATTATTATTATTATTATTATTATTATTATTATTATTATTATTATTATTATTATTATTATTATTATTATTATTATTATTATTATTATTATTATTATTATTATTATTATTATTATTATTATTATTATTATTATTATTATTATTATTATTATTATTATTATTATTATTATTATTATTATTATTATTATATGACCGCGCCATGGCTGACTGGTTAGACCACTTGGCTCTCATCTAGGTGGTCCGGGTTCGATCCGAGGCGACCGCAATGTGGGATTTTTGGTGGACAACATGGTGCTGGCGTGAGTCTCCTCCGGTTTCCCCCACCATCATTTCTCCAACTGCTCCATCAATCCTTCATCTCGGGCTTAGGGCCGACCCCTCAACCCTGATTTCATCTCAGGTCAGATGCTTCGGCTCCCAAGCTCTGAGGGAGCATTTACGTCATAACGTCAGCATTGGCGAGAAAGGAGAGAAATTATTATTATTATTATTATTATTATTATTATTATTATTATTATTATTATTATTATTATTATTATTATTATTATTATTATTATTATTATTATTATTATTATTATTATTATTATTATTATTATTATTATTATTATTATTATTATTATTATTATTATTATTATTATTATTATTATTATTATTATTATTATTATTATTATTATTATTATTATTATTATTATTATTATTATTATTATTATTATTATTATTATTATTATTCATGACAATATTTCTAGGAAACCAAAACTAGGGCCTATTTCTTGTTACTAGATAACATTTCATTACACGTTATAGTAGGTTACACTACGTAGACATATGTCACTATGTGAGTCTTTGAAACTAATGTTCTTTGCACGATCACGAGAAAAAAAAATGACTTTCACAGCTGAGAAAACTATACATTTTTGAATATGTAAACCAATGATAAAGAATTTCTCGGAAATAGTTCTTACAAAAAATATATAACATAAATTGAGTATTTCTGAACCTCTTACGGTTTACTAATCATATAAAACACGTTCAGAAAGAAAAGGAAGTCAAAAGCTATTCCTGAAAATTAAACATATGCACTTCATTGGTCACAAAAATGTCACAAACACGTGATATTTTGATCAAAATCGCTTCAGCCATTTTTTAAAATTTATTTGTGAATCTAGGTGTAATGTCTCTGAAATAGGCTAAGGTCAAACAGCAATTTTTTTCGTCTCTGTTTCCTCCATAATGTGTTCAATAGGTGCAGAAATAAGTACATTTCAATTAAAAATTGCGTGGTGTATGTGAAAAAAAAAAACGAACTGTTCAGCAAACTTTGTATTTAAATCTATCTTTCAAAGATGGGACACAATGATTTTGAACAAAGTCGCCCATTTATACCAATATTAATTAGATTTTTAAAAATATTGATATGGTTAAATAATTTAATACAACGTGTATGTTGAATGTTTTGCATATAGCGTCCGAGACTCGCTTCATCCTCAATATATTTTGTATAATCTAGTATTATAAATTAACTACAAAATGTGGCAATATCACTAAAATATACAAATTTATTGTTTGTGGCATTAATTAGCCCCAAGGTATTTGACTCTATTTTTCAATACTAATTAGGAATGGGTCGATACCAGTATTTCTCGATAGTCGATTCTTGATATCGATACTCGATTTTTACACGATAATCGATACTTCGATACTGGATACCATCATTTCTATTTCTAGTTTCAATACAATGTAATGGCAATAAAATTAAATAGGTACACTTATGTAATAAGACAAAACTTAAAACCATCAGTGTTCTTATTTTTAAACTCTAGATTAGATATTTAAAAAGGAAAACAGTAAACTTTTATAAGTTTTTGTTAAAAATACTAGAATTTTCACTCTTTCGGTGTCAGGTCTACTTCTTTTTGTCACATATGAGTCCTGTTGTGCTAAATAGTCTTGCAGAGAAAACTTTGGAAATGTTGAGTTTGTTTACCAGTAATCCAGTACAATAGAAAGAGGAGGTTACAGGAGATATGTAGTGATTTGTTCTTGGGAACTGTTAACTGACAGTTGACACACAATTATTTTCTTGTATAATGTTACTGTACAGATACCACATTCCTGACAATTTCTCGGACTTTGTAATGGTCTACTTTGAATAGTAATATTTCGTGATTTTAAAATAAAATAAAAATGCAGAATCGGCACCGAAGTATCGAAAAAGTATCGATCAAATTTTCTGAAGTATCATTCGATATCGATACCATGCAAGTATCGAGAGCATCGAGGTATCGCAAGTATTTTACTTGATACCAACCTTTATATACAGTTATGACTTTTATGTGCCGACCCCTTTTTGAAACATTTTGACTAGCATCCCTGCCTCTTTCGTATTTAGAATGGAACCATTTCTAGGAAACACTTCCCCTGATTAACATGAAATATCAAATTTGCTGTTGTGAGAACAGCTCTTAAAAGAGTGGTTAGAGAAGTTTGTGTGAATGTTTAAATTTGCACCCCTTTGTTCGACAAAGAGAGAGACCTTGATGGCGACCTCTTTGCTCCAGCATTGAATTGTCCGACGTATCTCTTACAAGCTGTCAAACTCAGATCTGGTGTAATGATACGATACATGGATCTTTTGTGGATTTGTATCTCCCCAAATACTTGACAGCTTGTAATGTAGCGACACCACGTGACTTCCTGATTTGGGGCCATTGTGAGAGCCTTCGATTTATGTACAGTGATGGTCAACCATGTGTCACATCTAGCATACGAGTTCTAATGCAGAATAAAGTTTTAAAGCTCTTTTAGTCGTAATTTTTGTTACGTGTTTGCTATATTGAAATGCAAAGGCATTTTACTGATCCCAGGCTTTTAAATGTGATTAAAGGCGACAGTCAGTAGATTTACTACCAAGTTTTGGAGCATCTAACTTATCAGTTTGCTGAATTTGTTTCCGGCATTCCATCGGAAACGACCCACAAGGTCGGCCCGGAGACCAGCAACCAACTTATAGAAGGAGGAGTACCTACGAACAAAATAAAATCATTTTAACCCATGCATCATACACTATTTTTAGACAGCCCTGTATATATCATATGATGAATGAATTAAGTAACTAATTAATAGATCACAACGTTTTCCGAACTTATTCATGAGAAAACTGAAATGCTAATTTGTTCTTTGGTTAGAATTTTGGTTTTCTTTCTGCGGTAACCTTCAGACATACGTTTAAAACTGCAATAAGTTTGTAGCATTTACTGATGTGGTTCTTGTTTACATTAAGGCACGGCTTTATCATTGAGTAGTTTGCACAGAATGTTAAAGATGCCCACATTTTAACTCGGAGTGTTTTAATTTTTTACATTAAGTAATTTCGGAAATTTTTATATCTAAGCACTAGAAAATGTAGGTAGCGAGACACGTTTTTGGTATTGGGTTTACATCGGGGGACAAAGCGAGAGAAATGTAAAGCTGAGTTGAAGGCAATTTTTAAGCATTCACCGTATGTGTCAAACAAAAGAAATACCGTATTCAAAGAAATGGCGACATGCGCAAAGCAAGCCAGGCACAGTCCGTCCAACGTAAACAGAGCAGGCAATGTAATGCAGTCAAAGGAACACGGCTTACAAGAGTTCCTATGAGTATGTTTATAGTGTGTGAAACATTGCGAAGAGTTACGTGAAGCTATTTAACAGTGTTGTAAATACTTATAGTTATGGAAGGGGAAACTACCAGGGCTGTTCAATAAAGAATGATCATATTTTTTTACGGTCATAAGTTTTCGCACTAAAATTCAATCTTATTATATTCTGTTAGCTTAATGTGAAACAAACACGCCGTAGTAGTTTCATTGTTGGTACTCTTGGTTCCCGCCTGTGAGATCCAGGCAAGTTCAGACATGTTCAATATCGCCAACCGCTGCAATGAAGGTAAGATGCAGTTAAATTTGATGTTAGAGGAAGATCCGGAGTTTCTTTCAAACGTAATCACTGCTGATGAAACTTGGCTACATCATTTTGATCCTGAGAACAAACAGCAAAGCTCAGTGTGGAAATATCCTTCATCACCAACCTCCAAAAAGCAAAAGTGGTGCTTCTGCTGGGAAAGTTATGATCATCTCATTCTTTGATATTCATGGAATGGTTTATCAGCATGTTGTACCTGCACACACATCAGTAACTGGACAATACTACAGGGATGTCCTGAAAACATTGCAAGTCCATATCAGGCGCAAAAGACCACATTTCCATGAAGCAGGCTGGATGCTGCACCACGATAATGCGCGGCCGCATATTGCCAATGTTGTTGCTGAATATCTTGCAAAAATCAAAGTGAAGTGCATCCCTCACCCCCCCCCCCTATAGTCTGAATTTAGCCACATGCGAATATTTTCTATTCCCTAACTTGAAGAAACGCCTTCGTGGGAGGCATTATCCATCATCAGAAGCAGTGGTGAAGGCTGCGGAGGCGATTTTGAAGGGTCTCTCAAAAATGGTTTCCAGCATGTCTTTGAAGACTGGCAGAAACGCTGGGACAAGTACATCGCATTCAGGAGAGACTATTTTGAGAAGGACCATCAAAATTATGAGGATGAGTAAAGGTTCGTTGTCCAAAAAAATTGTGATAATTCTTTATTGAACAGCTCTCGTAAAAAAAACGAAGTATTGGTAAGCTAAGAAGTAAGGACCGCACTTTAGTATTGAATGTCTTATGTTATTTTTCAAGTAAAATTAGTATCAGTAGTCACGTGTTCAGAAATACTAGTATATAAGGTTGAATAAAACTGGAACGAATGGAAGGTGCCCTATGAACTCCACAAAATAAAAAGGTGGGGAAACAAAAGAAAATAGTGCAAAGCGGACTGCGGCGTATTGTTCATTCGTTGTTGCTTGAAAACATTCCACCCACTCTGAATCAAGTTTTGGCAAGGGTAAACAGTGATGACGACCTCTACATAATTTCTCAAGGGCCATTTGGAATCGGTTCCTACACGATTTGAGGTTCGAATATGAATGAAGGGGTAACAAGAGTATACTAATAGAAAGAGAAAATATCAGATTTGTCGTCGAGGCTAATGGACGATGAAATGGAAGGAACTGTATCCTTATCATATGACAGTAAAGAAGCATAAATGTAACCGACAAATTTAAAGCATATTTTAAGTTTTCATCATTGCTTGCCTCCATTTGGTATGTTATAATATATATTTTTGACTGCAAAATCGTGTTTTGAAGTACTACAGTAACATGTAAAAGCAGGATTAAAAATTAAATGCATACACTCAAAAATTAAATTTCTTAAAATAGAATTTAATAGCAGTGTAGACAGTTCCGTAATAATGATGTATCATTTACAATACAATATCAAACCGGCAGACCGGTCGCTGCCGTGGCCGATTGTACGTAAGGTAGATGTGGCAACAGGACGCCCCGTATGACCTGTACTGTATTCTAAACGTGAGACGCGCTATAGAATGCAGGCAATCGCTCGCGACACAGTTGAGAGCAGAGGTTCCACACCAATTAGTCCTGGACCCGTAGGTCCAGTTACCGAGCTGTCCCAAAAGGTCACCCGGCGCATCCGTGGGGCTTTCCAGAGGGCAAGACCTAGAGACTAACAAGGGCCTCCCGCATCTGACGACCAGGGAGTTACCGAGCTGTCCCAAAAGGTCACCAGGCGCATCCGTGGGGCTTTCCATAGGGCAAGACCTAGAGACTAACAAGCCCCCCCCACCCCATTGGTCCTGAGGACAAGATGGAAGTGGATACGCCACTTAGCGCGCCAACACCAAAATGGGAAGGCTACCGATAAGACCTCGGTGGGGCCGCCTGGCGATCTAGCACACCTTCTACTAGCTATGCAGGCTAGTAAGCTTCCCTCAACCCGGTCCGGAGACGTACGCGATCTCCCACGGGTATCGGGAACCACTGCCCCCTCGAGACAAACCCAATCCGAACAACTCCCAAAGGGAGGGCCTCGAATGTTCGGCCCGAGGTTCCTCTAGTAACTTCAGAGGTAAAGTCTGTTTTTTTAACGTGTGTGCAGTTCCCACTCAAAGGGACCTCAAAGGACCTGACCTTTTCGCCCACTAATGACCGTCATAAATCTATCTCCACACTTCAGAAATGGAACACTGACGTTGGGGACCAATAGCAACCCCGATTTTCTGAAAATGACAGTTGCATGTCTACTCCGCGTGGAGTCTCAGTTGCCAAAGTTCCAACTTCCTGTTGTTCTGTTTCATTAGGTGCAAGACGGTGATGTTAAAATGTTGCAACCTTGTAGAAAGGACCGTCAGGAGGAGGGTCCATGTTGTAAAACGATTATGGGGGTTCCTCAAAGAAAGCGGCCGCCGTGCATTTGCGTTGAGTAGACAGACTTTACCACGAGTGCTAGGGGTCCGCAACGCCCGCACCACGGCAATTGAAGGGGACGGATCCCTTTCCCTCCCCCTAGCTCGCAACACAGCGAGACAAAGACGGAACTAAGCAGGCATCCCTCTGTCTATTTCTTTGTTTCTTTCTACCTCTCGAAAGCGTTCAGCGCTCGCCCACGCGCCGGCCGCGGCTTGCGACAGCAGCACGCAGTGCCTCGGTGACAATATTCACATTCAAAAGACCCGCCATTTTAAACAAGTATTGATTAAACTGAGAATCACGGCCTCCTTGAATGAGGCAAATTTCAAAAGAAAACAAAGTTGGCATTACCAGGGTGTTTAAAGCTTTTGGCTAGTGACCACTTTTAACACAGTCGTGAACTACTAAACAGCCCACTTTTACTTACAACTGTCTAAACAAATATATAAAGATGAGTGTGTGTTTACGTACCTCGATGAAATGCAGGGCCTCCCGCAAATTGGGCTGCAAATCCTCTTGCCCTCCTCGCTACCCACCCATGATTATGTTCCCCAAACACGAATTATCATATTTGAGGGCCACTTCTTTTATTTGAATTGATCAAATTACACATCTACTACCAGATTCAGTCACGCTCCGCCGCTCAAAGACAATAATTCGTTCCAACTGCGGCGTCCAATTATTAATCTCATATTTTTATACGATCAGGTAAAAGAGCGTATGTAAATACTGTGACGTCATTCCCTTTGACAGCAGAGATAGAAACGGGCGATAAGAGACGTCATTCTCACGGTTCTTTTGTGCCGTTCCTCATTCTTCAAAGTCACCACATCTTCTTACAGATGCCATTCGTCCCAAACTTTATTGTTAAATAAGGTTCTGTGATCTGACTTCGTGTTACCGTAATGGTCAAATTTTAAACTGAATTTGAAGTTCTACGTTCACATGACTTTCTCTGCTATCTAGGTTGTGTCATAAGTAAAGGCCGCCCATGGCAACATGATTCTTATATGAGTCATGCTTAAATCACATAAAACAAGGAAGAAAGTCAATAAAACATAATATAATTACACTTTAAGCTGTAGTAACACATAAACATTAGTTACCAACTCTGTGAGCTAACTTTTTAGTTACTGCAACAGGAATATTGTGAATTTAAAACAACTAATCCTTGTGAAATTGACGCCTATTTTGCAAATATTTTGCCTATTAATGAAGTAATATTTAAGATATTGTAAACAATGTACAGTTTTGACAGATAGAGTCAACATGAAAAACTCAATGCAATGGCCTGGATTTGAACCACGTATCTCTTGGTTTCCGTCCAGTCGCTCTAACCCATTGAGCTACCATGGCCAACGTGCCGTCCTGACATCAAATTCTCCATTTGACTCGTATATTTTCCCCGGTAGACCACTAGGGACTCTCGCATCCGAGATACAGCGTTTGTGGCGACTTACTATCGCAAGTACTTCAGTCCCAGGCTTCATCATTTAACTCTTATTATTTTAGTTAATTGATGGAAATTAATCATTTCTTCACGACTGCTGTATATAGGCTAAGGTTTTTGATAAATAGAGACAACATGAAAAATTCAATGCCATGGCCGGGATTTGAACCACGTATCTCCTGGTTTCCGTCCAGTCGCTCTAAACCATTGAGCTACCATGGCCAACGAGCCGTCCTGACTTCATATTCTCCATTTGACTCATATATTTACCCGGTAGACCACTAGGGGCTCTCGCATTCGAGATAAACCGTTTGTGGCGACTTACTATCGTAAGTACTTAAGTCCCAGGCTTCATCATTTAACTCTTATTATTTTAGTTAATTGATGGAAATTAATCATTTCTTCACGACTGCTGTATATAGGCTAAGGTTTTTGATAAATAGAGACAACATGAAAACTTCAATGCCATGGCCGGGATTTGAACCACGTATCTCCTGGTTTCCGTCCAGTCGCTCTAACCCATTGAGCTACCATGGTCAACGTGCCGTCCTGACACTAAATTCTCCATTTGAATCATATATTTCCCCGGTAGACCACTTGGGGCTCTCACATCCGAGATACACCGTTTGTGGCAACTTACTATCGTAAGTACTTAAGTCCCAGGCTTCACCATATATGAGTGATATGGAGAATTTATTGTCAGGACGGCACGTTGGTCATGGTACCTCAATGGGTTGGAGCGACTGGACGGAAACCAGGAGATACGTGGTTCAAATCCTGGCCATGGCATTGAATTTTTCATGTAGACGGCCTATATACGGCTAGTGTGGAGAAATGATTAATTTCCATCAATTAACTAAAAAATGTAGTTTTGTTTAATGCGCTGTTAGTTATAGATTTCAAGGTTAATGTATAAATTTATAATATGTTATACTATTTTCAGAAAAAAGATTATACTCTCATTTAAAGGTGAAGTTTTGTTAATTATTACAATTTTCGTTTTTGTGTTATATTGTTCTGTCATATGTTATTGTACAGTGAAACATAGAACTACTGAATAGTTGACAACAATCCTTGAGCATAAGTTGCTGTAAAAAAACACAAAACTTTTTGTACGTAACCGTACAGTTATGGAGGTCTACGACCAGGAACATAACCATTCGTCCTCCGCCCCTTTTCCAAGAATGCAAGTAATTGCAGAAACGATCTAAGTCATTATCAGAAATAAATCCAGATTTGCCGTAATTTCGTGCAGCTATAGCTCCCTTGTGCAGTAACTGGTAGATCTCTGATTTTCCGCGATAAAGACTTTTAGGATAGGTACCACGTTGCCTGGGGATACTCAGCGTGGTAAATCACAGATCATGCCTCACGATGAGCACCAGGATAACGTGGGATTCTACCCTCGGGAAACATTCAGTCGTACCAACTTGTTGGTAATTAATTCTTCGCCTTCGATCAGTTCTATGCTTTCACAATATGTTTTAATTTATTTACCGACTACCTAAGGTAGAGAAAGTTGCTGTTGTATTCCAAACAAAAATTCGATATGAAGTTTCAGTGCAAATACACGTTTAGAAGTCCTATGAGTAGAAGTTTAAAAAC
This sequence comes from Mantis religiosa, assembly GCA_030765055.1. Classification (NCBI taxonomy): domain Eukaryota; kingdom Metazoa; phylum Arthropoda; class Insecta; order Mantodea; family Mantidae; genus Mantis; species Mantis religiosa. The sequence goes on from CM060949.1 coordinate 4,906,995, forward strand.
TGAGTGCACCCGTGGATATGCGGAGGTGCATAAATTAAACACAAAATTTGCCAAATCCCATACTTTCTATAATAATTCTATTCAGTGTCTTCTAAGGATGGGAAGCGAGGATCGATTCTAATCAGCGTGTTTAAGAATAACGGAGAGGGGAGAAGTGTCAGAAATTATTCGACTAAGAAGTCACGACAGAGCTGAGAGCAGGTTCCTTAGAACCTTAAGGCTGGGTCCAGTACAAACATATCTCTCCCTGAATCTTTGCATATCCGGGAAACTGGAGGTTTAGAGAGCATTTTGTCTCTCTCCCATGCAACACTCAAACTCCCACCCACACCTGAAATAACCAACAAGAATGAGAAATGAGGTGAAGGGTGGGAAATTTGTAGACGTAACCGCATTACCGTCTTAGAGGCAGATAAAGTGTTACCATAGAAAACAATAGAGATCTGGATTTGCTGGAAATTAATATTGCTCTTCCGCAGCATCCAGGTGTAAGCCAAGATTTGAAGAGAAAGAGAGAGACAGAAAGAGACAGTCAGGTTGAAAAACTCAACGCCATAGCCCGGATTTGAACTACAGATCCTATAGTCTCAGGCCGGTTATTCTTAACCATTGGGTTACCATGGCAACCTACCAGCAGAAGATATGGTTCACCAGGAAACAGGAGAATCAGTAAGAGATTTCCTTTTACGTCCTCCAACGTTAAGTCATATAGGACGATGAATGAAATGATGTTCAAATGAGTACAGGGTACATAGAGCTTAGAGTTACCAGACATTCATCTTTCAGGATAAGGGAAAACCTCCAACGTTAAGCCATATAGGACGAAGAATGAAATGATGTTCAAATGGGTACATGGTACATAGAGCTTAGTGTTACCAGACATTCATCTATCAGGATAAGAGAAAATCTCCAACGTTAAGCCATATAGGACGATGAATGAAATGATGTTCAAATAAGTACAGGGTACATAGAGCTTAGAGTTACCAGACATTCATCTTTCAGGATAAGAGATAACCTCCAACGTTAAGTCATATCGGACGATGAATGAAATGATGTTCAAATGAGTACAGGGCACATAGAGCTTAGAGTTACCAGACATTCATCTTTCAGGATAAGGGAAAACCTCCAACGTTAAGCCATATAGGACGATGAATGAAATGATGTTCAAATGAGTACAGGGTAAATAGAGCTTAGAGTTACCAGACATTTATCTTTCAGGATAAGAGATAACCTCCAACCTTAAGTCATATCGGATGATGAATGAAATGACCTTCAAATGAGTACAGGGTACTTAGAGCTTAGAGTTACCAGACATTCATCTTTTAGGATAAGAGAAAACCTCCAACGTTAAGTCATATCGGAATATGAATGAAATGGAATTCAAATGAGTACAGGGTACATATAGCTTAGAGTTATCAATCATTCGTTTTTCAGTATAAAGGAAAACCCTGTCTAGGTAACTCACCCTGACCGAGATTTGAACTCGGGATCTTTTGAAGTTGGAGAGCTGTATGTCATACTTTTTGTTTACTTTTTCCTTATTTTAACACTGCTATTGCCCGTTTTTGCTAGTATGTAAATCGCTTGGTACTACAATAAACATACATTAAAGCAAAGAACATTACTTCCTGGGCTGTACGCAGAGTTCTATTAGAGCCCAGTGAAAGGGACCCATGACAATGAAGGTTATAGGTGGTAGCGTCTATGGGCTATCGTGTCTTTGATCCCGTGGCCACCTACTTGAACCATGACTTTGTTGGTAGTTTCGGCGTTAATATAGCAGGAAATTTTATTTCTATAAATCTTGATCCTCCTGAACGGGGAAGGTCTGCAGAGGGTAGAAGGGAGCCTTTTGCAGGTGCTGCTAATGTGTAGCTATATGGAACATTATATTTTTACGTCGGCTATTAAGAAATACCTGGTATTCCATAATATACGTTATTTCATCTTGGACGGCGAACCTTTAGAGTAATGGACAAAACAGTGTCAGCTAAAATCGACCACAGTATAACACGCTACAATTATTCTAGTGTCCTTACATTTAACATCAATATTCAAGTGGCATACGTACTAGTGGGTTAAAATGCTTGAACATTTATCTGCAAAAACATTTGAATATCACAAAACACACTTTATTCTGTAGCGAGTGAAATGACGAGCTGTCAACTGTCACTGCAGCGCATCATGATAGTCTTTCTTGACTACTCCATAGTACTCCCAAGTGATAGGGCCGAAATCTTAGTATTCTATACTTCCCGACATTCCATAATACGCTTCTCTGTTCTAAATTCTATCACAGCATACAGTAACGTGCTTGCCATATCCGTGGTGGAAAATCTCCAACATTTTGAATTGGAAACAGTGCCTGAAGTTTGTAAACAAACCCATGTTCCCGTAATTTCACAGTTTGATATTAATTTGACAACAGCAAAATGAAGCTATTACTGGACAAGTGTAAATATGTGTAGGTTTATTTGACCTCGGTGACACGCAAAGCACGAGCACAGAAATCGTGTCGGTAATGATGCGTTCCACTTGATCGATTCTCGTGAGAATGAATGAAGAAGCACGAGCAAATCTCTCGGCAAACAAAAACATTTTAACCCTTGCTGAACTGTTATGTCCGCTTTTCCCATACATACACACAAGGTGTTGTTACCCCACATCTCACAGGAAATATCCCAATCGAAACATTTTTAGTTTTTCTACTCCTCGCTTTCATTTTCAATAGAGTATAACCTCGTTATCCCAGTTTAGAAAAAAAAAATGTTGTTTACCATAGTTGTTTTACAGACGATAAATTACTATTGTCAGTAGATACATTACTCGAATTCTCTTGCCAGCGGGCGAATTCATTGCAGTCACCACACCTGCTATGGACGAGGTTGGAAGAGAAACTTTGATAAAGTCATGGAAAAAGTTGTGGCCTGGCGTGTGTAACTTGCCAGAAACAGGAATGAAGATGTGGAAACGTAGAGTCAGACTGAAAAATTCAATGCCATAGCCGGGATTTGAACCACGGATCTTCTGGTTTCCGTCCAGCCGCACTAACCATTGAGCTACTACGGCCAACGTGCCAACATGACATTAAATTCTCCAACTGACTCGTGTTTTTCCCGGTAAACCACTAGGAGTTCTCATAAACACATGAGACAACTACCTTAATGACGACTTACTATGCTGTAAGTACTTTAAGGCCCGGGCTTTATAGTTCGGACCACTATTAGGTACAACTGACTAGTGTTTTTCCCGGTAAACCACTAGGAGTTCTCATAAACACATGAGACAACTACCTTAATGACGACTTACTCTGCTGTAAGTACTTTAAGGCCCGGGCTTTACAGTTCGGACCACTATTAGGTACAACTGACTCGTGTTTTTCCCGGTAAACCACTAGTAGTTCTCATAAACACATGAGACAACTACCTTAATGACGACTTACTATGCTGTAAGTACTTTAAGGCCCGGGCTTTATAGTTCGGACCACTATTAGGTACAACTGACTCGTGTTTTTCCCGGTAAACCACTAGGAGTTCTCATAAACACATGAGACAACTACCTTAATGACGACTTACTATGCTGTAAGTACTTTAAGGCCCGGGCTTTATAGTTCGGACCACTATTAGGTACAACTGACTCGTGTTTTTCCCGGTAAACCACTAGGAGTTCTCATAAACACATGAGACAACTACCTTAATGACGACTTACTATGCTGTAAGTGCTTTAAGGCCCGGGCTTTATAGTTCGGACCACTATTAGGTACAACTGACTCGTGTTTTTCCCGGTAAACCACTAGGAGTTCTCATAAACACATGAGACAACTACCTTAATGGCGACTTACTATGCTGTAAGTACTTTAAGGCCCGGGCTTTATAGTTCGGACCACTATTAGGTACAACTGACTCGTGTTTTTCCCGGTAAACCACTAGTAGTTCTCATAAACACATGAGACAACTACCTTAATGACGACTTACTATGCTGTAAGTACTTTAAGGCCCGGGCTTTATAGTTCGGACCACTATTAGGTACAACTGACTCGTGTTTTTCCCGGTAAACCACTAGGAGTTCTCATAAACACATGAGACAACTACCTTAATGACGACTTACTATGCTGTAAGTACTTTAAGGCCCGGGCTTTATAGTTCGGACCACTATTAGGTACAACTGACTCGTGTTTTTCCCGGTAAACCACTAGAAGTTCTCATAAACACATGAGACAACTACCTTAATGACGACTTACTATTCTGTAAGTACTTTAAGGCCCGGGCTTTATAGTTCGGACCACTATTAGGTACAACTGACTCGTATTTTTCCCGGTAAACCACTAGGAGTTCTCATAAACACATGAGACAACTACCTTAATGATGACTTACTATGCTGTAAGTACTTTAAGGCCCGGGCTTTGTAGTTCGGACCACTATTAGGTACAACTGACTCGTGTTTTTCCCGGTAAACCACTAGCAGTTCTCATAAACACATGAGACAACTACCTTAATGATGACTTACTATGCTGTAAGTACTTTAAGGCCCGGACTTTATAGTTCGGACCACTATTAGGTACAACTGACTCGTGTTTTTCCCGGTAAACCACTAGTAGTTCTCATAAACACATGAGACAACTACCTTAATGACGACTTACTATGCTGTAAGTACTTTAAGGCCCGGGCTTTATAGTTCGGACCACTATTAGCTACAACTGACTCGTGTTTTTCCTGGTAAACCACTAGCAGTTCTCATAAACACATGAGACAACTACCTTAATGATGACTTACTATGCTGTAAGTACTTTAAGGCCCGGACTTTATAGTTCGGACCACTATTAGGTACAACTGACTCGTGTTTTTCCCGGTAAACCACTAGGAGTTCTCATAAACACATGAGACAACTACCTTAATGACGACTTACTATGCTGTAAGTACTTTAAGGCCCGGGCTTTATAGTTCGGACCACTATTAGGTACAACTGACTCGTGTTTTTCCCGGTAAACCACTAGAAGTTCTCATAAACACATGAGACAACTACCTTAATGACGACTTACTATTCTGTAAGTACTTTAAGGCCCGGGCTTTATAGTTCGGACCACTATTAGGTACAACTGACTCGTATTTTTCCCGGTAAACCACTAGGAGTTCTCATAAACACATGAGACAACTACCTTAATGATGACTTACTATGCTGTAAGTACTTTAAGGCCCGGGCTTTGTAGTTCGGACCACTATTAGGTACAACTGACTCGTGTTTTTCCCGGTAAACCACTAGCAGTTCTCATAAACACATGAGACAACTACCTTAATGATGACTTACTATGCTGTAAGTACTTTAAGGCCCGGACTTTATAGTTCGGACCACTATTAGGTACAACTGACTCGTGTTTTTCCCGGTAAACCACTAGTAGTTCTCATAAACACATGAGACAACTACCTTAATGACGACTTACTATGCTGTAAGTACTTTAAGGCCCGGGCTTTATAGTTCGGACCACTATTAGCTACAACTGACTCGTGTTTTTCCTGGTAAACCACTAGCAGTTCTCATAAACACATGAGACAACTACCTTAATGATGACTTACTATGCTGTAAGTACTTTAAGGCCCGGACTTTATAGTTCGGACCACTATTAGGTACAACTGACTCGTGTTTTTCCCGGTAAACCACTAGCAGTTCTCATAAACACATGAGACAACTACCTTAATGATGACTTACTATGCTGTAAGTACTTTAAGGCCCGGACTTTATAGTTCGGACCACTATTAGGTACAACTGACTCGTGTTTTTCCCGGTAAACCACTAGGAGTTCTCATAAACACACGAGACAACTACCTTAATGACGACTTACTATGCTGTAAGTACTTTAAGGCCCGGACTTTATAGTTCGGACCACTATTAGGTACAACTGACTCGTGTTTTTCCCGGTAAACCACTAGGAGTTCTCATAAACACACGAGACAACTACCTTAATGACGACTTACTATGCTGTAAGTACTTTAAGGCCCGGGCTTTATAGTTCGGACCACTATTAGCTACAACTGACTCGTGTTTTTCCTGGTAAACCACTAGGAGTTCTCATAAACACATGAGACAACTACCTTAATGACGACTTACTATGCTGTAAGTACTTTAAGGCCCGGGCTTTATAGTTCGGTCCACTATTAGGTACAACTGACTCGTGTTTTTCCCGGTAAACCACTAGGACTTCTCATAAACACATGAGACAACTACCTTAATGACGACTTACTATGCTGTAAGTACTTTAAGGCCCGGGCTTTATAGTTCGGACCACTATTAGCTACAACTGACTCGTGTTTTTCCTGGTAAACCACTAGGAGTTCTCATAAACACATGAGACAACTACCTTAATGTCGACTTACTATGCTGTAAGTACTTTAAGGTACGGGCTTTATAGTTCGGACCACTATTACGTACAATTAATACGAGTACCAAATTTTGATGTACCAAGTTCTTCTGAGAGCCTTCTGGCACTTTTTGCGCTTTTTCTCCCAAAACTTGATGTGTATCCTCAATATTCCATACTTTAGTTCTTCCAGAACGTGGTAAATCTTTAGTGTTTTTGTCTCCATTGTTAAAACGTTGGAACCATCGTTCTGTCACACGTTCACTAACGACACCTTCTCCTTCCACTTCACATATTCTTCGAGCTGTGACAGCGACTTTATAATCTTGTTTCTAGTAGTGCTTTAGAAGGACTCTAAGTTCAAATTTCGTTATCTCCATTTTGTGATTGTGTATTAACAACTGAAGACTGCTATATGCTCGCAATATATGCAACACTAGCCACAACATCCTGTAAATAGTCAAAGAAACCCAAACAACCGATATTACTTACGAGACAACCTAATATATACATTTAATGGGGTTTGTATTAATACGAGGGCTGTTCAATAAAGAATGATCACAATTTTTTTGACAACGTACCTTTACTCATCCTCATAATTTTGATGGTTCTTCTCAAAATAGTCTCCCCTGAATGCGATGTACTTGTCCCAGCGTTTCTGCTAGTCTTCAAAGACATGCTGGAAACCATTTTTGAGAGATCCTTCAAAATCGCCTCCGCAGCCTTCACCACTGCTTCTGATGATGGATAATGCCTCCCACGAAGAGTTTTCTTCAAGTTAGGGAATAGAAAAATGTCACATGGGGCTAAATCCGCACTATAGGGAGGGTGAGGGATGCACTTCACTTTGATTTTTGCAAGATATTCAGCAACAACATTAGCAATATGCGGCCGCGCATTATCGTGGTGCAGCATCCAGCCTGCTTCAAGGAAATGTTGTCTTTTGCGCCTGATACGGACTTGCAATGTTTTCAGGGCATCCCTGTAGTATTGTCCAGCTACTGATGTGTGTGCAGGTACAACATGCTGATAACCATTCCATGAATATCGAAGAATGAGATGACCATAACTTTCCCAGCAGAAGCAACCACGTTTGCTTTTTTGGGGGTTGGTGATGAAGGAGATTCCCACACTGAGCTTTGCTGTTTGCTCTCAGGATCAAAATGATGTATCAAGTTTCATCTGCAGTGATTACGTTTGAAAGAAACTCCGGATCTTCTTCTAACATGAACTTTAACTGCATGTTACCTCCAACATAGGTAACATAGGCAGCGGTAGGCGATACTGAACATGTCTGAACTTGCCTGGTTCTCACAGGCGGGAACCATGAGTACCAACAATGAAACTACTACGGCTGGTTTGTTTCACATTAAGCTAAGAGAGTATAATAAGATTGAATTTTAGTGCTAAAAATTATGACCGTAAAAATATTATGATCATTCTTTATTGAACAGCCCTCGTATTTTCCCGTGATTCATGCAAACACCGCGTGTCTCTACTATTCGTTTAGCATTATTTAAGTAAACGTGTAACGCAAAATATCAGATTTCTTGAAACGGTTTTGTCGTCAGAGGAAACATTTATTGTTAGCTGGAGACATAAAGTGCAGTCTCTGATGTAATATGCTGGATGTTGGGCGATGCTATCTCCAGCAGTGAGGGGTTTTTTGAACTCGAGGAGAGGTCCAGTGCCGCCATGATGTATGATATTGCCCTCGATGGGAACTGTACGATCATCGACACGCATTTGTTTCTCTCATTGCCTGTGTAGCGTAAGACACTGATGGTCGAATTCTTGCATTTTAGGACGGTCCGTGTTCGATAATTGCGCTGCAAATATAGTTCTGTGTGCCATAAACTGGGCATGTTGCAAAACTCACGTCATTCTACACGAAAACAAAATAACTTTACCATCGGGAGTTCCTAAAGGAACCGTGTTTATGTGTTTTCTCCACATTACATTCTATCGCATATACTCTGTAGCGAGCTGATAGCGTGTCTCTCTTACATTCAAGTGGCCCCAGTAGTAGGGTATTAGAGAGTGTTCTGGCGCAACAGTTTATGAGCAAGATGGCGGCCATGCGCAATCTATGTATTTAGGATATTTTGACAGTGTTCAGAGGTTTAGTCAGTCCTCTTAATTTGCTGTAGATCATGATGCTAGGTCTTGAGGTATAATCTGGGGGCTCTAGGGTTAACTGTTGTAGGTTTTCACAGGTAAGGCTGTTGGTCTGGGAAGCTAATAGCTATAGGATTTAGAGGTTAGGTCTTGAGATAACGTTTGGGACTCTAGGGTTAAGTGTTTCAGGTTTTCTCAGGTAAAGCTGTTGGTCTGGGAGGTTAATAGCTGTAGGATTTAGTGGTTTGGTCTTGAGGTATGATCTGAGGGTCTAGGGTTAAGAGTTGCATGCTTTTCACAGGTAAAAAATGCTGGTGTGAACAATAGTAAGTGTAGGATTTAGTGGTTAGGTCTCAAGGTATGATCTGAGGCTCTAGGATTAAGAGTTGCAGGCTTTCACAGGTAGTTTTCACTGTTGGTCTGGTAGGTTGAAATCTGTAGGAATTAGAGGTCGGGTCTCAAGTAATGTTCTGGGGAGGGCGAGCTCTAGGGTTAACAGTTGCAGGTTTTTCACAGGTAAAAGCTACTGGTCTGGAGATTAATACTGTGTGATTGGAGGTTAGGTCTTGAGGTATGATCTGGGGTCTCTAGGGTTAAGAGTTGCATCTTTCCAAAGGTAAGGCTGTTGGTCTGGGAGGTTAATTCCCGTAGGATTTAGTGGTTAGGTCTTGAGTTATGATCTGGGGCTCTAGGTTTAAGAGTTGTAGGGTTTATAGCTAAAGGTTGTTGGTTAGGAGTATAAAGGCTGTAGGATCGTTTGGCTTTGTTGTATAGGTTGAGGTATGGTCTTATGATTTTGAAGTTCACTTTGCTAGTCCAGCGTCTAAAGGTTGTTAATCTTGAGGCAAGTCCTACATTTATGCTTTACTATTTCATAGTACTATAAACCAACCTAACATAGCCTAACCTGACAGTTCTCTTTTTTATTCTTAAGGTATTTTATTCTACCCCGCTGTAACTGAAGCTAACATCCTCTTTTTTGTTTTTGTCTTCTTTCATCATTCTTTAACCTAGCTATTTGTGCTATTGGCATCCGTTCTCTTTTCTTCTTATGGTAATGTATTCTACCACTGTAACCTACCCTAATATACCCTTTTTCACCTTCTTTCATCATTCTTTAACATAATCTAACCTAACCTAACCTAACTCAGCAGTTCTCTTTCCTGAAGTTCCTCTATTTTGCCACTTTAACCTAACCTAATATACTCCTTTTTGTTGTTGCCTTCTTTCATCATTCTTTAACCTAACCTAGCTGTGTATCTGCTATTGGCATCATTTGTTGCATCTGTTAACCTGTTTTCTGTCCTTATGTTCCTCTATTCTCGCACTTTAACCTAACCTAATATACTTCTTTGTTTTTGCCATCTTTCACAGCTCCTTATCCTAATTCTTTTTGCTATTGACATCCTTTCTCTTTTCTCAAGCTGTTCTACTCTTTCCTCCTCAGCCTATCCTAAGCATGTTCATTTTCCCTTTATATAACCCATATCTTTCAAGCTCAACTATTTTGTATTCCGCTAACTACTTGTACGTATGGTGTAAAATTCTTGAGGCATGCTGATGTTAGAGCTCCTAGAACTATTTTTGGCACTGCTAGAGGTATATATGCTGATTAGGTGCGTTTATATAGTAAATTTAGCTATTTGTGTAACTGCTTCTGTTTTCCTAACCATAGAGTTTTTTTGTTGCTAGGGATTCTTGTTCTTCGTACCTTCTCTATGATTTCAAGATCTCTATTCCATCTTGTTATGTTTTGAGGCCTTATGCTTATATCTTAAGCTTCGTTATTAAGTCTTTTGCTCTGAAAGGCTATGTATATTGGTTAAGGTGCTCATCTCTCTTGGTCACGAGGTTAAGTCTTGAGGTACGATCTTAAGGCCTGGGGTTTAAAGGATGTATAGCTTAAACCCACAGGTCTTGAGGTTAAGGGCTGTAGCTTTGGTGGTTAGGTCTTATGGATTCGAAGTTAGAGTTCTCGGTCTAATGTTAAGGCTGTAGGATCTAGAGGATACGTATTGAGGTATGATCTGAGGGCTCTAGGGTTAAGAGTTGTAGGCTTCATAGCTAACGGTTTAAAGCTGTAGTGTCTAGAGGTTAGGTGTTGAGATATTATCTGGGAACTCTAGGGTTAAGAGTCGTAGGGTTCATAGCTAAACGTTTGACAGCTATAGATATCTTCGTTCCTGTTAGAGGTGTATTCGTAATCATCTGTGCGTACATTCTTCATACGGTTCTTCATTCGGATTGATGTCTTCATACTCTTGTAATATTTCGTAATGCTAAACCAACGTTCTAATGCTATTGTCAAGCCTTTCCAGATGTTCTGAGCTTTTTGTACATTTCAGGGATCTTTTTAGGCTAACTTCAACTACTTAAATCTTTTTATACTAATTAAAATGTTTTCAAGGTTATTTCATATTATGAGGTAGTAGATCCTTTTTAATTTACCTATTTAACATTAATTAAAGTGTGCTCAGTTAGCTTATGCAATGAGGTAGACATCCCTCGTCTTTTTATCTGGACTTGGGACCAGCGTCAGAATTTTTGTTTTTCTGAACGGTAGACTTAATGCCTTCCTCTGCTCTTATTATTCAGGCTTTCATGACTAGATGTCAGCTGCGCACCAGGGTTTGCTGCTTCTTGAGATGGGAAATCAGTTTTTCTGTTTTAGACCTTCTTATTTCATTCATTATTCACAGCACGGTAATGTCCATGGGCATATGTGGATATTCCATCATCTGCAATTACTCTTTTGTCATCATGTGGGGATAAGGATATTTTGTTCACTTCCACTGATGTAACATTATGTTGACGAGACAGAATTAAGTTCATTGGCGTTCTTATGATTTCTCTGCTTTTAAGACAGTCCAAATAGCTCTCAAAGGTGATGTATTGTTTAATGGCGCTATGCTTTATGCCTTTTATCTTCTTGATCACACCTCCATCGATGTCGAGAGCATACATCTTCGGTCTCAGTCCAACAAAACGATTAATGATTTTTCCATTTCCTTCATCTTTAAACTTTCCCAGCACTTTCTTATTTTTTGTAGAGTGGCATATGTGGTCGCTAGGATAATCAGCAGTATCCAGATGTTCCAGAAAACGTAACTTATCCTGGTATACATCTCTAGTGGTCACGCGATGGATGAAAGAGTCGGTATCCATGTACATGAGCTTCAGATTTTCAAGTCCGTAATACGGCATTAGCACATCATAATGATACCAATACATCAAGGTCTTCGAGATATCCAGCACACACATCCCAATGTATATAGGCTTGTTGAAGACTATCTCCCGCGACGCCATGTGGACTGCAGCCAGATTAGGCCCATATATAGTTCTATCAATAAATGTAGGCTTAGCAACTAGTTTTTCCAATGTCTTCCAATCGGTGACAAGTCGTATATTCAGTCGGTTTCTGATGTTTTCCATAGTTTTTCCAAACATGGCATTGTTAAAAAGTTTGTAAAGATCCTTCTCGAAATCATTTCTTGATCCTTGTCGTAGTCGGTTATTGAATTCCACATAAGGCTTTAACCAACATGACTGTTGAAATTGTAGCACCCGATGGATTTTAGTCAGTTTTAACCCATGACTAAGGGCCTGCTTTAAGGTCATGTAATGCACCACATACTGCGTTCGTGATCCAAGGTGAGGAATTAATTTCTTTGTAGAAGAACCCGTAGGCTTGATACACTCAGGTAGGAACGGCAAATCATTATGCAGCTCATGGAGTTCTGTAGGATATTCGAGGTTCACTTCTAAAATGTATCCCAGAGGGTCATCTTCTCGTAGGATTTCCAGGTTGATATCTTCAGGAGAAACCCACTCAAAACCTCCATAAGGAAGGGCGTGGCACATTGCCCAACCATATTGGTTATTAGCATCCTCATACGTAATATATTGTGAGGGTTTACTTGTATCATACTCCTGCATGTAGATGTGGTTTGCCTCTGCATACCGATGAGAAACTTGGCATAATCCTCCTCTTATACCCGCTTCAACCATGAGTAGCTGATCATAATCCTGTAGTAATTCCAGTTCAATTCCTGTGTACAGCAGCATTGCATCCCACGTAAGTCCAGGTGATGTAAAATAATGTGCAGGATCAACTTTGTGGGTTTTCAGAGTCTGTTCCCTAAATGTCTCAAACACATCTGTTAGTAGAAGGACATCCGTAGTTAAGTAGAGGTCACTGTAGTCGCCCATTGTTCTGATGTTGAATTGGCTCCATACGTTTTTTGCATGTTTATACTCTCCATCACTAATTTCTTCTTTGTTTAACTTATTGAAGAATGCCTTCCTCGGAGGAAGTTCTGTTTCACACAAAACATCCCATGATGTGACGTAATCGTAGGGGAACACTCCCTTACGGGTCACCAATTCGATATTCTCTGTTCCAAAGTACTTCAGAGTTTCAGGATATGATGTTAGATTTTTTGCTAATTTATCCAAGCTGGTACTAAGGAAGCGATAGGTATCCACAAAGCGGAGTTTAATGTCACCAACATACTTGGAAAATGATATGTAACTTTCCTCTGAGCTAGGAATAACTTCTACTCTCTCACTAGTACAACCTAATTCTTTAACAATGAAATGGGAGTCATATCCACTCAGGTTATGCATGAAGACAGGAATATAATTGGGCGTTTTGCAAGCGAGATTACACTGATTATGTAGACTTCCTCGGTATTCACCGGTTATATGGTCATGATCCCGTACTTTCCAGTTCTCTCCTGTAAATTCTTTCCCACATAAGTAACATTCTGTAGAACACTCGAAAGATTTTTGCTGCTCATCTGTTAGTGTTAATGGAGAATCAGTTTTGTATACACTATTAATCTTCTTTGCAAGAGAAGTTAAATACTCCATAAACTTCACTGCTGTATCATAACCACGATATACGTAAGGTTCAGTAGGAAGATCGGTCTGTATGCCTTCAATAGAGGCCGAGGATTTGACATATACACAGAAACTCATAGGAATATGATTCTGATATGGAACTGTATAAGATGTTTCAGGATTAGAAGAACAGCTATGGTAAGGACTGAGAATGCTTTCAAAGTCAGCATAGATGACATAAGGCAATTTCAGCATCCTTTCAAAGTTCTTGAATCTAACGATAGACTTCTCCTTTGTTGGCATAACAATCCTGGCAACTCCGTGCTGATTGCATATTTTTCTATGTTCATTTAGCTTCTGCACTCCTCCTCGTCCATGCTGATCATCAAAGTGCGTAAAACAACGTTTGCAGGTATAGATCTTTCCCTTACGTTTAGTTTTCTGTTGATGAATAAGTTTCTCAAAATGCTTTATATAAACGTAATGCAGGCGCCCTACAGCATCACTTAACAGAAGCAGATCACGATGTTCAGTCTGTTCAGCATCTACAACTTTCATAGGAAACACTTGATTCTTTTCATCCAAACCGAAAACGTTTATAGAGATGTTATTTCGTCGTTCAAATTTAGGGATATCTCTCAGGCTCGTAGGAAACGAGACGCAGGAAAAGTCATATATTTCTTGAAAATCCTTATACTTGCTAACACGTTGAGGATCCTTTTGAATGAATTTGGCAAGAACAGCATACATAAAACATTTTTCATCATCATAGTTCTGTGGATTTATGCAGGCTTTCTTCGCTTCTAAAGATGGCGGTAGAGGGATGTAGCTGCTTCCTCTTAGCCCATTATTCTTGTTGATTCTAACTCGAACCCCGTCAACAGCTAATAAAGCCCAGTTGCTTCCTTTAAGTTGACCTTCCTCCATTTCAGTACAAAGTTTCTTGAATTTCCTTTCCAAGATGGCGTCCAAGTCACTTTCTAAAAATATTGCTTGATTTGGTGTTTTAAAGGCTTTATCAGTAGTATCACCAACGGTATTCACAAACTGACATTCAGCCACGAGGTTAATTTTCACACTTTTATGGGTCCTTAGTTGCTTCTGAACGGCTTGAATTATCCGCTGTTTTGATTCTTGGAGATATGTCTTTAGATCCTGGCATGTAGAGCACTGGATGAAAAACGATTTCAGTCGATCCTGGAAAGCTGTTTCATATTCTACGACATCGTCTTCATCAGGAACCATTAACAGCAATTTATGCTTGGTAGGCTCGATCTTGAGTTTCTTAGCAGCACTTATTCTCTCGCATCGTTCTTGGTGCTCATCTCTACGACGTTCAGTACCATAAACGCCATCACAATGTTTACATTCGTAATACTGGCCACATACCAGCTCGTGTCTCTTTTTATTGTAGTTTTTCAGGAAACTCTTATCACATTTACCACACTTAAATTCTTGTATAGCAGCGTCTAACAGAGCTTCCATCGCTTTAATATTCCAGTTTTTGTTATGTGCAGGCTAATTCTCGGGGAATATGTTGCTAAGTAAGTGTCCGATACACCCTTTCAGATCTCTTCACCTTGATAACTTATCAACGCTACTGAAGATGAATTTCACTGCAGGAGCTGATCCGCTAAGCTATAAACACACTAGCGTAATTACAACCTAAGCTCAATAAAGCTCCATTTATACAATTAGCGCAGACCTAAAAGAAAACTTCATCATTCCCACCAATACCGGGGTTCGAAGGTGGCGCTCCTATCGGAGAAAACCTAAAAGAAAACTATTATCTTGCTACCACAGGGGTTCGAAGATGGTTCTACTATTGGAGAAAACCTAAAAGAAAACTATTAATTTTCCAGTTTTCGATTATTCTTTAACTACTATACAATTCACATGTGAGAAAAAATTAGACAAATTAAAATTGAAAAGGAAATAAATAACTAGATTTGAAGATAAAATTTAGACAATTCAAACGAGTATAAACACGACTAAGCTACGCCTTCTAGTTTTAAAGTTACATTAGGAGATTACATTGCCACCCGTAGACACCTCTCCGTCATCTTCAACCACGTGCTCTTGATTCTTTTCACACATATCTTAACCTAGCAGTTCTATTTTCCTCAAGTTCATCTATTGCACTGTTTAACTCATCTAAGGGGCGTCCTTAGGCTCCTTCACTTCATCCTCAACCTCGTGTTCTTGATTCCTTTAGATCCATCTTTAACCTAGTTATGTTTTTGCTATGGACATCATTTCTCTTTTCTTAAGTTCAATTATTTCATCCATCTTGTTATGTTGAGTCTTTTGCTTATATCTTAAACTTTGTGATTAAGTCTTTTGATTTGAAAGTCTATGTATATTGCTTGAGGTCCTCATCCCTTTTGGTCATGGGACAGGTCATGATATATGATTCTTATGGGTTGAGCTTGTCAACACACCTAAAACATTAATATTCAGAGTTATTTAAATTATCCTGCTGAGATTCGAACCATGATCGTAAAGTGTAAATCACCAGTTCAACAGCAAATCAGCCCTAAGGTATGATTGAACACGCTATTTCATTGCGTTACCATTATTAGTTCAAGAGTTATTTAAGATTCAATTTATTTCGACTGAACCGGTAATCGAACCATGGATCACTAGGATACAGAGCCATAAAACATTCACAGCATACGTAAATAAAAATACCTATGGTTTACGCCGCTATTCTAAGTGTAATAGCTCGCAAAATAGATCACAATTACGGAATTTGATGAACGCCGGGAATCGAACCAAGGATCTTCTCCGCTAAAACATAATAGGATGTGATTAACCGCAAAAAGTATCGCCATATAAAGTTAATTTCACCACTCTAGACACATTGGTTACAGAGATATTCAGATTAACTGATCCAGGAATCGAACCAGGGACCCTCGAATTCTACATTGTCAGCATATGATTAACAATGAAGTTAATGTTTATTTCAGTGCTCTAGTTCTATTGGTCACAGAGATATTCAAATTAAACGATTTAGCACTCGAACCGAGGATTCCAGGTATACGGTATAAACCCAGCAGATACCACTTAACTATATAAAATTTATAAAGTTTGTTAGAACCCGATCACATAATTAGTTTCAGAGTTATAACGGTATTAAGAGTGCTCACTTGCGCGAGAGTCGAACCCAGGATGGGGACAATTTACCTACCTGCCCTCAGGCGTGATAGATAGAAACGATGGTGGTTAGCTCGTTGTTGCACTAAAAGCAATTTACCTACCTGCCCTCAGGCATGATAGATAGAAACGGTGGTGGTTAGCTCGTTGTTGCACTAAAAGCAATTTACCTACCTGCCCTCAGGCATGATAGATAGAAACGGTGGTGGTTAGCTCGTTGTTGCACTAAAAGCAGTAGGGGATAAATGTATGTTCAAACACAGATTCAAGGTCATCCAGGCGGCTCTATGTCTAGACATATGACGCAACGCCTGTCAATGCCATCCAGTAAGTAAACATGTTTACTTCCTAATTAACCTTGAATTGCCTCAGGAAACTAAATATATTTATCCCCTACTGCTTTTAGTGCAACAACGAGCTAACCACCACCGTTTCTATCTATCATGCCTGAGGGCAGGTAGGTAAATTGCTTTTAGTGCAACAACGAGCTAACCACCATCGTTTCTATCTATCACGCCTGAGGGCAGGTAGGTAAATTGTCCCCATCCTGGGTTCGACTCTCGCGCAAGTGAGCACTCTTAATACCGTTATAACTCTGAAACTAATTATGTGATCGGGTTCTAACAAACTTTATAAATTTTATATAGTTAAGTGGTATCTGCTGGGTTTATACCGTATACCTGGAATCCTCGGTTCGAGTGCTAAATCGTTTAATTTGAATATCTCTGTGACCAATAGAACTAGAGCACTGAAATAAACATTAACTTCATTGTTAATCATATGCTGACAATGTAGAATTCGAGGGTCCCTGGTTCGATTCCTGGATCAGTTAATCTGAATATCTCTGTAACCAATGTGTCTAGAGTGGTGAAATTAACTTTATATGGCGATACTTTTTGCGGTTAATCACATCCTATTATGTTTTAGCGGAGAAGATCCTTGGTTCGATTCCCGGCGTTCATCAAATTCCGTAATTGTGATCTATTTTGCGAGCTATTACACTTAGAATAGCGGCGTAAACCATAGGTATTTTTATTTACGTATGCTGTGAATGTTTTATGGCTCTGTATCCTAGTGATCCATGGTTCGATTACCGGTTCAGTCGAAATAAATTGAATCTTAAATAACTCTTGAACTAATAATGGTAACGCAATGAAATAGCGTGTTCAATCATACCTTAGGGCTGATTTGCTGTTGAACTGGTGATTTACACTTTACGATCATGGTTCGAATCTCAGCAGGATAATTTAAATAACTCTGAATATTAATGTTTTAGGTGTGTTGACAAGCTCAACCCATAAGAATCATATATCATGACCTGTCCCATGACCAAAAGGGATGAGGACCTCAAGCAATATACATAGACTTTCAAATCAAAAGACTTAATCACAAAGTTTAAGATATAAGCAAAAGACTCAACATAACAAGATGGATGAAATAATTGAACTTAAGAAAAGAGAAATGATGCCCATAGCAAAAACATAACTAGGTTAAAGATGGATCTAAAGGAATCAAGAACACGAGGTTGAGGATGAAGTGAAGGAGCCTAAGGACGCCCCTTAGATGAGTTAAACAGTGCAATAGATGAACTTGAGGAAAATAGAACTGCTAGGTTAAGATATGTGTGAAAAGAATCAAGAGCACGTGGTTGAAGATGACGGAGAGGTGTCTACGGGTGGCAATGTAATCTCCTAATGTAACTTTAAAACTAGAAGGCGTAGCTTAGTCGTGTTTATACTCGTTTGAATTGTCTAAATTTTATCTTCAAATCTAGTTATTTATTTCCTTTTTCAATTTTAATTTGTCTAATTTTTTCTCACATGTGAATTGTATAGTAGTTAAAGAATAATCGAAAACTGGAAAATTAATAGTTTTCTTTTAGGTTTTCTCCAATAGTAGAACCATCTTCGAACCCCTGTGGTAGCAAGATAATAGTTTTCTTTTAGGTTTTCTCCGATAGGAGCGCCACCTTCGAACCCCGGTATTGGTGGGAATGATGAAGTTTTCTTTTAGGTCTGCGCTAATTGTATAAATGGAGCTTTATTGAGCTTAGGTTGTAATTACGCTAGTGTGTTTATAGCTTAGCGGATCAGCTCCTGCAGTGAAATTCATCTTCAGTAGCGTTGATAAGTTATCAAGGTGAAGAGATCTGAAAGGGTGTATCGGACACTTACTTAGCAACATATTCCCCGAGAATTAGCCTGCACATAACAAAAACTGGAATATTAAAGCGATGGAAGCTCTGTTAGACGCTGCTATACAAGAATTTAAGTGTGGTAAATGTGATAAGAGTTTCCTGAAAAACTACAATAAAAAGAGACACGAGCTGGTATGTGGCCAGTATTACGAATGTAAACATTGTGATGGCGTTTATGGTACTGAACGTCGTAGAGATGAGCACCAAGAACGATGCGAGAGAATAAGTGCTGCTAAGAAACTCAAGATCGAGCCTACCAAGCATAAATTGCTGTTAATGGTTCCTGATGAAGACGATGTCGTAGAATATGAAACAGCTTTCCAGGATCGACTGAAATCGTTTTTCATCCAGTGCTCTACATGCCAGGATCTAAAGACATATCTCCAAGAATCAAAACAGCGGATAATTCAAGCCGTTCAGAAGCAACTAAGGACCCATAAAAGTGTGAAAATTAACCTCGTGGCTGAATGTCAGTTTGTGAATACCGTTGGTGATACTACTGATAAAGCCTTTAAAACACCAAATCAAGCAATATTTTTAGAAAGTGACTTGGACGCCATCTTGGAAAGGAAATTCAAGAAACTTTGTACTGAAATGGAGGAAGGTCAACTTAAAGGAAGCAACTGGGCTTTATTAGCTGTTGACGGGGTTCGAGTTAGAATCAACAAGAATAATGGGCTAAGAGGAAGCAGCTACATCCCTCTACCGCCATCTTTAGAAGCGAAGAAAGCCTGCATAAATCCACAGAACTATGATGATGAAAAATGTTTTATGTATGCTGTTCTTGCCAAATTCATTCAAAAGGATCCTCAACGTGTTAGCAAGTATAAGGATTTTCAAGAAATATATGACTTTTCCTGCGTCTCGTTTCCTACGAGCCTGAGAGATATCCCTAAATTTGAACGACGAAATAACATCTCTATAAACGTTTTCGGTTTGGATGAAAAGAATCAAGTGTTTCCTATGAAAGTTGTAGATGCTGAACAGACTGAACATCGTGATCTGCTTCTGTTAAGTGATGCTGTAGGGCGCCTGCATTACGTTTATATAAAGCATTTTGAGAAACTTATTCATCAACAGAAAACTAAACGTAAGGGAAAGATCTACACCTGCAAACGTTGTTTTACGCACTTTGATGATCAGCATGGACGAGGAGGAGTGCAGAAGCTAAATGAACATAGAAAAATATGCAATCAGCACGGAGTTGCCAGGATTGTTATGCCAACAAAGGAGAAGTCTATCGTTAGATTCAAGAACTTTGAAAGGATGCTGAAATTGCCTTATGTCATCTATGCTGACTTTGAAAGCATTCTCAGTCCTTACCATAGCTGTTCTTCTAATCCTGAAACATCTTATACAGTTCCATATCAGAATCATATTCCTATGAGTTTCTGTGTATATGTCAAATCCTCGGCCTCTATTGAAGGCATACAGACCGATCTTCCTACTGAACCTTACGTATATCGTGGTTATGATACAGCAGTGAAGTTTATGGAGTATTTAACTTCTCTTGCAAAGAAGATTAATAGTGTATACAAAACTGATTCTCCATTAACACTAACAGATGAGCAGCAAAAATCTTTCGAGTGTTCTACAGAATGTTACTTATGTGGGAAAGAATTTACAGGAGAGAACTGGAAAGTACGGGATCATGACCATATAACCGGTGAATACCGAGGAAGTCTACATAATCAGTGTAATCTCGCTTGCAAAACGCCCAATTATATTCCTGTCTTCATGCATAACCTGAGTGGATATGACTCCCATTTCATTGTTAAAGAATTAGGTTGTACTAGTGAGAGAGTAGAAGTTATTCCTAGCTCAGAGGAAAGTTACATATCATTTTCCAAGTATGTTGGTGACATTAAACTCCGCTTTGTGGATACCTATCGCTTCCTTAGTACCAGCTTGGATAAATTAGCAAAAAATCTAACATCATATCCTGAAACTCTGAAGTACTTTGGAACAGAGAATATCGAATTGGTGACCCGTAAGGGAGTGTTCCCCTACGATTACGTCACATCATGGGATGTTTTGTGTGAAACAGAACTTCCTCCGAGGAAGGCATTCTTCAATAAGTTAAACAAAGAAGAAATTAGTGATGGAGAGTATAAACATGCAAAAAACGTATGGAGCCAATTCAACATCAGAACAATGGGCGACTACAGTGACCTCTACTTAACTACGGATGTCCTTCTACTAACAGATGTGTTTGAGACATTTAGGGAACAGACTCTGAAAACCCACAAAGTTGATCCTGCACATTATTTTACATCACCTGGACTTACGTGGGATGCAATGCTGCTGTACACAGGAATTGAACTGGAATTACTACAGGATTATGATCAGCTACTCATGGTTGAAGCGGGTATAAGAGGAGGATTATGCCAAGTTTCTCATCGGTATGCAGAGGCAAACCACATCTACATGCAGGAGTATGATACAAGTAAACCCTCACAATATATTACGTATGAGGATGCTAATAACCAATATGGTTGGGCAATGTGCCACGCCCTTCCTTATGGAGGTTTTGAGTGGGTTTCTCCTGAAGATATCAACCTGGAAATCCTACGAGAAGATGACCCTCTGGGATACATTTTAGAAGTGAACCTCGAATATCCTACAGAACTCCATGAGCTGCATAATGATTTGCCGTTCCTACCTGAGTGTATCAAGCCTACGGGTTCTTCTACAAAGAAATTAATTCCTCACCTTGGATCACGAACGCAGTATGTGGTGCATTACATGACCTTAAAGCAGGCCCTTAGTCATGGGTTAAAACTGACTAAAATCCATCGGGTGCTACAATTTCAACAGTCATGTTGGTTAAAGCCTTATGTGGAATTCAATAACCGACTACGACAAGGATCAAGAAATGATTTCGAGAAGGATCTTTACAAACTTTTTAACAATGCCATGTTTGGAAAAACTATGGAAAACATCAGAAACCGACTGAATATACGACTTGTCACCGATTGGAAGACATTGGAAAAACTAGTTGCTAAGCCTACATTTATTGATAGAACTATATATGGGCCTAATCTGGCTGCAGTCCACATGGCGTCGCGGGAGATAGTCTTCAACAAGCCTATATACATTGGGATGTGTGTGCTGGATATCTCGAAGACCTTGATGTATTGGTATCATTATGATGTGCTAATGCCGTATTACGGACTTGAAAATCTGAAGCTCATGTACATGGATACCGACTCTTTCATCCATCGCGTGACCACTAGAGATGTATACCAGGATAAGTTACGTTTTCTGGAACATCTGGATACTGCTGATTATCCTAGCGACCACATATGCCACTCTACAAAAAATAAGAAAGTGCTGGGAAAGTTTAAAGATGAAGGAAATGGAAAAATCATTAATCGTTTTGTTGGACTGAGACCGAAGATGTATGCTCTCGACATCGATGGAGGTGTGATCAAGAAGATAAAAGGCATAAAGCATAGCGCCATTAAACAATACATCACCTTTGAGAGCTATTTGGACTGTCTTAAAAGCAGAGAAATCATAAGAACGCCAATGAACTTAATTCTGTCTCGTCAACATAATGTTACATCAGTGGAAGTGAACAAAATATCCTTATCCCCACATGATGACAAAAGAGTAATTGCAGATGATGGAATATCCACATATGCCCATGGACATTACCGTGCTGTGAATAATGAATGAAATAAGAAGGTCTAAAACAGAAAAACTGATTTCCCATCTCAAGAAGCAGCAAACCCTGGTGCGCAGCTGACATCTAGTCATGAAAGCCTGAATAATAAGAGCAGAGGAAGGCATTAAGTCTACCGTTCAGAAAAACAAAAATTCTGACGCTGGTCCCAAGTCCAGATAAAAAGACGAGGGATGTCTACCTCATTGCATAAGCTAACTGAGCACACTTTAATTAATGTTAAATAGGTAAATTAAAAAGGATCTACTACCTCATAATATGAAATAACCTTGAAAACATTTTAATTAGTATAAAAAGATTTAAGTAGTTGAAGTTAGCCTAAAAAGATCCCTGAAATGTACAAAAAGCTCAGAACATCTGGAAAGGCATGACAATAGCATTAGAACGTTGGTTTAGCATTACGAAATATTACAAGAGTATGAAGACATCAATCCGAATGAAGAACCGTATGAAGAATGTACGCACAGATGATTACGAATACACCTCTAACAGGAACGAAGATATCTATAGCTGTCAAACGTTTAGCTATGAACCCTACGACTCTTAACCCTAGAGTTCCCAGATAATATCTCAACACCTAACCTCTAGACACTACAGCTTTAAACCGTTAGCTATGAAGCCTACAACTCTTAACCCTAGAGCCCTCAGATCATACCTCAATACGTATCCTCTAGATCCTACAGCCTTAACATTAGACCGAGAACTCTAACTTCGAATCCATAAGACCTAACCACCAAAGCTACAGCCCTTAACCTCAAGACCTGTGGGTTTAAGCTATACATCCTTTAAACCCCAGGCCTTAAGATCGTACCTCAAGACTTAACCTCGTGACCAAGAGAGATGAGCACCTTAACCAATATACATAGCCTTTCAGAGCAAAAGACTTAATAACGAAGCTTAAGATATAAGCATAAGGCCTCAAAACATAACAAGATGGAATAGAGATCTTGAAATCATAGAGAAGGTACGAAGAACAAGAATCCCTAGCAACAAAAAAACTCTATGGTTAGGAAAACAGAAGCAGTTACACAAATAGCTAAATTTACTATATAAACGCACCTAATCAGCATATATACCTCTAGCAGTGCCAAAAATAGTTCTAGGAGCTCTAACATCAGCATGCCTCAAGAATTTTACACCATACGTACAAGTAGTTAGCGGAATACAAAATAGTTGAGCTTGAAAGATATGGGTTATATAAAGGGAAAATGAACATGCTTAGGATAGGCTGAGGAGGAAAGAGTAGAACAGCTTGAGAAAAGAGAAAGGATGTCAATAGCAAAAAGAATTAGGATAAGGAGCTGTGAAAGATGGCAAAAACAAAGAAGTATATTAGGTTAGGTTAAAGTGCGAGAATAGAGGAACATAAGGACAGAAAACAGGTTAACAGATGCAACAAATGATGCCAATAGCAGATACACAGCTAGGTTAGGTTAAAGAATGATGAAAGAAGGCAACAACAAAAAGGAGTATATTAGGTTAGGTTAAAGTGGCAAAATAGAGGAACTTCAGGAAAGAGAACTGCTGAGTTAGGTTAGGTTAGGTTAGATTATGTTAAAGAATGATGAAAGAAGGTGAAAAAGGGTATATTAGGGTAGGTTACAGTGGTAGAATACATTACCATAAGAAGAAAAGAGAACGGATGCCAATAGCACAAATAGCTAGGTTAAAGAATGATGAAAGAAGACAAAAACAAAAAAGAGGATGTTAGCTTCAGTTACAGCGGGGTAGAATAAAATACCTTAAGAATAAAAAAGAGAACTGTCAGGTTAGGCTATGTTAGGTTGGTTTATAGTACTATGAAATAGTAAAGCATAAATGTAGGACTTGCCTCAAGATTAACAACCTTTAGACGCTGGACTAGCAAAGTGAACTTCAAAATCATAAGACCATACCTCAACCTATACAACAAAGCCAAACGATCCTACAGCCTTTATACTCCTAACCAACAACCTTTAGCTATAAACCCTACAACTCTTAAACCTAGAGCCCCAGATCATAACTCAAGACCTAACCACTAAATCCTACGGGAATTAACCTCCCAGACCAACAGCCTTACCTTTGGAAAGATGCAACTCTTAACCCTAGAGACCCCAGATCATACCTCAAGACCTAACCTCCAATCACACAGTATTAATCTCCAGACCAGTAGCTTTTACCTGTGAAAAACCTGCAACTGTTAACCCTAGAGCTCGCCCTCCCCAGAACATTACTTGAGACCCGACCTCTAATTCCTACAGATTTCAACCTACCAGACCAACAGTGAAAACTACCTGTGAAAGCCTGCAACTCTTAATCCTAGAGCCTCAGATCATACCTTGAGACCTAACCACTAAATCCTACACTTACTATTGTTCACACCAGCATTTTTTACCTGTGAAAAGCATGCAACTCTTAACCCTAGACCCTCAGATCATACCTCAAGACCAAACCACTAAATCCTACAGCTATTAACCTCCCAGACCAACAGCTTTACCTGAGAAAACCTGAAACACTTAACCCTAGAGTCCCAAACGTTATCTCAAGACCTAACCTCTAAATCCTATAGCTATTAGCTTCCCAGACCAACAGCCTTACCTGTGAAAACCTACAACAGTTAACCCTAGAGCCCCCCAGATTATACCTCAAGACCTAGCATCATGATCTACAGCAAATTAAGAGGACTGACTAAACCTCTGAACACTGTCAAAATATCCTAAATACATAGATTGCGCATGGCCGCCATCTTGCTCATAAACTGTTGCGCCAGAACACTCTCTAATACCCTACTCCCAGTTATAATCTTTGTCAGGGTAATAAGGTCTTCCGAAACATGAATGTCTGGTAACTCTAAACTCGATGTATCCTGTACTCATTTGAACATCATTCCATTCATCGTCCGATACGACTTAACGTTGGAGGTTTTCTCTTGTCCTGAAGCATGAATGTCTGGTAACTCTAAGCTCGATGTATCCTGTACTCATTTGAACATCATTCCATTCATCGTCCGATACGACTTAACGTTGGAGGTTTTCTCTTGTCCTGAAGCATGAATGTCTGGTAACTCTAAGCTCGATGTATCCTGTACTCATTTGAACATCATTCCATTCATCGTCCGATACGACTTAACGTTGGAGGTTTTCTCTTATCCCGAAAGATGAATGTCTAGTAACTCTAAGCTCTATGTACCCTGTACTCATTTGAACGTCATTTCATTCATCGTCTGATATGACTTAACGTTGGAGGTTTTCTCTTATCCCGAAAGATGAATGTCTAGTAACTCTAAGCTCTATGTACCCTGTACTCATTTGAACGTCATTTCATTCATCGTCTGATATGACTTAACGTTGGAGGTTTTCTCTTATCCTGAAAGATGAATGTCTAGTAATTCTAAGCTCTATGTACCCTGTACTCATTTGAAAATCATTTCATTCATCGTCCGATATGACTTAACGTTGGAGGTTTTCTCTCATACTGAAAGATGAATGGTAACTCTAAGGTCTATGTACCCTGTACTCATTTGAACATCATTTCATTCATCGTCCGATATGACTTAACGTTGGAGGTTTTCTCTTATCCTGAAAGATGAATGTCTGGTAAATCTAAGCTCTATGTACCCTGCACTCATTTGAACATCATTTCATTCATCGTCCGATATGACTTAACGTTGGAGGTTTTGTCTTATCCTGAAAGATGAATGTCTGGTAACTCTAAGCTCTATGTATCCTGTACTCATTTGAACATCATTTCATTCATCGTCCGATATGACTTAACGTTGGAGGTTTTCTCTTATCCTGAAAGATGAATGTCTGGTAACTCTAAGCTCTATATACCCTGTACTCATTTGAACATCAGTTCATTCATCTTCCGATATGACTTAACGTTGGAGGTTTGGTCTTATCCTGAAAGATGAATGTCTGGTAACTCTAAGCTCTATGTATCCTGTACTCATTTGAACATCATTTCATTCATCGTCCGATATGACTTAACGTTGGAGGTTTTGTCTTATCCTGAAAGATGAATGTCTGGTAAATCTAAGCTCTATGTATCCTGTACTCATTTGAACATTATTTCATTCATCTTCCGAAATGACTTAACTTTGGAGGTTTTCTCTTATCCTGAGAGACGAATGTCTGGTAACTCTAAGCTCTATATACCCTGTACTCATTTGAACATCAGTTCATTCATCGTCCGATATGACTTAACGTTCGAGGTTTTCCCTTATCCTGAAAGATGAATGTCTGGTAATTCGAAGCTCTAAAAACAAATAAACAAATAACCTTACAATTTCTTCTGGCAGAACCATGAAACTAGGTTCCTTTAACACTGGTTCAACTACTAAATGTACTTTAAATTTGCGACAGCATATCTACGATCTAAATGTTGAAACAGTAAGAGTACTTAAATATAAATTTATCTATTCCCATTCCAAACAATTTTGAGTTAATTAAAATCTAAGATCTTAAAATTCAGAAATCCCCACAGATCTTTGATATCAGCAAGCAAAGTCAGGTAATAATATTAAAGAGAGTGGTTTGTTGCAGTGCATGAAACAACATAGCAGCGATGCAATATTTCGTCACTTGCAGTCGAGAAGTTGCTATTTTAGCCTAACGAGGCACGTAAACCGGCCGAGAAAACAAAAAACGGTGCACGGAATGTAAACATGTAATATTGGAGTAGCGGAAGAGAGGGAAAGTAATGAAAGTGTGTGAATTAAAACTGGAACTTCATGGTTCGAATCTCACTACGTGACTGGTTCGACCTCTGCTTGCAGGTGTCAAGGTCATTGACTCGCTTTTTATTCACAGCTTCTGTAAGAATGGATTATTACATATCATCTGTGTGCCGAGCGAGGTGTTCCACGAGGCTGGACCGTTACTCTCACTTTGAGTTTTTGTGGTTATCCATGGTCGATCAGCCAATGCTCTATGATTTTATCTGTATTTTATTTATCTTTAATTACAGAGCGGGATGGCTCAGGCGGTTTCGTCTGCAACCCGCATTTGGGAGGTCCACTTTCGATTTCTCTGACCATGTGTCTTTCGTGGGTTTTCCCGGTTCGCTAGACGAATGTTGGGTAGGTTAATTACATCTCCTAAATTTCTTGTTCTTCCATTTCACATCTATTTCCCGTAGGGGAGGGGACCCGTCCCCTGTAACTGCCGTGGTGCGAGCGCTGCGGACCCATAGCACTCGTGGTAGAGTCTGTCTAGTCAACGCGAGTGCAGTTGCCGCTCAAAGGAAACGTACCCTACCGCCCACTAATGACCGTCATAAATCTATCTCCACACTTCAGAAATGGAACACTGTCGTTGAGGACCAATAACAACCCTGATTTTCTGCAAAGTACAGTCGCATGTTTACTCCACGTGGAGTCTCAGTTGCCAAAGTTCCAACTTCCAGTTGATCTGTTTCATTACATACAGAAATTCGTTGTGTGTCACGATGTGGAGACCGTAGGAGGGAAATGCAGTGGTAAATGCAAATGAAGTAGTAGATAACGTTCAGTCAAGTGAAAATAATCAAAGTGAAGACAATAGTGTGAATAACTGGGCCGAGTTATATTACTGGAAAAGCCTCAAAAAAAAAAAAAAAGTTATAACGGGAACTGTTTCTAAGCAAATCCAAGCGCTTGTTTTGAACACATATAAATATGTGCTGACAAATAATCTTGGTAAGGGGTCATGCAATGAACCTGATGATAAATTCTGGGTATTCACAGAAATACAGTAAGAAATATTGTGACGAAAGGAATACCAAAGAGGCCGATCAAGTGTGGAGAAAAAAAAAAGGAAACGTTTCTCTAACGTTTCTATAATTTCACATGCGATTTAATTCGCCGAGAAATTTATAGATTCTATGCAAAAGGAAGAGCTCCCACCTTAGACGAATTGGATGCACATTTGCAAGAAATTTGTGATTTTCCTTATGGGCACTGCACTTTCTGCGGCCTTCTAAAGAAGCTGGGTTTCAAATACCGCACTTTGAATAAGATAAGGGTTATTATGGAATCCAGTACAACTGTAGCTTGGCGATATATATCGACATATATATTTGTCAAAACTAAGGAAGTTTCGGAGTAATGGACATAAGATAAATTATTTAGACGAAACCTCGCACGATACCCATAACGTATCGAGAAAGTTGGCAATCTTGCAGATAGGACTGGGAGAAGGAGGGCCGGTGTTGTGAAACGATTATAAGGGTTCATCGAAAGAGTCGGCCGAACTGCACTCGCGTTAACTAAATAGACTTTACCTCCTACATTACCAGAGGAACCTCGGGTGAACATTCAAGCCCCTCCCGAATGGCAGAAGTTCGGATTAGTTTGGATTCGAGGGGCAGTGTGTTCCCGTCACCCGCGGGAAATTGGATACCTCCGGTCAGGCTACGGCCACCCGGAGGGGGCAGAGGGTTGCCTAGAATGTCCCAGGTACTTGTTTGCAGAGCTAGTAGAAGGTGTGCTAGATCACCAGGCGGCCCCACCGAGGTTATTCGGTAGACTTCCATACGGGGTTGATGCGCGTAAGTGGCGTATCCACTTCCACCCGTCTTGAGACGGGAGGGGCTTTTTAGGCCCGAGGTATTGCGCCAAGAAAAGATCCCCGGAGTTTTCCATCGCTCCCGAGTTGATAGAGGCAGAAGTCTTTGGACTATCGGGTAGACCTCGCGATGAAATTTCATCTCTATTATCATTTCGCATAATTTCTCATCTGGTAGTCTATTTGAGGGTAAAGGTATTCGACGGGTGACTCGGCGCTGCATGGCAGCTGAGTAAAAGTTCTTCCCCTGGAGAACGTTTTCCGGTCTGGAAGCCCGGTCTGGTGGGGACGTTTACGGACCACAGTAGGGTGAGTTGCCTGTTGTACTGGCCTGTCGGGGAGTTTCCAAGTGATCCAGTATAGGAACCCTGCCCTCTGCTGGTCGGCTGCCCCCTCTCTCCTTTCGCCTAATCATTGCTTCCGAGGATGCCGAACTTGGGGATAGGTACAATGGACCAAGTTTGGACCTCGGTGCTGAATCCCCTCCAGTGGGCCTAGTCCAGTTCCTTTAATTCATTTCCCTTCTCATGTTTGAGGCATCTTCGTGACGTAAGACAGCACTGCAGATGCTTGCCCAAAGGACAGAGAATTCTCCGAGGAAACTGCTGCCTTTACCGCCAGATTCTTCGCCTCTAAGTAGCTAATGCAGACTGTCATATGTTAGGGTCTTCCGCCCAATTATCTGGGATACTGTGGAAAGAGTTCTGTTAATTATTCTTGTTTACGAGACAGATAAAAGCCTATTCTACCTATACCACAAAAATAAAACTGATTCTGTTTAAAACACACAATTTATGATAATTTTTACCGTCGTTAGCTATTTCAAATATATTGGTTTGACTTTTTCAATACTTTATTCATATGTTTCATCACTGAACATGGTGAAGCAGCGGTAAGTTGTGCGATCTGCAATCGAGAGGTTGCAGGTTCGATTACCATAGATTGATCGTTCTTGCTTTGGTTATTCCATGGTAGAAGCTGAATTTAACAATCAAGTTTGGTTTTTGTTTTCGAGTTTATACTGTTGAGAAGCACCGGCGATAATTTCTTTTTGGATGCAGTTTTTGGATTGAGTGCAAGGAATATTTTTATGTTCTTTAAGTAGCTGGTTAGTAAAAGTAAAAACATACTTTGTAGATTTTT
Source organism: Mantis religiosa (assembly GCA_030765055.1). NCBI lineage: Eukaryota > Metazoa > Arthropoda > Insecta > Mantodea > Mantidae > Mantis > Mantis religiosa. Next base: position 4,937,015 of record CM060949.1, read on the forward strand.
GTTCTAATTAAGTGTAAACTATCAAACGATTCACATGGAGTTAACAGATTTTAATCATTGTGAAACTCTTAAATTTAAAAATAAAGAAAAATTGCTAGTTGCTTTGTTCTAATTAATTATAAGGGGTACCCACTAATTACAAAATGCCACTAGAAACACTGGTTCGCAAAAATAGAAACTTCTCACGTGATGTCACAGAAGTAACGCTACATTTTCTCAGCTGCTGTGTTTTCTGAACGTGTTTCTTTGAGAGCTACCCGAATGGAATTCTAGGTTACAGTTAACATGAAATAGAACTCATATTATTCTAATGTTAAATCACTTTAACATTGTGTTAAAATTTAAAATCGTTTCCATAATCACTTTTCTACGAGTAGAAATATACAATCTGCAGAAGTACAGGCTACGAGCTAGAAGTTTATCTGAAGGGCCTAGACAAAAACGTGCTTTACAGATTCGAGATAAAGACAGGGAGATGCCTAAAGCTTCCAAGAAGAAGAATAAGCCTCAGTAGAGACGAACAAACACTGTTCAAGGTGATAAGTTGGAAAAATCACAGTTACGACTGGGAAATACGATATTATTTGTAAGTGACTGTACACTGCGTCAATATCCTTTCCTTTGTGGTGCGCTTACGACTTAATTCAACTAATTTTCTCTGTATTTTCGTTCTGAATCGTACCACATGCATGTATAAATATTCTATGCCACAGTCATAAAAAGACCCTTGCAACATTACAATAAGAAGGTAACCAGCGGCAATTTGAAAGGATTACTGAATTTAACATGCTATCGAGACATTTGCTTACATAATAACCTTATTTACATAAAAATTTCATAATGCATAACAGAGTGCTTTGCAATTCATAGCAACGGAAGCCACCAGCAACTGCAGGAACGTTTTCGGCGCTCAATTTTCCAATTTACTCGGCGTCGTTGGCCATTATTACGTGATCACAATTCAGCTTTTTGATACTTGGCCATGTAGGCATATTCCATCCATCGGGAGATACTAGGATATACGCGTTCTGAGGACCCACGAATCTGTTAAAGAAACCCTGATTCTTAATTCATTGTTCTCCTAAAATCTAAAGGGAACTGATTTCTCTATCCGTTTCATTTTAATTGAAACAGCGTTTACAGAAGCACTAATTTAACTATCTATACTTTCGTTTCAAATATTTAAAGTAATTCCCTTTTACTGTCTTGAAATTCCATTCATTGCATAGCCATCGAAAACTGGTTAACGAAACTGATTATTCTGTAAGTCTTTGAAATTACTTAGGTTAAACAGTTAAGGTAAGCGCGGGTAAATCAAAACAACATTTTGTAAGTCTTTCACAAAAGCCTTATTTGTCACGTAAATATGAACGCTTTTACCTTATATTGAAGCCTGGAAATTCTAGGTTATGTTAAATGCTAAAGTTTTCGATGAAGAATTTTCTGTATATTTCCGTTCTCATTTTTATTCCGAGCAGAAACAAATTCTAATCGCCCGCAATAGGATTGGCGTAGCGGACGAATCGGAATGGAACATTCAATTTCAGTGTATAATGTAATCATGAGAACAAAATAACACATTTCTACACTTGTATATCTTTATGTATCTCACATACTTTTTCTACATATGAATTGTTTCATTTACACAGCGTCTACACAGATTTCGTGGTAGCATTCTCCATTTTTCTGGGCTCATTTGAACATTTCATTCATCCTCCGATATGTCTTAACGTTAGAGAACGCAAATAAAAAAAAAATAATTGAATCCCCGCACAACCTTCGCACGTTGTTTTAGCGGTATTTATTTTTGCCCGTTGGCAGCACTGGATAAGTAGCCATCATAACAAGGAGGATTATGGATGTAGGAAAGTCTGTATTTTCTTACTGTACAAGATTCTGGAGCAATTTCAGTGCACTTTCGTTATAAATCAATCTTAAACGAGCTTAAAATATATCAAAATACCAGAAATGGAGCAATCATATACCTCCTTTCCGTAAAAGAAGCTCGATTTGTCACATAGACTGACAAAACACAATCGTATTACTTAACTGTCTTGTACAACGAGGTCTACCCGAAAGACCTAAGACTCCGGCCTCGATCAACCCAGGAGCGATGGAAATACTCCGGGGCTCTTTCCTTGCGGCAACACTTGTTTAAGTTCCCCCATCTCAAGAGTGGTGGAAGTGTAAACGCCACTTATGCGCATCAACCCCGCAGGGAAGACTACCGAAAACCTCGGTGGAGCCGCCTGGTGATCTAGCACACCTTCTACTAGCTCTGCAGGCTAGTACCTGGGACTTATGAGGCAACCCTCTACCCCCTCCGGGCGGCCGAGGCCTGGCCGAAGGTACCCGATCTCCCACTTGTATCGGGACACACTGCCCCCTTGAGTCCAACCCAATCCGAACAACTCCCATTCGGGAGGGGCTCGGCAGTTCCTCTAGTAACGTCAGAGGTACCACGAATGCTATGGTTCCACAGCGCTCGCACCACAGCAGCTGAAGGGAACAGATCCCCTTCCCCACGGGGATTTAACAGTCTCAGATAGTTAACTTCTTCGTTCCAACACAATACACTACCGTCACTTAGGGAGCAGATTTTGAAAATAACTAATCCTAGTCACCCGAATTACCCGTGCTTACCTTTATCAAATTATACAAAATCTGTTCAGAATTTCACAGGTTATTTGCAGAAAATGGAATATATTCATTTTGTTTTCATATTCTCGAAAGAATCCTAAAATGTGTGAATTATGTGCCAAGTTCGCACCAACTATTATACTTAAGGGTATAGGAATAAACCGATTTGTAATATTCTAGGACATGAGAGCTTCTAGGTCTTGTTTACTACCTGTTGGGAAAGTCTTTGCGCAGAAGCTGACGTGCTTGTGAGGTTTCATGAAACGTTTCGGCAATCATTCATTATTCAAAACAAAACACTGCTTCTGAAAGGTGCTACGCGACAGCCAGCACCAGTGGGTAAAAAAGAAAAAAAAGTAGGCAGAGTAGGCTCAAAAATTCCAGCGGCGACATTGGAGAGGAAATTAATAGCGAACCGTCGGAAGGTTTGATCGCCTGCTGTTTAGTAAAGTATGTTGGAAGGACGGACAACAATGTATTTTGTCAAGGTGTTACATCGCAACAAAAAGACTGTAATAATGACGATAACTTGCCCCTAGTGACGTCATGACGTGGACAGATGACGAGCGCGGTGCGACACCTGCTGCATATACACACGTGCTTGTAAAAATGTAAACTCCGGCGACCGCATCCATTGTTGCCGTGGCGCCCCTGGCCATCACTTGTTTGAGCCCAATTAGCTCACGAGATATCACAACTTTCGGACACTCTTAGATTTTGGACGAGTAGTTATAGTACTCGGTATTTAAATTACAAAGAGATTTCAAGAAAATCTCCCTCCCCCCCCCCCCCCCCAACCTAGCTATGCTTCATATGAAGAATGTCTGCTTGATTTTCTTAAAATTGGCGTTAACGTTTTATATTAACATACCCTCTGATTAAGATATTTAAATCAATAAAATGGATTTCTTGAACTTTCTAGGAAATCTTGGTGAGGTGCTCTTTGTTCTGAATGACTTTTGTGTAATTTTCTAAACCTAGTAAACCTAAAAGAGAGAGATAGAAAATTATTAGACACAGAAATTGTTGTTTTTATGGCTTTATTTTGAAAGTCAATCCATTACAATATATAGGAAACTAAACAATCACAATTGGTTACCTTAAAGGTGTAATTACTATGAGTTAACTAGTTAATTATGAATTAATGAGTTAAGAGTTCATTGTCTTGCATTCCAGTAGAATTTACAAATGATCGAAAATACTGTAAATGAAACTTATGTGAAACCAATAATAAAATGTGGAAGTGAGGTCTTCGTCTCTGCTGCAGGAAAAAAATTTGGGCACACTCTTCGTATTCACAGAGAACTAAATTCATACAAAACTATCCACCAAATCACTTAAAAAATACAAATGCCACCCATAGAAACATGCCATAATCTTCTGAGGAATTTAGGACCAAACCTATCTACTACAGGAAAGGAAATAATAAATCTCCTGGAATATATTTACTTAGACTGACCATACCCTGGGTTCCATCAAGAAGAAAGAGACTAATTACTAATTTACTAAAGCATGTCATTATATAACAAAGTTTTATCCGCCAACATAACAAAACACACCATTACGCGATACTTTTGTTACTGAAAAGTAGACCTTTTATTGTTAGATATGAATAATCTCTGTAAAGAGTCGAATTATCTCTACTAGAGTCAATATGAAACAGTAGGCCTTTTACTGTTAGACATGAGTAATCTCTGTAAAGAGTTCAATTATCTCTACCAGAGTCAATATAGCAGATAAAGCAGAAGATTAAAGTTAAAATCTGCGAAACAAAAACATAACCCCTACTCTAATACCTATAATGTCAAAGACATTTATATTATAATCTCTTTGACTATCGATTACCTGTCCGATGTTCAATTTTTCTTTAGTTATCTGAAAAGCACGGAACAAACATACATCTGCAATGCTATTCAAAGCCTCCAATATCATTTTACATCTAGTAAAGCACCGATTCTAAATCTTTTAAAGCAATTTTTAACGTTTTTAAAATCATAATTGAAGTCGACCTTTCCTTATGTTTACGGATAAAATTATATATATGGGAGTAGCGAGGTTTGGGCCTAACGCCACGGACGTTAGAGTATTTCACTTCCTAATAAACATCAACTTCTCTCAAGACCCATAAATACCTATAACAAAAACATTGCATCAGGTGATACAATTTTTCAAGACGGTATGGGGAAAGCCACGCGAAGTACGGTAGATCTTTTGTACGCGCCCCCAGGATGGAAGGGTGAGGTGAAAGAATACAGAGGGTGGCCGGACTTCGGAGACGCGACAGTAAATGGCAGGATTCCTACGGTTCTCAGATTGAAGGTCCCTGGTGACAGCTCGAATAACTGTCTACCTCCTCTGGGTGACCAGGGACACGAAGACCATCCTCAATTCAGAGGACGAAAATGTACTCTCTTTATTTCCTTACCCTCGTCTGGACTTCAGATAGGTGCCCGGTATTTGATGCAGTAGACAATCTTTATATCAAATTGGGGGATCACCCTGAATTGAGGAAGTAAAAGTAATATGAAATGCACACAAGTAAATGACTTCTTTTGTTTAAATTTACGTCCTTCAACATTAAGTTATATCGAATGATGAATGAAGTGATGTTCAAATAAGTACAGGGTACACAGGACTTAGAGTTACCAGACATTCATCTTTCAGGATTACCAGACATTCATCTTTCAGGATAAGGGAAAACCTCCAACGTTATGTCATATCGGACGATGAATGAAATGATGTTCAAATGAGTACAGGGTACATAGAGCTTAGAGTTACCAGACATTCATCTTTCAGGATAAGGGAAAACCTCCAACGTTAAGTCATATCGGACGATGAATGAAATGATGTTCAAATGAGTACAGGGTCCATAGAGCTTAGAGTTACCAGACATTCATCTTTCAGGATAAGAGAAAACCTCCAACGTTAAGTCATATCGGACGATGAATGAAATGATGTTCAAATGAGTACAGGGTACATAAAGCTTAGAGTTACCAGACATTCATCTTTCAGGATAAGAGAAAACCTCCAACGTTAAGTCATATCGGACGATGAATGAAATGATGTTCAAATGAGTACAGGGTACATAGAGCTTAGAGTTACCAGACATTCATCTTTCAGGATAAGAGAAAACCTCCAACGTTAAGTCATATCGGACGATGAATGAAATGATGTTCAAATGAGTACAGGGTACATAGAGCTTAGAGTTACCAGACATTCATCTTTCAGGATAAGGGAAAACCTCCAACGTTATGTCATATCGGACGATGAATGAAATGATGTTCAAATGAGTACAGGGTCCATAGAGCTTAGAGTTACCGGGCATTAATCTTTAAGTAAGGGAAAACCCCGGAACTGACAACTCACCCTGACCGAAATTCGAACTTTACCTCTGGAGCATGATGCATTCGCGCTACCATCTACCCTACAGAGGAGGGCGCAAGTTGATGATGCAGCAGCTGGTGAGATTAATGGTAGGGAATCCGGAGAACCCAGAGAAAACCCTCCCAGACGCTGCTTTGTGCAGTACAAATCTTACCTCCGAGATTGGACCGCCTTGGTAGGAAGTGAGAGACGAGTGTTTACAGAGAAAGCATTTGCTGCTTACACCACATTTATACCAAGCAAGATGAAATTGATGTGGTAAAAGAGGTGCAGTGAATTAGAGGCACAGGATATATCGGGAATATCGTTAACCTTTCCAGCATTCGCCTAGTATTCCAGGTAAACCCTCGAAAATACGCATAGTGCAGGTGTGTCAACTGAGGGAATTGAACTTCTCAACACAATCTGCTCGGTTTAGAAAGTGTAAGAAAAGTAACAAAAGAATTAATATCGCAGGAGCAAATTTAATAATAATTATATTTCACAAGCTTCACAGACTATGTGAATTTTGAACAGCTAGTGTAATAGCATGTAACCTTGAACTTGAAACGGCCACCTATGATTCCATTAAGCATTACAGTATTAAAGAATGTCATCCCGAACGATGTTTTTTGTTGTGTCAACAACGTGACGACATTTCACTTGGCTTCTTCTTCCCCTTGACGTGTAATTTATTATTTCAAGTATCAATACACGCTCGCGGACAGCGAGGTTGATTAACTTCACACGCTCGTGACGTCAGTATCTACGGCGCATGCGTCTAGAATAACAATAAATTCGCATCGTCACACGTGATGGATATATTTGCTATGACTGGAATTAAATCGGGCCTTTATCCATTTATTGACTCATTGAAATATGTCGATGAGATATTTGTAGAAACTTAAGTTTGTCCTATCAAATAAAGACCACAACAGTTAGTTATTTCAAGTAGACGATGCGTTTAAAAAGACATCCATACCGGCGTCATCCTTAGTTTGTGTGGTGATGTAAACAAAGCGGGAAAATGTATTACTCCGCCAGCGACTCTGATTGCAGGGAATACTCGTGCAAACATATGCACTGTCAACGAACTTTTTTGCAAAGTTTTGGTATACCGTTTTCAATGTTTGATTAGTGTGAATGCGTGGGTTATGTAGATTAGAAAATCCGGCTTGCTGAACTTTAAAACAACTTTTGCTGCAGTAAAAAGACGTGAAACTGACAATCAGCTGTCTCGGTGCTTTGCCACACGAAAACAAATGAATAAAATCACTGCAGTATAGAGTCTGTTTAGTCAACGCGAGTGCAGTTAGTCCCTCACAGGAAACTACCCTCCCGCCTACTAATGACCGTCATAAATCTATCTCCACACTTCAGAAATGGAACACTGTCGTTGAGGACCAATAGCAACCCTGATTTTCTCGAAGTGACAGTCGCATGTTTACTCCACGTGGAGTCTCAGTTGCCAAAGTTCCAATTTCCAGTTGATCTGTTTCATTACATGCAGAAATTCGTTGTGTGTCACGATGTGGAGACCGTAGGAGGTAAATGCAGTGATAAATGCAAATGAAGTAGTAGATAACTCTCAGTCAAGTGGAAATAATCAAAGTGATGACAATAGTGTGAATAACTGGGTCGAGTTATATTACTGGAAAAGCCTTAAAAAAAAGTTATAACGCGGACTGTTTCTAAGCAAATTCAAGCGCTTGTTTTGAACACATATAAATATGTGCTGAAAAATAATCTTGGTAAGGGGTCGTGCAATGAACCTTATGATAAATTCTGGGTATTCACAGAAATACAGTAAGAACAATTGTGACGAAAGGAATACAAAAAGACGCCGATCAAGTGTAAAAACAAAAGGAAATGTTTCTCTAAAGTACAGAATTTCACGTGCGATTTAATTCGCCGAGAAATGTTTAGATTCTATGCAAAAGGGAGAGCGCCCACCTTACACGAATTGGTTGCACATTTGCAAGAAATATGTGATTTTCCTTATGGGCACTTCACTTTGCGCCGTCTCCTAAAGGAGCTGGGTTTCAAATACCGCACTTTGAATAAGATAAGGGTTATTATGGAATCCAGTCACAGATAGAATGTGGACCTTCTAAGTGAGGCGCATGTCAAGTAGTACCCCTAGATATTGGGCCTGGTTGCTCCAGGGAATGTCTTCCCCTGCTAGGTGTAGCTTTGGAACGTCTTGAATTTGGCGACGGGTAAAGGCTGTGACTTTGTACTATCCCCTGACAACTAACTGCGGCTTCCTGTTATACCTCCACTTATTGTTCTAGAAATTAGTCCAATGTTCTGCAAAATCAAGAAAGTGAACCTTCCAGTCAGCTATCTGTCTCTTTTTACTTTGTTTCGGCAAGCTTTTATCTCTGCGCTGCACTGTCTGTGCGTTTTGCGCGCGCCGCCCGCATCAGTCGCAACAGTGCTCGCAACAATACTTCAATCGTCGACTGTCGCAATAACCATGACACAACTGCCGCTTCTAACACCTTGCGGAGTATTTATACCCCCAACCATTGTTTGTAGCATGCCACAGACCTTCTAATAAATTTCGCGGTGACAACAATGGACCGAACACTCTACAATATTCGCATCATTGAACACACACACACACACACACACACACACACACACACACACACACACACACACACACACACACACACACACACACACACACACACACACACACACACGACTGCATATTCAAGATCTGAATGTCAGACCTTCGGTCTCAAGCCAGAACACGGCTAGGTCCTCTACTGGCAGTGGAGTGTTTTGTAAGGAAGGATAATATGCGGCAGAAGATGAGGTTGAAGTTATATATAAGCCATCTGATGTGTTATTTTATGTGCCTAGACGCAGTCTCGGGCGTTTGTAGCGCTCTCCAAGATCGATGTCACACTCTTCTAGACCGCGGATAAAGGAACTGAAGTCGTGAAAGAGGTTTTGATAGAAGGAACGTGAAAGGGCATGGATGTAGTCTGTTATTGTGGGGATACGTGGGTCTCGCCGGATAACTATATTGGGGATGTACCAAGGGGAGTCTGTGGCATTGCGGAGGAATCGGGATTGTAGAATTTCAAGGCGGTGTAGGTGAGACTTGGCTGCTACTCCCCATATTTCACTGGCGTATGTGACGGCTGGCCGGAATACTTGCTTATACAGGAGCAGTTTTGTAGGCAGAGACATCACCGATCGTCGGTTATAGAGAGGGTAGAGCATACCCATTCTTTTGTTAACTTTATTAGCCACATACGTAATGTGGTCTCTCCACATCAATTTGATGTCTAGTAGAACACCAAGAAACTTAACGTAAGTTTTCCAATGGACGTCCTCACCAACTAGGCGACTTGGAAGGACCGCTATTGTCTTCGAGAGAAGCTAATGGCCTGGTCTTCTGTGGCTGGACGTGTAGCTGCCAGCGTTTGCACCTGGTGGTGACAACATTCACAAACTCCTCTATTGATAAGTTGTTTACTCGCTGCTACCCCCAAGTGGGATAGAGACTCTACATTACTGAACAAAAGACTGTTTGCAATAAATTAAATGCCAGGTCAGGAGATGGCGTGCGTATAGAAAATTAATTACGTCAGAGAAACGTAACGTATTGGTACTGTTTTGTCTTTCTTGATTTTTGTGTTATATCTATTTAATGGTTATAACATTTCTTAAAAATATCCTGATGATGGGAGCGATGCACGCTCCGGAAACGTCGATTTCTAATCGTCTTTTCGCCTGGCTTGTCTCCCGAGAAGATCTAGAACATACTCATCGCCAGAAAAGCTTCACGTCTTATTTTACCACTGGAATCAGTTAAACACATCATCAAGAGGAAGTGAATAATGATTATAAAACTAAATTAACCGCAAAGATATTAAGTTCCAAAGGAAAAAAAATCTTAAAGAACTTAAAACTAATTCCTGCCTATAAACTATACCTCGAAAAACAGCCGTTGCCATGTTCAAACTTACTACTAAACAAACAGCTACGTAAAATTAAATTCTCGTCTATAAACTGTCTATTATGCAACATAGCAGAGGAAATGAACATCTTTCTGTGAGCATCTTAAAAACTATCCAGACTTGACCTCGTAATATTGGGAAGCAAGAAGAAAAATGGCTTTGCTGTTAAATACCTGACCATTAGCTACATACATATACATTTTTTGTATAGTAAGGTTTTCTCTGTCTCTTACAGTTTACTACTAAACAAAAGAAATTCAAAATAAAGAAGGCCTAATAGAAAATTTTCCCAAATTTCGAAATAAATATTTTATTTGCTGTGTAATTTTAAGAGAAAATCAGTTATTTTCTAGCATTTCACAGTAGAAACATATTCCGAACCGTACGAACCAATGGGAAATACCAATTACAGATAAATTCCTTCTTACCAACTGTACAATGTGTTTAGAAAACTCCGATTTTGTTTGAATGCAACAAGCACTTCTTCAGGCAGTATGAACAGCGAGCGCCATAAAGTAGTGTGGAAAATAAAAGAGCATCAATCTCTGAGATGTATTGCAGAATACATATATACGCGGTGTTTCCACACGCATGCGCAAGTCGTGGAAAATAGTGACTATGTTTCATTGCCAAAGTATGCGTGGAATAAATAAAACATCCTGTTTCTTTTGGACACTTGACAGAAAATTTGTTACATGCGCTTCAGATGATAAAACTGATCGCTGGATACACGCCGAGCCTACTTTCATATTTACCAAATGTCTGTTTTACTGCAACGAGGGGCATTTTGAACTTAATAATTAAAGCAAAGTAATTTGTGATTGAAACAGTGATTATTACGGTGGGAAAGGAAGATTTTTAGAAATATATTTGGAGTGATAAGGGACTTGGACGGATGGAGAATGCGGACTAACTTGGAGTTACAGTGCCTATTAGGACAACCAAATATAGTAGTGAAAATTAAACAAGGAAGAATAAGGTGGATTGGCCATGTGCAGAGAATGCCGGAAACCAGTTTAGTCAAGAAGATATTCATAAGAAATATTGATGGAAGAAGGAGAAGAGGAAGACCCAGGAAAAGATGGGTAGATGATGTAGAAGGTGACTTGAGAAAGTTTGGGGTTAAAGGCTGGAGAAGAAAAGCAGTGGGCCAAGTAGAATGGAAGGGAGTGGTTAGGGAGGCCAAGGGCCTACATGGCCTGTAGTGCCAACTATCATCATCATCAATTTGTGATTGAAAAGTGTCATTTCCTTCATGACCAATACAATTTTACATGCTTTTGAACCATTTATTTCAGTCTTCTTGAGACATCTTCAAAACATGGTTTTTGTAGGCATCAATAGCTTCTTCTGCCGACGAAAATCGTCCACGCAATTTATTCTTGATGTTTAAGAACAAAAAGAAGTCATTGGGTGCCAAATCAGGCACTATATGGCGGATTACCCATCATTTCGATTGTTTGAGCCTTCAAATACTCTGTTATTAGACGAGATGTGTGAGCTGGCATTGTCTTGATGGTTTCCGTTACTTCACGGAAGACTTCTGGCAAACAAATTGTTGTATACCATTCAGAATTGACCATTTTATGTCACTGTTGTCACAGTTTTGCTGAAAAAGCAGACCATTAGCTTCGAATGCGAACAACCTTTGTTGGATTTGCTTCATCTTGAAACACCCATACAATCGACTGCTATTGACGTTCCGCCTCATAAGCATAGATCCATGCTTCGTCACCTGTTTCATTCTTATATACGTCTTTTGAGGCACCGCCATTGTATTTCTTGAGCATTTTTGTACACCAATCGACAGACAGGTGTTTTTGAGATTGCGTCAAATTATATGGGATCCAACGAGAGCAAACATTTTTTACAGCTAAATAATCATGCAATATTTTCTATATATTGGTGGAACTAATGCCTAGGTTTGCTTCAATCACACAATATGTCGCATGACGATCTTGAACTATTTTTGTACAGCATCAATGTTTTCTGGCACAACAACTGATTTTGGATGACCTTCACGAACTTCATCATTGAGCGAATGGCGGTCACGATTAAATTCGTTATACCAGCGTTTCACATTGGCAAGGGATGGAGCTTCGTCACTAAATGTGGAAGTAAGTCGATCGATGCACCCTTGTCTCGATAATCCACGTCGACAGTTGCAATACATTACTGCACGAACATTTTCAAGTTATGTAAACAAAACAAATGACACACAGTTGACAAAATGTCTGAAATAGGTCATGGTCAACAATGTCAAAATTTCCATTGAAAACGTCAGATGGCACCTACAACATTCAGGGTTGTCAAAGCTAGAAGTATAAATAGTGCCCCTCATAACTAGAATCTCTTTCTTCGTAAACCGTTTACATTTGTCCATTTTTTTTTATTTTACGTCCTACAAGGTTAAGTCATATCGGACGATGAATGAAATGGGTGAAATGATGCTCAAATTAGCCCATGGAGCTTAGAGCTACCCGACATTCGACTTTCAGGATAAGGGAAAACGCCGGAAAAACCCTTATCCAGATAACTCATCCTTACCGAGATTCGACCTCGGGACCTCTTGAACGTGAGGCAGACATGCTATCATCTACGCTACAGAGGCGAGCAAACATTTATACATTTTGTTGTAGCATACAGTAGGTAAAATGAAATTATACACAATTATACACAAGGGAATTTTAAGTTTTGGATGGAATGCAGTAGAGAAAGGTAATAAATCTCTCAACTCTTGGATGAGCGATCCAGACCTTGTGAGAGACCTTGGTCACACTGTACATATAAATATGCTAACAATGAGAGTGAATATTACCTTATTAAAACTCGACGCAGGTTTATCCTACAGCTATCGAAGTGCACTGTAAATCAACAAGTGTGAACACACGCACTTGCATACAGATGCGACTGAATGTCGCATGGGAAACACTTCTACCCTCACGCAAATTTCTCTACACAATCTCCTGTAAAAAGACATATTCTCAAAAAATTATTACAATCCGTACCACGTAATTAGTAAAGCAATTGCATTTCGCCCACAAAAATGTAAACGAAGGATTTTCCTACAAACAGTAGGTTTGAGGTTTCCTTGATAAAATTTCTAACCTTTTAGAAAAATACATGTTTATGTGTCTAACTGTGTTCCAATCAAAAAAAAAAAAAAAAAGAAAATAAGTTGAACCCAAAACTATCGTGTAGTTGCATCGTTTGCTTTTGTCAAAACTGGCTGTAATTTAATCACAAATGCAATATACATATTGTCTTTTCAAGGAAAGACCTTGAGGTCTACCATTCTTAATGTACAAGTAATTTATATTTTTCATAAACTGTAAGAGATAGAAGGAAATCTTTGCCGTAAAAAATGAAGATCGCGATCAAATACACAGTGTATGTATGTTTTTTACAATCTTTCTTTTTTTTCTCCTGTTAAATGTTCAGAAACGTCGAGATCCAATGGAAGTAAGAATAGCCAGATCCTTTAATCGTGAGTCATTACTGATGCTTTGATATCCCATTGAAAACAATAATAGGTATTACCTGAAATTTCCAACAAAAAACCTATGTATTTGTCTGAAGAATGAGTGTAGTATTTTGAGGAGGTCGCTGGTGTAGCATGTAACGGTTAAGGGAGGACTGAGAAGGCGAGAATATAGTACAATCCAGTCTGACCATCAGTACAGCGTACGTAACACGACGTATGAAATAGATATCCCACGTCTTTAAGTATTCTACAGAATGGGTCCTTCTACCTTCAAAAGGCTGGTTTAGAGAGATCAGAGAAGATGGGAATATAGTACAGTACAGTCTGACCATCAGTACAGCGTACGTAACACGACGTATGAAATAGATATCTCATGTCTTTAAGTATTCTACAGAATGTATCCTTCTACCTTCAAAAGGCTGGTTTAGAGAGATCAGAGAAGATGGGAATATAGTACAGTACAGTCTGACCATCAGTACAGCGTACGTAACACGACGTATGAAATAGATATCCCATGTCTTTAAGTATTCTACAGAATGTGTCCTTCTACCTTCAAAAGGCTGGTTTAGAGAGATCAGAGAAAACGGGAATATAGTACAGTCTGACCATCAGTACAACGTACGTAACACGACGTATGAAATAGATATCCCATGTCTTTAAGTATTCTACAGAATGTGTCCTTCTACCTTCAAAAGGCTGGTTTAGAGAGATCAGAGAAAACGGGAATGTAGTACAGTACAGTCTGACCATCAGTACAACGTACGTAATACGACGTATGAAATAGATATACCATGTCTTTAAGTATTCTACAGAATGTATCCTTCTACCTTCAAAAGGCTGGTTTAGAGAGATCAGAGAAAACGGGAATATAGTACAGTACAGTCTGACCATCAGTACAGCGTACGTAACACGACGTATGAAATAGATATACCATGTCTTTAAGTATTCTACAGAATGTATCCTTCTACCTTCAAAAGGCTGCTTTAGAGAGATCAGAGAAGACGGGAATATAGTACAGCACAGTCTGACCATCAGTACAACGTATGTAACACGACGTATGAAATAGATATACCATGTCTTTAAGTATTCTACAGAATGTATCCTTCTACCTTCAAAAGGCTGCTTTAGAGAGATCAGAGAAGACGGGAATATAGTACAGCACAGTCTGACCATCAGTACAACGTATGTAACACGACGTATGAAATAGATATCCCATGTCTTTAAGTATTCTACAGAATGTGTCCTTCTACCTTCAAAAGGCTGGTTTGGAGAGATCAGAGAAGACGGGAATATAGTACAGTACAGTCTGACCATCAGTACAGCGTACGTAACACGACGTATGAAATAGATATCCCATGTCTTTAAGTATTCTACAGAATGTGTCCTTCTACCTTCAAAAGGCTGGTTTAGAGAGATCAGAGAAGACGGGAATATAGTACAGTACAGTCTGACCATCAGTACAGCGTACGTAACACGACGTATGAAATAGAAATCCCATGTCTTTAAGTATTCTACAGAATGTATCCTTCTACCTTCAAAAGGCTGCTTTAGAGAGATCAGAGAAGACGGGAATATAGTACAGCACAGTCTGACCATCAGTAAAACGTACGTAACACGACGTATGAAATAGAAATCCCATGTCTTTAAGTATTCTACAGAATGTGTCCTTCTACCTTCAAAAGGCTGGTTTAGAGAGATCAGAGAAGACGGGAATATAGTACAGTACAGTCTGACCATCAGTAAAACGTACGTAACACGACGTATGAAATAGATATCCCATGTCTTTAAGTATTCTACAGAATGTGTCCTTCTACCTTCAAAAGGCTGGTTTAGAGAGATCAGAGAAGACGGGAATATAGTACAGTACAGTCTGACCATCAGTAAAACGTACGTAACACGACGTATGAAATAGAAATCCCATGTCTTTAAGTATTCTACAGAATGTATCCTTCTACCTTCAAAAGGCTGCTTTAGAGAGATCAGAGAAGACGGGAATATAGTACAGCACAGTCTGACCATCAGTACAACGTATGTAACACGACGTATGAAATAGATATCCCATGTCTTTAAGTATTCTACAGAATGTGTCCTTCTACCTTCAAAAGGCTGGTTTAGAGAGATCAGAGAAGACGGGAATATAGTACAGTACAGTCTGACCATCAGTACAACGTACGTAACACGACGTATGAAATAGATATCCCATGTCTTTAAGTATTCTACAGAATGTGTCCTTCTGTCTTCAAAAGGCTGGTTTAGAGAGATCAGAGAAGACGGGAATATAATACAGTACAGTCTGACCATCAGTACAACGTACGTAACACGACGTATGAAATAGAAATCCCATGACTTTAAACATTGGTCCTCAAAGATTTGTGAAGGCTGTCCTAAAAGTTTGGTACCTAACAAACAAAACACAAATGTGACTTCGATACACTTTCGATGTTCGGATGTTTCAGAAATGAGAGCGGTGTAGCTTCGTATTAACTGCACCTCTTCATTGCTGGCAATTCTTTTACCATCAAGTTAGGAAACAGAAGATAATCAGATGGGTATTAAATGGGCCTATAAAGTGCAGGAAGATGTAAATAAATCTTTAACCCATTACTTTTGGTCGTGGTGGTAACGGTACTTTGTTTTGATGAAATATGGCGATCTTTTGAGCCAAGTCCTGTAAATTTCGCTGCAGTATGTTTGCATAATACTCGTCATTGATTGCTTTTCCTTTTTGGAGATAATAATGTATGAAAATTATCCCACGCGCATCCCAAAATGACACCATTACATTGGTTTTAGATGCAATTGTTTTCACTGATTCCATCCTTTCTATCCATTGTTTTGACAGTTCCTTCTCAGGTGTGAAGTGACAAAGCGGATGGATTAATAAGTTCTTCTACAACATTAAAAGAGAATATTTCGATAAATCTTAATGCTACAAAAATATTATTCGTCATTAATTATGATGTTTAACTAGACCAAAATATTTATGTAGTAATACTTTATTTCTTACAGTTCATTAGTAGGTATAGCTAAGTGCTCCAGAACGAAGTGGTTAAACATGTGTTATTTTATTCAGTACATTTTGAGCCACTTTTCAGAAAACCACAAATTATAAAAATGTACATATAAAGGTTAGTTTGGGAAGGATGTAAGGGTTTCTCTTGATAATGTAACTCTCATGTTGCTATGTATTCGAGTAACTTTCGTGGACCTTTTTCCTGAATTTGCCTTTTTTTTCCGCCATGGTGTCCCAGCGTGTGTTAAGACGAGAAATCGAACTTTGGGTGCTATTTTGTGGTGAAGATGCAGCGGCGGTAGATAAAGCAGGCTACAAACGCTGAGGTAGACGAGGCGGCTTGTCTGTACCAGGAATACGAATGAATGTGAGAATGTCTTTGAGTTCAGTGACTCAACACTCGCCGCGCTGCCTTGTGGGAAGTCTTGTGTCGGATCCGCACGGCACAATCTGTAACGGGGCGTCCGTGATAATGAACTTGGGCCCCTCACCTCTATTCTCCCTCTCTCTCATTCTTTTTTTATCCTTCAAGCTAAACCTAAACATCCAACTATGAATGAATGACTGAATGAATGAATTTATTAAAATGTATATGTTTTGCGGTTTCTGAATCCAAAAGAGCAGGTTCAATAGCGATAAGTATCGATAGGTCGACAGCAGTTTTTCTCGTTACTTCGATACACGATACCGTTCATTTCTACTTCTAGTTTCAATACAAAATAGAATGTTGGTAGAACTGTGTAATGCCAATAAAATTAAATAGGTGTACATATTTAATGAGACAAAACTTAAAACCATCAGTGTTCTTTTTTTAACTCTACATTAGACGGAAATTAATTATTTTTCACACTAGCCGTGTGTAGGACTCACTATGAAAGCATAGAGCGAGACTGAAAAATTCAATGCCATAGCCGGCATTTGAACCACGGATCTTCTGGTCTCCATCGAGCTACTATGGCCAACGTGCCAACATGACATTAAATTCTCCAACTGACTCGTGTTTCTCCCGGTAAACCACTAGGAGTTCTCATAAACACATGAGACAACTACCTTAATGACGACTTACTATGGTGTAAGTACTTTAAGGCCCGGGCTTTATAGTTCGGTCCACTATTCGGTACAACTGACTCGTGTTTCTCCAGGTAAACCACTAGGAGTTCTCATAAACACATGAGACAACTACCTTAATGGTGACTTACTATGCTGTAAGTACTTTAAGGCCCAGGCTTTATAGTTCGGACCACTATTCGGTACAACTGACTCGTGTTTCTCCCGGTAAACCACTAGGAGTTCTCATAAACACATGAGACAACTACCTTAATGACGACTTACTATGCTGTAAGTACTTTAAGGCCCGGGCTTTATAGTTCGGACCACTATTAGGTACAACTGACTCGTGTTTTACCCGGTAAACCACTAGGAGTTCTCATAAACACATGAGACAACTACCTTAATGGCGACTTACTATGCTGTAAGTACTTTAAGGCCCGGGCTTTATAGTTCGGACCACTATTAGGTACAACTGACTCGTGTTTTTCCCGGTAAACTACTAGGAGTTCTCATAAACACATGAGACAACTACCTTAATGGTGACCTTAATGACGACTTACTATGCTGTAAGTACTTTAAGGCCCGGGCTTCATAGTTCGGACCACTATTAGGTACAATTAATGGAAATCAATTGTAATTTCACACTAGCCGTGTGTAGGACGCACTATGAAATGGTAGAGTCGGGAAGTTTCCAACTGGTAAAGTGTAGGATCCCTGCCCTCTGGGCTGTCGTTGCTCCTTGGAAGACCACCCTCTGTCTCCTCTCGCCTCATCCTTCCTCCCGGGGATGCTCCATTTGAGGGCACAAGTACAGTAGATCAAGTTTAGACCGCAAGTTTCGAATAGTCCAGGCCAGTCCACCTATACTTGTAATTTTCTTTTCTTCACATTTGTATAGCTACAATTTTCTGCCTTATTTTTTCCTACTTTATCTCCCAGAGCTTTTTTCTTCCCATGTTGTGGGCTATAGGTAAACTTCGAAGTACATGTTTTGAGGTCCTCTGAAGTAAAACCTAATTCCTATTCATTTGTCTGTTTGTCTTTCTGTTAACGACATGACTAAAAATGAACTGAGAGAAATACTGCAAGAATATTGTGTGGAACATTCACATGGATTTCTCTGCCTTATGTCGTTTATTATTGGGTAAACAAATATTATAATCAAATATTTACAAAATAGTTACATTACACATTTTTATAGGTACAAGAGACTGCAGCAGTCAAACGTTCCAGTATTAGATGCGTTATATATTGGCCTTAAATGTCCATAGTCGTTTCAGGCACTTGAGAGAAACAACTGAAATCAGCAATTTTTGAGATAGATAAAATGTTCCGTAGGGTATTTTGAGGTTGGGCGATTTTGGTATCTGAAATTAAATAGGAAATTTGGTTTTTATTCGACTAGGAGGATATGTTGATGTTTGTGTACGACTCACGTATTTCTTCAGATTGTCACGTACCGCCGCGAGGTGCCAGGGCAGCGTGGCTGCACGTTCGGATGACGAAGAAGCCGCCTCGACTCCCGCTTTTCTCGAATTGCTAATGGGAAAAATTCGCCTCGACACATCCGTCCTAGCATTCCAAACGTGAGACGAAGAGGCGTTTGATAGATAACAGCAGTCCGTTATATGTGAGCGACCTGGACGGAACCGGGATTCGCTATCCGGTACCCATACCACTCTTTTACATGTCAGTGTATCTAGGTACTGAAAAAATTAAAGTAAATTGAGTTTTTACTTAGGACGCTCTTAAACTGTTGCGTCCCATTTTATGTTAGGAGAAAATAGAGCTTAATCTTGCTCAGGCTTCTTGCTTTAGTTCTTTTATGTCCTTAAATCTACGGGAACAAAGTGTGAACACGTGAGAGCAAAGCTGTGGCCTCGAACACAGGATATAACTTATTTTATACCAGCGCTTTATTAGTTGCATACATGTTTGAATGGTTATCTTCAAGACATTTGTGGAGCAGCTGGATAATATCGAATTGAGAGAAGGTTATTTCCAGCAAGCTGGAGCAACCTGTCATACATCTAATGACACCATGGAACTTGTAACCAGTTTCCTTGACAATCGAATAATCTCAAAAAGTCTGTGGCTCCCCATATCGCTTGACCTAACCTCACCGGATTTTTTCTTGTAGGGGTATCTAAAAATAGAGTGTACAAGAATAGGCCACAGACAATTGATGTTCTCAAGGAATCCATTCAAACCGAAATAAGTAACATTGGCGAGGATACGCTCCGTAAAACTTCAGAGAATATGGTGAGACGAGTTCATATATATTCAAGGTCGCGAGTGTCTGATATGTTCGCGAAAGAAGGAGAGAAACTTCCAGAAGAATATGCTTATCTCTCAGTTACATTTCTGCCCCTACCCCACTTGCGGATGCTGCGGATCCTTAGCACGTGTTACGTCACGATAAGTACCACGAAACGAAAACCTGAGAGTTGTTCGGATTGGTTCCTACTTGGCGGGGTAATACTTTCCGAGAGATTGGTTATATCTGGGCGAGGTTGTCAGATACCTCACTGTCTTGGTACTCACCTGAAGAGCTTGCTAGGATGCTGACGGCCTACCGAGGTTATCGTTAGTGTTCCGTTTTGGCGTTGACGTCTATAAGTGACGTAGCCACTTCCGTCTCAGTTTACGCAGCAGAGCCTTTTAGACTCAAAATATTGCCCTAATGGAAAATTCAATGGAGAGAAGAGACACCCCTCCCCGGTTGAAGATGGTGGGCAGAGCGCTCGACAGCGCTTTTACTGTTAACTCTGGGTAAGAGAGCTTCTCCGTTTACTTATCTCTTCAACCGGCCGTTCGGTTGCCAACTTCCACGTGATATTTGAAGCCCATAAGCTGTCGCAATATTGTAACTTGTGATAATGGTATACAGTACTATGACAGTCCAGAGTGTCTCTCTGTGTCTCTCCATTATGACCATTGTCCCCCTGGTCTGACCATGGTCTGGACTGCAAGAACGCGTGGAGCCTAAGAAGTTGTGTTGGCTGTCATACGTGTATATTGTGTTACCAGGGAGAATTTAAATTCTTATAAAACAGAGCTCCCATTTATTTTATATGTGCTTTTACTGAACTGAATATTTTGCGCCTTCTGAATTGTGTCATCGCAAATTCATTATAGAAAATCATAATAAAAATAAAATAAAATCTGCATATCTAATATTCCAGTTTCTGGAATCTATACCAAGCCTTTCCCGTAGGGGAGGGGATCCGTCCCCTTCAACTGCCGTGGTGCGGGCGCTGCAGACCCTTAGCACTCGTGATACCTCTGACGTTACTAGAGGAACCTCGGGTCGAACTGCCGAGCCCCTCCCGATGGGGAGTTGTTCGGATTGGGTTGGACTCGAGGGAGCAGTGGGTTCCCGACACCCACGGGGAATTGGGTACCTCCGACCAGGCTACGGCGCCCGGAGGGAGTAGAGGGTTGCCTAATAAGTCCCGAATACTAGCCTGCCGAGGTAGTAGAAGGTGTGCTAGATCACCAGGCGGCCCCACCGAGGTTTTCGGTAGTCTTCCCTGCGGGGTTGACGCGCGCAAGTGGCGAATCCACTTCCATCCCGTCTTGAGGTTTTGCTCAGCGGGGGGGAGGGCTTTTTAAAAATCAGATATTGCCCTATGGAAAGAGCCCCGGAGTGTCCATCGCTCCCGGGTAGAAGGAGGCCTGGGTCCTTGGTCCTACGGGTTCAGGACTAATGGGAGTAGAACCTCTACCCTTAAACTAAATACCAGTCCTTATTATGCAAACTACAGTTATAATTTTATTAATTTTTAAATCAAATTACACAAAACAATTTACAAATTTTTCAGATATCTACTTGCTAGCTTAAAAAAAAACCAACTAAACCTACAGATTACTGGATTCCAGTAGCCTTACAAATCTACTCATCTAATCTATCTAAAACAGTCTTTCTTCTATTTTACTTCTACACCAACAATATAAATCAAATCTATATTTCTACTAAAACTTTAATTGCTATAAGAAACTACGAAAGACTGTTTCCTACAGTTTTAAAATTTCCTCTTCTGCGACTGGTATCCAAAGCTTCCTCCTACTAGTATCCATCTCCTAAAGGGACTGGTAGGCATCAGTAGATGGAGCTGGTTCATCAGTTCCAGATATGCAGATTGTCATCTTTCCTCTTCTGCATAATCAGTTGTGTCTGTCCGCTGTGATTCTCTCCGTACATCTCCTCTCTCTCTCCTGGGAGTCTAATTTCGGTGGCTTCTGCTCTTCCTTCCGATATCCATAACTGACGTCTTCTATTCATCGGTCGTGCGTCTTAAGTTAGGTCTTCAAATCTGCTAATTTATCTCTTCAGTTTCTCTTGGTTCTACTATTACCCTAACGTTCTCTTTAAGTAATATCGTAGACTGAAGTGTTCTCACATTTCTTTCTTGAAGTATTTTGTTGCGGGTAATATATTCATCTACCACCCTAGCGGATATTATCTGAGACATATTTTCTAAATGCACATAATCTTCCGCTTCTCTTAAGATGTTCCATAAACATTTTCCTTGAAGTTTCCTCCAAACGTCTTCTACTAGTTCACTATATTTATTGCACTAAAAAAATAATAATACAGAGAAAAAATGTAGGGTTTCAGTTAGCCTTATTTATAGCAAAAAAGTAAGGGATGCCTGCCATCCTGGCCTTATACGAACGCAGCACAGCACGCTTCATGCTTCTTAATAAATTGTGACAGGAATTTGGGACTATTCGCAATCTATTCGAATGATCGTTAAAGCCATACTTTTGGACTGGCCATCCATTCAAAGCTGGGACAGGAATTTGGGACTATTCGTAGTTAATTTGTCTCCATCTTAATCAGCCACAGGTTCGGGCGCAATTTGGTACGGGATTTCTATGTCTGAGACGGGATGCACGTTCACTTTTCGAAAATCCACGTCGAGAAGCCAGAAATAACAAATTCGTTGTATTTTGATTTGTTTCTTGATGATTGTGCTTGGTTAACTAAGAGTCATGAGATTGTTGGTTTTAAGGCGTGGTTCGGAATAAAGTTTCGGAGAAGTCAAATTTTGTAACTATTTAATTGTATTATTTAGATTACATTTTACTTGAACTTCCTTTCCCAGTCACTTCCAACATATCGACAAATTCTTACTTTGTTATATTTAAACAGATTCAAACTATTATTTATTATTTATTATCTATATCCTCAGATTATTGATTTTTCGTAACTATCGTTTCTCCTCTCTTAATTTTGTGATTGGCCGATTTGAATCCACGTCACAACATTACCTCATACAAGTATTACTACGTAGATTTACATAATCATATTTTTTTTTTATAAATTCATAAACTTTTCATAACTTTTCTAAATGTAACTCAAAACTACTGTTACAAAATGAATGACAATAACGAAAGTGCTTTATGCGGGATCTGCCAAAACCTACTTCAATATCCCTCACCCAACCCCGCTCCCTCTTAGGAAGCGAAGATATGCTCCTTAAATCCCTTCACCTTGTTTTTGTTTTAATACAATTAGATTAAAAAAAAGGTTCATAATATGGTCTCATAACTAGCCGCCACTGACCGCTAGTACTAATGCTGTCTATTTTAGAATCGCAAGATTACAATTCCGCTGCGTGTTTCGAAGGCAACGCAAATCCCCCAGAAAGACAATACTTAACTCTGACCACGCAGGAGATCAAACGCACAGATAAGGTTCACGATGCGACCGCGGGCATCGTCTGTCTGGACGTGAGAAAGATGCTCGACCATCTCTGTTACCGAAATTATGACTTATCAGAGGCGCCAAAGACAATATCATGACCTTCTGGGGCGTGTCCTCACTGCCACCTCGGTATTTAGATACCATTACAGAGGTCCCTGACCCCCATCGCCTCATACTTCATAAGCACCTTTGCTCTTGGCAAGAATTCTGAATAACACAGACTTTGTAGAGTAGTAAGTTCCAGTGATATGGTTTATTACATCATAGTGAAACTTTGTAGTCTAAAATCCTTCAAATATATTATCCTATAACTACCAGAAGAAGCATTTGTTTCAGCCAAATTTGTGTCGTTATTATTGTTATTATTTTTCTTTTGTTTTGCGAATGAGCCTATGTGGGACTACACAAAGAACTTAGAGACGTTTCTTATGTCTTCTATGTATTCAAAGTTGTCTTATTCTTTGGCTGCGGGCTTTGTTTCTCTGGTCCTTTTTAATATATTTATTAGATCGGTCAGCAGTAATACATGCTTTGCACATCTGAGAGAACAGATACAAAATAATTACAGAGTAATAACATTGTAGAATGAGAACGAGAATGTACACACAACAACAGAAGAATAGAAAAGCAAATGTGGAACAGATCATTCAGAAGTAGAAGTGTCATCACTGTAAAGTGTGGTCGTCGTCGCTTCAGTCGCGTTGGCCGGCGACTTCGGACGTCGATGTTATACGTCACAGCTCCTGGGAAGTGGCGTAGATTGTAGAACAAGTGTCGGGCAAACTGTCGGATAAATGGTGGAGAGGAAGAAGTCCCAGCTCATGATACAACTGCTGGTTGCGGACAAACCAAAGAGCATTGGTGCCGATTCGCAGTAATAGACTCTGGATGACCTGTACACGTCCACGTTGTTCAAGTCCTCCTGGTCAACTTGCCACTTATCTACCTTCATTCTAAAGACGTCCTTGTCTAGAATAGCGTCTTGAGTGATTCCTGTCAATTTTAAATCATTTTTACTTCACTAATCCATTTCATAGCGTCTACTTGTGCTTTACTTCTATTTTTGTAAAAATTCATAATTTCTTTTACGAACCTATTTGAAGTCAATCGTTAAATATGTTCATTAAATTTTAACCTTCATTTCCTAATATCACTATGGGTGCCTGTATGTTTTTTATTTCCTTTTTTCTTATAAGTCTGTATTCTGATGGTACCATGGATATGTCTAATGTGCGTTCCTGAGTGCGACAGTCCAATGAAGACAGAACATCGTGTGACAACAAACCAAAACAGTCACGGCTTCGCACCAGATGGTCTGACTACATGATGCAGTGAGTGGGGAACATTGTTTTGGGGGATCGCAGATTGAACATTGCAGACATTGCCTCCAAAATTGGCATTTCCGTAGGATCTGTGCACAGAATCCTGCATGCAGATCTGAAAAGGCTGTCCTCCAAAACAACGTTCTCCACTCGTTGGATCATGTCGCTAGACTGGTGCGGGACCGTGATTGTCTTAGTTTGTTGTGACACGATGTTCTGCCTCCATTGAACTATCGCACCCAGGAACGCACATTAGACACATCCATGGTACCATCACCACATGCCTCACTTAACTTACGATGAATGTCATATCACGAAAAAGGAGAAAACGAATGAATACCCACTGTTCTTGCAATGAAAACGTCGCCACTTTAAGAATAAAAAACAGTCGTAACTCTCGTCGCTACCACTAGAGTTCTATGCTTTGTAAAGTGCTGCCATCTCTGTCACTCATCCACATAGAGTCCACGTGTATTAAAAAAAACAGAACTTCCTATCTGGTACTATCCCTGAAAAATCAGGAGGTGTTATCGTACCTCGTAATGTTTCTGCTCTATAGAAGCACTCTGGTCTAATTACAGTGTTATAGTGTCTTAATTTTGTATATTTAGACATGCAATTTTTTATTATGTATGTTTTTAGTAAGCCGATATGGTGTTTCTATTTTTTGGCACCTGCTTTTATTCCATTCCATTTTCATGAATTATTTTCCAACATATTTAAGTTGTGAAACTCGTTTAATTTTTCCACATTTGGTTTCCATATATTTTGGTGCTTGTTTATTGCAAGAAATATATTCACCGTACTAGGGGTCCCGGGTTCGATTTCTAGCCGTGGGAGTGGGGATTTTTCTCCGCCCAAGATAATTCCTCATCTTCCCCAGAGTCTGGAAGTATGAATGAGAGTGCGAATGTGTACGTGATCTAATGATTAAAACCCAACGAATACGAGTTAACATCTTCGATATATTCCAAAGGAGAATGGCCGCCGATATGACAATTGGAGTTAAAGACGGTGTATAAGTGGAATAAGAAAAAGAAAAAAAAACTATTGTTTCGAAAAAAAATTTAAGTGGAACTTACTCTGCAGTTTCTTTAATAATTCAATCTGCTTTTGAGGCTATAATGTCAATGTTTAGGATTGCTAGATTATCTGCATACGCTTGGCAGTCTATCTTTCATTTTCCTGTCGCTAATATGATTATTTGATTAATTTTGACAAATATTTTCTTATGTAAAAAACTGAAGCTGCTGACAGTGAAGTAAACTAGGTTATTAATAAGATAAGTGAAGTTGTATTACTAGTGTTTAGTTATTATTAATAACAAATATTTTCTCTTTACGCCATTCTTTTATTACTTTTTCAGGAGTACAATAAAGAGTATTGAGCAAGGCCATTTCATTGTGTTGTTGTTGTTATTATTATTATTATTATTATTATTATTATTATTATTATTATTATTATTATTATTATTATTATTATTATTATTATTATTATTATTATTATTATTATTATTATTATTATTATTATTATTATTATTAATTATTATTATTATTATTACTATTATTATTATTATTATTATTATTATTATTATTATTATTATTATTATTATTATTATTATTATTATTATTATTATTATTATTATTATCATTATTATTATTATTATTATTTTCCCTGTCTCTTTCCTTACAAGATATAAACATAGTTTAATCCCCTGTTTCCTACAGGGAAATACATAATAAAGCAATTTCAGCAAATTTTATTTACATTAAATAACAGAAGAACTAGATTTTTTAAGAAGAAGAATGGGTGCTAAGTGTCCCCCTTTTGTGGGCCTCCTAAGGCGTCGTTGCGCCAGGTCAGTTAAATGAAGTACAATCCTAGGCGTTACAAAAAGTGGCAAAGTTATCTCCTACGTAAGCATAGATTCTGTTTCAAACATGAATATGACGCAATCAACATAAGCACTCCTGTCACTGCGCGCCTATTTTCATTTCGTATACCCAGCAAGTTAACAAAACCGAAATTGACGTTAGAAAAGACAAGAAAAAGAAGAAAATGCTTTGACAAAGGCAGGTTCTTCTGTTGATAGAGGAGAACAAGAGAGGATTCGGCAAGAACAGAAAAAGGAAAAAGAGAGTAGTATCGATTTGAAAAGGGTGCGAGAGAGGCTAGCCTGTTTGATATGCTATAGTATAACGTCTTCACTTTTAAGTATGGCATAGAACGTTTGTACAATAGATGTCAAGGAATTGCTGAATCATTACGAATAATTTCATTAGCCCGTTTTCTCCAACTGTTGTTGTTGTTCTTATTCTTCTTATTTCTCTAGCAGACGTGAGGGAACATGGGTGGGAAACCAATGGCCCGTCGACCGATGGAGGCAATACTGCACCTAAGGCAGTTACCTCCCCTTACCACAGCCATACCTAAATGAAATATTGCGTCCTGCCACACATTCCTATATTAAAATCACGTTTTCAGATCACTTGAATAATCCCAAATGTTTAAAACATCTTGCATCACTAATACAAACATATTTTATGAATAAAATATGACGTCATTTTCATTTCGAACGACCCTGTACTTATTTGAACATTATATCAGTCATCATCGGATATGACTTAACGTTGTAGGTTTTCTCTTATCCTGAAAGATGAATGTCTAGTAACTCTAAGCTATATGTACCCTGTACTCATTTAAGCATCATTTCATTCATCGTCCGATGTGACTTAACGTTGGAGGTTTTCTCTTATCCTTAAAGATGAATGTCTAGTAACTCTAAGCTATATGTATCCTGTACTCATTTGAACATCATTTCATTCATCGTCCGATATGACTTAACATTGGAGGTTTTCTCTTATCGTGAAAGATGAATGTCAGGCAACTCTTAGCTCTGTGTACCCTGTACTCATTTGAACATCATCTCATTCATCGTCCGATATAACTTAACGTTGGAGGTTTTCTCTTATCCTGAAAGATGAATGTCTGGTAACTCTAAGCTCTATGTACCCTGTACTAATTTGAACATCATTTCATTCATCGTCTGATATGACTTAACATTGGAGGTTTTCTCTTATCGTGAAAGATGAATGTCAGGCAACTCTTAGCTCTATGTACCCTGTACTCATTTGGACATCATTTCATTCATCGTCCGATATGACTTAACGTTGGAGGTTTTCTCTTATCCTGAAAGATGAATGTCTGGTAACTCTAAGCTCTTTGTACCCTGTACTCATTTGGACATCATTTCATTCATCGTCCGATATGACTTAACGTTGGAGGTTTCCTCTTATCCTGAAAGATGAATGTCTGGTAACTCTAAGCTCTTTGTACCCTGTACTCATTTGGACATCATTTCATTCATCGTCCGATATGACTTAACGTTGGAGGTTTCCTCTTATCCTGAAAGATGAATGTCTGGTAACTCTAAGCTTTATGTACCCTGTACTCATTTGAACATTATTTCATTCATCGTTCGATATGACTTAACGTTGGAGGTTTCCTCTTATCCTGAAAGATGAATGTCTGGTAACTCTAAGCTTTATGAACCCTGTACTCATTTGAACATCATTTCATTCATCGTCCGATATGACTTAACGTTGGAGGTTTCCTCTTATCCTGAAAGATGAATGTCTGGTAACTCTAAGCTCTATGTACCCTGTACTCATTTGAACATCATTTCATTCATCGTCTGATATGACTTAACGTTGTAGGTTTTCTCTTATCCTGAAAGATGAATGTCTGGTAACTCTAAGCTCTATGTACCCTGTACTTAGTTGAACATCATTTCATTCATCGTCTGATATGACTTAACGTTGTAGGTTTTCCCTTATCCTGAAAGATGAATGTCTGGTAACTCTAAGCTCTTTGTACCCTGTACTCATTTGAACATCATTTCATTCATCGTTCGTTATGACTTAACGTTGGAGGTCTTCTCTTATCCTGAAAGATGAATGTCTGGTAACTCCAAGCTCTATGTACCCTGTACTTTCAAAAGTTGTAAATTTCAAATGACAGTTAAATCTCAACAGGATAAGAAATAATTTGCCTGAACGCTTTAATGGTTTACTCGCTTATTTCTTCCCTCGTTTGTAAAAGTTCTGGTTGTTATGTGATGCTCATTCTTCCCCTCGACTTGGTTTTCTTAATAACAAAGATATGCGAGCAGTTGAGGGAAGACTGACCCTTGTTACCTATGTGCAAAACAAAGGTAGCCTCGGCGAAAAGAAATAGCTGTGAAATTACAGGTTGCGAGTAGAGGGCAGATGTCAGTAGCTGTGTGCCTTGGGCAGAAAGCGTGTCTTGTAACTGGCCATCAGGCCACTTGACAGTGGCAATACAAGCCAATGAATATGAATCTCTCATACATCTCAATTTCAAATCTTCCATGGGAATACTGACAATCGTGATGGCGGCGGGCCGTAAAGTGTCCTCGAACTTCCTTTGGCTGACCACTGCCACCTGAATATCAAGTGTTACATGACCACCACGACTTCTTCCCGTTTGAGAAAAGTGCAACTATTTCAAATGAAAATCCTTGTTTTGAGAAAAGAAAAGATAGCAGTTTTTCAATATAAGAAGTAACTTCGGGGATTTTCATTTCACATGCTTAATACTTGTTGCCTAGGTGACCTCCACATCGCTACCACGGCCGGTTTACAATGTTCTCACGGAACGCGTCTCTTTAGCTTCATTCTACTGAATCCTCTCATAACTGAATCTCGTTTACTAAACGTGTACTGATAGCCGAGCGGTTATAGACAAGTATGTACAAAGGTTCGAATACCAAACATCATTTTGATTTTTTGTTGTTGTAGAAATACGAATTCTGTATCAAGCACATTGTCATATAACTTTCAATTGCTAAGGTTTACTTGATTTTATGGCATTTACTGAAACACTCTGTTAATAGAGTCGACATGAAAAAGTCAATGCCACGGCCGGGATTTGAACCACGGATCTACTGATTTCCGTCCATTCGATCTTACCCATTGAGCTACCATGGTCAATTTGCCGTCATGACGTGTGAGGAAATGAATAATTTCCACCAATTAACTTAAACTCTACTCTGATTTTAAACTAAATAAAATAAGTGTTTTATTCCTATACATAAAATCAAATAAAAATGGTAAATTAACGTAGTATCGGGCGTGGAAATGCTCTGTTTCTATTACTGTCCTCATTCCACGGGACATGGATGGGAACAAATGACTAGTGAAATTTTCACGAGAAGATAGTTCATATTATGTCAGCACCGTTCATAACAAATGAATGACCACGAGTGTTTACACAACCAATATTAAGACAATTTTCTAATAATATTGCATTTATTTTTAAAACGTCAAGAATATGTCATTTGACATTTATAAATGAATGTGTTTATATTATTGTTTATCTTCTGCAAGAAAAACATATGGCATTACTATTAAAATAACAAGGATAAAAAGAAATATACACTTTAAGGACTCGAACTCATGTTGGTCCACTAACGAGACACATATGTTTTACCTTTCGGCTACCAAACCACAAAGTATCTCCCTATTACATAGCTTTGAAATGAAAACAGAGTGATATTAAAGCGTATATTGTGAACGCAGCGTTATCGAATGGTTCAGCTGTTTTCTGAACATTTTTCTGTTAGATGCTCTTTTGTTCCTCTAAGTTTGTACCTGGCTTCTCTTAGTATGGATTTTGGAATACTTTGTGCATTTTTATGATGCTAGATTATCATTTGTCGGTTTTGTGTGATGATACACAAGACTTATCAAATGTCACAGTGTTACATAGAACGAAACGTGCAACAAAAGACACGTTTTTAATTTCTGATCAATTGGAATTTTCCGTTTAATTTAATACTATAATGATAATTTTATTTTACCATATTAGGTGCAGTATTGATATTTTAAATACAACTTTAAAAGTTGTACGCCATCTGCCATTTTAAATTCTGAATTCTGCATTTCTTCATAAAAAATTTAACTCCCGCACTCTTAAACAGAGAGGTAAATTTTAGTTTATCTGTTAGTGGATGGTTTGTTCAAAAAATTAGTATGACTACTCAATTTACAACGTTCGTATGTCCTAATAAATTAAGTAAATTTAATTGTATATGATAATAGAAGACCTCAGTTCATTTATCATTTCTTCTATCTTGTTAATGGGCTATATTTTATAAGATTAATCACTGATAGAGCTTAATAAATGTTGTCAACAGTTAAACAAAATCCTATCTTGCTTACAGAAGAGTATCGGTGAATTTAGTAGACATTTATCTGCATCCAAAGTTTTGTCTGTTGGGGTAGGCAGAGTTAATGGGTAGCGGAGTTCTAGGTTTTAATCTTATTTCATCTAAACCAAACCTAAGTGAGAGTTTGATGCCTAAAATAATTTAAACAGCTGCTGTCCCTTCTTGAAAGGAAAGCATGAAAATCATAAAGTCAGAAAACTTTACAGGGAAGCTATGTTGAACTAGCATCATTGGTCTACTCTGCAATGACGTCATGTTCTATTGGTAGAAGGTCTTCGTCGGACAAGAATATGTTGCTTGTCAATTGGAAATCGTTTAGCCTAGAAAATTTGGATATGTATATATCTGCTGTAATGGCAAAACGTGACCTAGAAAACAAACACTGAACTCTATTTTTTGGGTTCTTTGATGAATATCTTTGACTATATGTATGTACTTTTGTGAAATAAGTTTATGAATAAGTAGCATAAAGGGGAAATTGTAACTACATGGCCTGATAAACAAACAAAACATTTAAAAAGCTTATTTTAATCAAGAAGACCTCCCAAAAAACTATTTTAAACATAGCAACCTAAAATAAAGGAATATTCTACCTAACAATGCGGGCCCTAGTAATGAGTTATAAATGTAGTAGATTTAATTAGGGGTATTACGATTTTTTACTTCCCTTTAGGTAAACGTTTAAAGAATATTTTTCACAGAAAGTACATCATCTTTGACTGACGTTCACAACTCCAGACGGTGACCTGTGTGCCCACGACGAGAATGGTTCTCCTGAGTCAATTAAAATATGTCTCACTTCCCCTTGCCAAATGTTTGGCTAAAAGGAATAGTTTGCGAATTTTATTTTCGTATCTATTAGAGGAAAGGAATGACCAAAAGGTTTTATCTTAGAATTTCTCTCGATTTTGGTGTTCCTTTTCATTGCATTTTCTCCTCCAACTTCTTTCCCACATTCCATCACCGCTTCTGGAGACATTTTTCCAGTCTTCCATTAGTGTTCCATTCCAAGAAAGCATGTTTGAGTCTTGTCGCCGTTGGAATAAAAAACCAGACCATCTTCTGCTGCTGATGGGGACAATGGCCGAAGATTCCTGGCCCAGCAGCGTAAGGGATACCTTTCTCCCAGCTATCGATTTCATAAGCAATGGGTTTCGCACAAGTTTCAAATCGCGTCATTCAGTATACGATGTTATTGACGATGATTAGATCAAGGCTACACTCTTATAGCTAAACATTTAAGGTAATAGCGGGTAAATCGGATCAGTATTTTGGAAATCTTTCACAAAAGCTCTATTTGTCACGTAAATATCAAATCTTTTACCTTATATTGAAGCCTGAATATTCTGGATTACGTTAAATACTAAGTTTTTTCGATAAATAATTTTCTTGTACTTCCGATTTAAGTTTTATTCCGAGCGAAAACAAATCCTAAACGCTCGCAATTGGAGGATGAATAGGATTGTCATAGCGGACGAATCCGAATGGAACATTCAATTTCAGTAGATAATGTAATCATTAGAACCAAATAACACATTCATACACTTGTATATTCATATCTTTATTTAGATATGAAGATCTTTATGGAGATATCTTTATAAGATATGTATTCATATCTTATTAATTTGTTTATTCATTTATTTATTTACTTATTTATTTCAGTTTGCTCTTACAGGGTATTACCCCAGTTACCACAGCGTATGCAGTCGTTTACATCCAGTACATGAATAAACAATAAAAACATACTTTAGAAACAAACAAAAATATAAAAATAAAATATAAAGTTAACAAATACACATCCAATGATATAAGATACAGAATTGTTAAATGAAAAGCAACTAGCAACTGACAAGGATAACAGAAATGTAATTATGAACCATCTAAGAACTACATTTTCCACGTACAACCTGTTACTTTCCCACTGCGCCAACCCACACAGATTTCGTAGTACCATTCTCAATTTTTCTGCGCCCATTTGATCATTTCACTCATTTAATTCATCGTCCAATATAACTTAAGGTTGGAAGACGTAAATTTAAAAAAAAAAAAAAAATTAAAAATACCTGAATCCCCCGCCTTTCTTAACCCGCTTCGCCCGCTGTTGTAGCGGTATTTATTTTTGCCCGTTGGCTGCACTGATTAAGTAACCACCATAACAACAAGGAGGATTATGGATGTAAGAAAGTCTGTATTTTCGTATTGTACAAGTTTCTGGAGCAATTTCAATGCATATCCGTTATAAATTTATCTTAAACAATCTTAAAGATAACAAAATACCAGAATTAGAGCAATGACATACTTCCTTTCCGTAAAAGAAGCTCGATTTGTCACTTAGACTGACAAAACACAATCGTATTACACAGTCAACTGTCTCAGGTAGTTAACGCCAACAAAACAAAACACTACCGTCCACTAGGGAACAGATTTTGAAACACTAATCCAGAGTCGCTCACCAGTTCGAATTGCCCCATCTACTTACAACAATTTCTAAATGTTGAAGATGCAAAAAAGGATAGAGGTGGCCGCTTTGTGCTTGATTTAAATTCCACGCTCTTTGCATGGTATCACAGAAACAACGCATAGAAAATTTGCACTTTAATAAACTGTATCGAAGTTCATAAGAGTAAGAGCGAATATCGGCCCTACAGTTAATGCCACTAAAATCATTTGTCCGAAGTTGTGTAATTTAAGGAGTCTTTATTTCTTAGAATTTACCATTTACATAAACGCGCCGGGGTAGCGCAGAGGTTTCGTTCGCGGCTCCCTTGCTAACGGTCCCGAGTTCGATTCCCGGCTCTGGGGTTCACGATTTTAAGTCGGCCCTATCCACGCCTTCCCCTCGTTCCCGTAGGGAAGGGGATCCGTCCCCTTCAGCTGCTGTGGTGCGAGCGCTGCGGACCCTTAGCACTCGCGGTACCTCTGACTTTACTAGAGGAACCTCGGGAAGAACTGCCGAGCCCCTACCGACGGGGAGATGTTCGGATTGCGTTGGACTCGAGGGAAAAGTGTGTTCCCGACCCCATGGGGAATTGGATACCTCCGACCAGGCTATGGCCGCCCGGAGGGGGTAGAAGGTTGCCTCATACGTCCCGGGTAGAGCTGTAGAGCTAGTAGAAGGTGTGCTAGATCACCAGGCGGCCCCACCGAGGTACTTCCTTGCGGGGTTGACGCGCGTAAGTGGCGTATCCACTTCCATCCCGTCTTGACGTTGTTGTCGATGGGGTGGGGGGCATTTTAAGAAATCAGGTATTGCTCTATGGAAAGCGCCCCGGAGTTATCCATCGCTGCTGGGTTGAAGGAGGCCAGGGTCGTCGGACTTTTGGGTAGATCCTCTGCACTTAACTATCTAACACATGTGAATTGTCCCCTATGCCCAACGTGGTTTGGAGTCCACGGTATAAGCTGTAGGTCCTCTTGCCTCACTGTCATCTTCACTCTCACCATATCATTGGAGGTAATGGACCCGCCCTCTGGCTGCCTCCACCTGAGAAATGGGTCGAGACACCACGTGGTGGGGCGAGGTCACCCCGAAGGCCAAGGTTGCCATGTGGAACTTGTTGGTAACCAAGCATACATTTTCATAAAATAAATTCAAACTGAAGAAACGTTCCAGGCTATTCCCAGAAAATTAAAGGTAGTTTTCATTATTGATTAACGAGAAGTGCTGTGAAAATAGAAGTTCAAAACGACAATATCGGCACAAAAAATCAATTGCACTGTGTTCTGGAAAGGGAAAGCATTTGGCTTACTGGTGTTATTGCCAGAGGTGAAACCATTGTTCATCATCATTCAAGGTTTGGTCCTTAGATATTTTTTATCCAGATTTATTGAACCCTATTTTACACAGTGGTATATTAGGGTTAGAGTTGATACATAAAAATATACAATTTTAACAAAAATATTTTAAATACTAGAAGGAAGAAATGCTTTAATCTAATGAATATTAATTTAAATTATTTCAGACGTTTAAACACTGCCACTGTTGTGGCTTTATTAGTAAAGATGTGAGCGGAGCAGAAAATTCAATTCCTAGATAGTCTAGCTTGAATATTAATTCTTGTCTTTCTCTCTCAAAAAAAATGGGACAACAGAAAAGGAGGTGAACCACAGTTTCAAATTCTTCACCACACATGCACTCGGGGTTGGATATTCACCAAATTTACCATGTCCACTTAAAAATTGTATCAAAATAAAATTTGGTACAAGAGTTTCACATTTGCTCTGTCATATACACTAGGGAAAAATAATGTTTTTGTTAAACTTCCATTTGGAGTTGTTAGCCATTGTTGGTTCCATTCTTCAAGAATATGTTGATGTATTATTCTCCTTACAGTAGAAATAGGACATAAAGAGTATGTCACAGGAAGATTGGATTATGCAGCCTTCTTAGCCAAGCAATCAGCTCAATCGTTACCTAAAATTCCACTGTGTCCTTTAAGCTATCCCATGCAAATATGTCCTGGATGGTTTTGAAGCAAGGTTTTGATTTCATGTGCTAATGAATTTAAGTTGTATTTATCATTAATAGCGAGTAGAGCTGATTGTGAATCACTAAGAATACGGGCACTGTTCCCATTAACAGTACACCATTTTATAGCTTCTTTAATTGCTAAGAGCTCCGACTGGAATACAGAACATTCGGGTAACAATTTAAATATGTGGTGAGTTAGTTCCGTTTGGTTTTCGTAAACAACAAAAGTACATCCTACTGCAGATATATTATCTTCAAATTGGAAAGGTGAACCGTCTGTATATATGTTATAATCATGAAAATTACATATTAGCCTAGATTTTCCGAACCATCTAGAATAAGCCTAGGCGTGACTGAGTGGTTAGGCCACTCGACTCTCACCAAGGCTTCGATCTCACGTGACCGCATTCATGACAAAGCGGCGTAGGTGCAGGTTTCCCCGCCATCTCATTCCACCGTTGCTCCATCTTCATTTCATGTATCAACAATGTCACCGCCGGTGGTGCCGCATGTAGTAAAAGCGGCCGTTAAACAAAGCAAAAAGAAAAATTGAGAACATAGACGCCTCCAAAATAAATGAACATCGTGACGCTTGTTGTAATGGAGCGGCGTAGATAACCTCTTTGAAGTTAAGTTTTACGTTTTCACTATGGGAATATTGCTTTTATTTAAATAAACATAGGAAAATGCATCTCAGAAGTACAGAAAGCTCGCACCGTGGAACAAGTTCATGTTGCATGTGTCACTCCGCGATATAAAAACTCCAAGTGTTTCCTTTATGGCTGCTGCTTCAGAAGTAGTAATCCCGCGCAACGACTCAATAAATGCATAACGATTCCTTCCTTCGCTTACCGTAATAACAATCGCGAGACAAGGTGAACGCGCACATCTTTACGACTTCGTGAAATGTTTCAGTTCTCCTCCCATTGTTCAATTGTTAAACCCTTCCCCTGCGTTTATAAGGCTGTTTGTGTGTAGTATTTCCAGAGAGCTTGAAATTCCTAGCATTAACACATGCAGATTCATCACAAAGGTATTCTCATAACTGTTGAATCACTTAAGATTGAATTATTTATGCTTCCGTTGCATACAGGTGTTGAACTCTCCCAAGGTTTATTAAGCTAATTCTCACTTAAGAGTACGCACCATGTTCTTATTTTATACGAGCACTGAACTCTCCTGGTTTTAGTATTAATTTATCTCAGTTATGGTACATAAGATCAGTGTGTTGATGTGCTATGCCAGCGTTGAAATCTCCTAATATCTGTTTCATATAACCTTGCCCGGCTGAAATGTATCACTCCGCGTTCAACAACCCTCCCCCTCGCCCTAATTGGCTAATGCTTTCGCGTCATAGGCCATAGGCGGTGCCTTCCCATCACATTTCGTAATAATTGCCGGGAAGATAAATAAAATCAACAAAAATCATACAAATAAGGATATGAAGGCATGCAAAAATACAAGTTTATAATGAACTGAGCAAATTGAAACACAATGACTGAGCAATGAAACTGAAAGAGTTTATAATGAAAGGCCTTTGGCCTTTTCCACTGGGATTTTTTAAACCAGCACACATACATTTCAAAAATGCTTGTCTTTCAGTCTTAAAAGTCGTGTCACACCATACCTTACTTTTCGTGTGTTCTTCGTGTATATTTAGCGATTTGTATCTCGGTACAGTGTGGTTGTCAAATAGCGTCTTCGCCACACAGCAATATCGCCTCTATCTTTTAGCACATTTTTCTTGCCTCTTTTTTCATTCACAAATCCCAGCTGTATAAGCAATCTCCTGAAATTTGGTAAATCTGCATCCTCATTTACAGCAGACGAAATGTTACTTATGTTAGGGAGTTCGTTTCTAAAGAAAAACTACAGACATGACGACGCACAACACTTTTCACGTATTCTCTCCGAGCACGCACTTCTGTTTATTCCTGCTTTTGCCTGGAGTGTTAAGTTTTCCTGTTTTCTCAATTTCATGTCGCGATGTTCCTACGGATCTAACACTCACACCTGTAACTCAGAGCACAGCTCTTCGACTTCTCTCACTGACAAAGACGAATTCTTCTCTGTGAGTGCATTAAACACATGCACAACAATTCTTTTTTCGCCTGTTTGTAAATAATTATCCTTGCGATACTTCAGCGAAAAACTGTCGGTAGACTCTGCCATTATACATATAATAAGCACATGCGCAGTAAACGATCAATAAAATAATTTAGCTCCCGCACTCTCGAATGGCGATATATGACTAATCCAGTTCAAAACAAGGTCAGTGATAAAAGTCATAAACAAATGTCACCACTACTGCTAAATCACATGCTATCGTGCCATGTGCTTGAGAGCAAAGGAACCTGCTCTTTACTTCGTTTAAGAATTAACATGCATTTCAGATAAATCAACTGTTGCGTAATATATTTAATTAAAACAGTTAAGAAAATATAAATTTGACAATTCTCTTCCAACATATAATGATATATCACCATGTTAAATAACGAACTAATTTTTACCGCACGACAGTCATTACCACAACAGCAACAAATGAGAGGTGATTAGGTCACGTGACCGTTAAGAGATACTGGGCAAGCTTACGTGAAACAAGGTATAGGTTTGGCAACCTCATCTACTGTTATGAATGTACATTTATTTCGATTTCACATAATGTTTCACAATATTTCTATAGCCTACCTTACGCTCATTACAAATTGTAGTCCCTTGGCCCCCTGGCTGCCTGTCTCCCTGGACACTGACTCTCCTCCAGGTGCCCACCCTCTACTTGATCCCTACTCTCTCCCTTCCCCTTCTTTATTCTCTTCTGCTCCTCTTTTTGCTGCTGCTCCAGTTCTCTTAAAATCTCTCCCAAGCTCTTATTCTTTTCTCCCATAGTACCTGACAGCAGCAGACCAACAGAAGATGCGAGTCGCCGGAGTGTTTGCTGCTCAGCACCTAGCCGCTTAGTGCGGCTTTATCTGGCCGGTATAAAAGAGCTGTCTTGTGTCGCAGGTGGTTGTCTTGGGCAGTGGTATATCTAGCCATAAGTTGGCGCAATTGTCCCGGGGGGGGGGTGCCTCCAGTGCTGTCTGCGCTCTTCCGTCTGCCTGAGAGGCTGAGCACAGGCTAAAGGGAAAGGAACTAATGTTGAGGTATGAGTTTTACCAAGTCCATTTCTGGGCTCAGGGGTACAAAGTCAGGGGAAAGTAGCCCTGCTCAGTTTAGTTGCCCAAAGCGTCTTTGGGCAGGTGTAACTTGGTCTTCGGCGAGGAACCCTATGGTCGTACCGGCCTAAGGTATTCACCAGGTTATTGAGGTGAGAGTCTAGCTTATTGTAGATGGTACGGGATCTCTCCCGCGCCACGTCTACAATATATGGGACTCCGGAGTAGATATGAAGGATATGGGACGGGAATCTACGTCCAGTATCGTAGATAATACCTGACATCATTCTCCTGCCTACTATTTTATCCCATATTTCCTCCCATATCTTATTTCTCCACTCCGCCTTTTACTTTATCCTATAACACTCCATGCTCTCTTCTCCCCCACATAGTTCACACACCCCTTTTATAGGCCACGCAATGGTTCTTGAACACTGAAGTACTTAAATTTGATGCGAGTCTCTTACCTGTTTTCCCAGGCCATTAATGACAGTGATATCTCACTACAATGACCTCACTCTCTCAAGTATCACTGGATTGTTTATTTCACGCGTTCCTATTCAGGGAAGTCGTACAGTCTCAAACAAATGAAATGCTTGAAAGGGTTTCACTTACAACTTAACGCTGAGTTAAACAATTTTGTCTTTAATCATATTTTAAATCTTCTACTCCTGATATATGACTCCTGTTGAGTCATTATCACTGTCCTCGTCGTCACTGTTTCCATCCCATTGTCTTCAATTGCAATTCTTTCAATTTTTTCTTCCGTTAGTGCATCTTTTTTCCTAATACTCCTGTTTTATTTCATGCACATTTCCTCAATCCATTTGTCCAATTGCTCAAATAACTGCCGTACAACATTTCGTCTTTCATTTTATAGGTTACATTTTGGTAAACAGCCCATTGTTTGGCATTTGTCAACAGGATTTAGATCCGGATGATATGAAGGAAGCCTTAAGGCCGCATAGTTATATTCTGACAATATTTAATCAATCAAAATATTTTTCTGAGTCGGATCATTGGCTAGAATTAAATTATACAATTTTGTAATTGTGCTATCGTCATCACATGGGATATTGTGGTTTGTAACCTAGAAAGCATATATCTTCTTAAAGAACTTAGCGTTGGAGGCTTATCTACTTGTGTACGAGGCTATCCAGAAAGTAGATTACGTTTTGGAATACCAAGTAAACAAAGTATAGGAAACAAATTTTATTATATACAGATGAAAGCCACACTCAAATACTACTTTTCGACATAGTCACCATTCAAATTAAGGCATTTATCGTAGCGATGTACGAGCTTGGAAATTCCTTCGTCGAAAAATTCGGCCGCCTGCGCCTTCAACCACTTCGTTACCTCTTCTTGCAGCTGTGCGTCGTCATCAAAACGCTGCATAGCCAGCCACTTCTTCATTGCTGGGAATAGGTGGAAGTCGCTCGGTGCCAGGTCGGGACTGTACGGCGGATGAGGAAACAACTCCCACTTAAAAGATTCAAGAACTTCACGAGTGACATTTGCCGTGTGGGGCCGGGCGTTGTCGTGAATCAACAAGATCTTAGAGCTCAACATTCCTCTGCGCTTGTTTTGAATGGCTCTTCTGAGTTTTTGGAGAGTTTGGCAATACCTTTGAGAGTTTATTGTAGTGCCTCTTTCCAGGAAGTCCACCAAAATCACACCTTTTCTGTCCCAAAAAACAGTCGCCATCATCTTCCTTGCCGACATTGTTTGCATGCATTTCTTGGGTTTTTGGGGAGAACTTGTGTGCCCCCACTGCATTGATTGCAATTTCGTTTCACAGTTCACGTGTTTCACCCATGTTTCGTCACCAGTAACGATGCGATCGAGTAAAGAGTCACCATCCTTATGGTAAACGTCCAAAAAGTTCAACGCTGCAGCCATTCGCTGATTTTTGTGGTCCTCTGTCAAGATTTTTGGAATCCATCTTGCACAAAACTTGTGGTAACCAAGCTTTTCGCTGATGATTTCGTGCAACAAACTTCGCGAAATTTGTGGAAAACTCAAAGAAAGTTCCGTTATTGTGAACCTTCGATTTTCACGGACTTTAGCATCGACTTTTTCGACAAGTTCGGCAGTCACTATGCTGGGTCTCCCACTTCGATCTTCGTCGTGAACATTGGTTCGGCCATTTTTAAATCTGATGACCCACTGACGCACTCCACCTTCAGTGATAATGTTGTCCCCATACACTTCACAAAGCTGCCGATAGATTTCTATCGGTTTACAGTTTTTTGCAGTCAGAAACCTTATTACTGCACGCACCTCGCAGCTCGCGGGATTTTCAATTAACGCAGACACTTCAAACCGTCACAGTATCTGAACGGAGCACAGCACGAACCTCTCACTAGCACGGCTAGATGCCGACTGAGCTGCGCAACGCTCTGACCCCAAGATGGCCGCGCTAGCCCCTCCCCTAGCGGAAACAGACGAAAACGTAATCTACTTTCTGGATAGCCCTCGTATTATTGTAGGAGGCATTATCTACTGCTAGCACCGAGTTAAGGGATAAATTTGTCGGCTCACTGACTGTTCTATTAGGTGAACTTCTTGGTAACCCCAGGGTTATTTTGCAAAAATTCCTGTAAATTGTATATACATTTTCCCAGTTCCCTATTTTTACTGCATATAAAATCCTTGTTTCTCCCATAGTGATGTAAACCCATTTCTAGCCACATAATGTACTTTCCTGGTATTTTGGTCACACATACTCTCATTACTTCTATGATTGTTTCCCCTTTGCTAATACCTACATACTTTTGTATGTGTTATTGAGTCTTTCCTTAGGTAGTTTATTTTCCTCACTATTTCTAGCTCCGTCCTTTCGAAATACCATTTTTCATACTTAGTTTACATTTTTTCTTAAAGATTATGATTTTCGATTTCTGTTAGTCCATTTTTAGCCCCCAATCTTTGCAGAATTTACCAATTGCTTCAGTACCTTTGCTACAACTGCCACTAACCCTGTTTCCCCTTCTCGCTTATTTAGATAACTGGTGAATGTTTATTAAATTTGCGTGTCTCTTCGAAACATCATTCATGAATATATTAAATAGCACTGGACTAAGTTTGCACCCCTGTCTCAGCTCTGCACTGTTCTCTTCAGTAACTCTTCCTTTAGCATTTTCACACAACACTCATTGTTTGCATAGACGTCCCTTATATTCCTTACTCACACACCTTTCTAAAACATCATTCATGAATATATTAAATAGCACTGGACTATGTTTGCACCCCTGTCTCAGCTCTGCACTGTTCTTGTTCTCTTCAGTAATTCTTCCTTTAGCATTTTCACAGAACACTCATTGTTTGCATAGACGTCCCTTATATTCCTTACTCACACGCCTTTCTCAATTGTTTTCGATCCAAGTGCCTGTATCAAACGCCTTTTCTAGATCAATAAAAGTCATTTACATTTGACCCATTTTAATGATGAAGTATTTATCCACAAGTGTCCTTATGATTATCTGCGGTCCTCCTTCCTTTCCTAAATCCCATTTCCCTATTTCTCCGAACATCTTTGCATTCTATCAGCAAGTATTCCTGTGTATACTTATCTTTCACGGATAGGAGGGCTGTTGTCAGCTTTATAAATTGCTTCTATAATTCCCCTTTTCCAGTGTTGTTGTATTTTACCCATTTCACGTACTGCTTTTAGCAACCACCGAGATTAAAAATTATAATAAATAGTGTAGAATGTCAAAAACAGGGTACAGCGAACTTCTGTTTCCTGTATCCCTCACTAAATGTGAGTGATCGTTGGAGGGTTGCAGCATTAAATTGCAGGTATAAGTTTTTGTGTATGTTAAAGAAAGGAGCGGGTTAGTGAGATCGTATCTGGTAGAGAGGACACCGGAGAAAGCTATTAAATTACTCGAGGAGATGCCAGTTGTTATCAAGTAAGGCGTATCCAGTTGAAATAGAAGGAACAAATTGATCTATTTCGAGTCGACATGAAAGCCTAATTACCACACTCCTCCTTCTTACGTTTAATTAGTTTGTAATGTTAACAAGGCTGGGAGAAGGAGGAGGTAGTTTCGCATGCCGGACGGACCGACGGCCCAGGCTAGCAGCAAGCTCGGGTTTCATATGGCAGGGCGCAAACTACAATGCAAGACGTCAGTTCGATTAGTCAGTGACCGGCGGCCAAACACCGGCAGCATTGGGACAGCATGCTCTCTCGTCCCACCACCGGGTGCCTCCAAACACACTCCCTACACTCCTTTTGTTACCTCCTTCGTCCTATTATCAAAACTTTACATTTAATGCAATTACTTATAAATAATTCATACAAACTGAGCTCAAAACCTTAATAGACTTCTCACAACACAATATTTGAAGTAAAATAATGAAAGCTACATTATTATTACGTTATAAAAGACTACGTAACTAGCTAACAAATCGTGTTTTAATACATGACTTTAATACTGTAATTTTTTACTGTTACACATGTTTTTTTTATATTTTCTTCTACAATTTAGATAATTTGAATACAAACATATATTACGTTCGACACACTTTTGTCAAGGCA
This sequence comes from Mantis religiosa, assembly GCA_030765055.1. Taxonomy (NCBI): domain Eukaryota; kingdom Metazoa; phylum Arthropoda; class Insecta; order Mantodea; family Mantidae; genus Mantis; species Mantis religiosa. The sequence continues at coordinate 4,980,005 of CM060949.1, forward strand.
GCATTTTAAATTAAGGGATCAGTGGTTAGTTAGAGATGCAGAAATAGCATTCAGAAATCTACTCCTGATTACAAGTTCTTGCGATAGAAAGGAGGGGCCGGAATAATAGAATTTTTGAGACATGAATACCAGTTGCACCATTCACACTGGAAATATCCAAACTTTCACAGCTAAGCAGCACAAAATATGTGTATACTATTCAGCTCTACGGCAAGTTTTGTCTCTAGTAGTCAAATAAAGGGGAGTTCACAGGAATTCACAAAAAGTGCGGATATACATTTTATTTCTTAGGCCAATATGTCCAACTCACGAAATTTTAATCCAAAGTGTCAGATTATGTTTCTGAAAATCAAAATTCGGAGAATATATCAAATCAATGATAGGGTGATAGATGTTCTTCAAAACTTTCGTATCATATTCTTTAACGATAACTAACTGAAAACCTAAACATTTGGTGAAATCTGGTTTCTGCTTTCATGCTGTTCACAGATAGAAAGACACACATTCAAGTGGAGCATACTTCTAAAGAAATCTTGTATTTCAGAGAATTCAAAGTCATTCTTTTCTGTGAAAACATTTGTCAAATTTCGGACGAAAAACAATATTTCGTGTATATACTTAAGGTACTACTGAGTTTATAAAGATTTATACAAAATGATAGCAGCAAAAAGCTCTCAATACCTTCGTGTAGTGTACATTTTCTACCAACTGCAAAACAACAGATGTACGTAGCCCAGTATTTGAAAAAGAAAGCGAAGGAAGCTGATAGACTATTTGAAATTAAAGGGCGTAAAGAAAGACAGAGTCAAAAGTTTATATTCCTGATGTTTACAGTACAATTTTTCTTTTAAAAATGAGTTAAATCAGCTGATCGGTACATATGAGTTACACGAAACTTTCCAAAAATATTTGTTGTACGTCGTTGTATTAAATTTTATCAAAAAAACTTTTAACGTCTTAACAAACATGATAATTTTCTCGTATTACAAGTAGTTTGAATTATCAAGGTATTTATGGAAGAGGGAAGAAGAATGCATCTGAATATTATTCAACATTGTATACAGAAGGGAACAATGAACTCTACATTCTTCTTACAGTAAGTTTTGTGTACCTATATGCTTTGTATAAAACGCAATTTGAATAATATTTGAGTTAGGCAGCTCACAATCATACAGTGCTTTTTCTAAAAATACTGTGTTTTAATATTTGTAGACTATTTTATGCATTTCTGGTGGCATCTGCACATCAAATGTCTAGTCGAATGCAGTAATTTCTTCACTTTAAGTAGCTAAGTAATAGAAAAAATGAAAATTCAGTTTATCTAGCAAGGCAAGCGGTATACTTAACAAAAATTTAGAAAAAATCCAAATGGTATCAAATGCCTCTAGAATATCACTTTACCTTCCTCTAAATCTTGCACTTTGTGTACAACATCCTTTCTTTTCTAGAAAAACATCTGCGTATCGTTAGTAACTTATCAGAATCTTGTAATGAAGTAATGTCAGATAGAACAGCGTGGAGATTGCTGGAGAGTTCAACGCATGTTTAGCACAGCAGCCGGAGATTTCAACGCACGGGTAGCAACTGTACTGGAAATTTCAAGGCATGAATATAACAGTAATTCAGTGATTTCAACGCACTAGTCACAGCATAATATTGCATTACTTAAGGCTGGAGATTTTAATAAGGAAGCAAGATCATAGTTTACATAAAACGGATTTTATTAGGGATGGGTCGATATCAGTTTTTCTCGATACTCGATTCTCGACACCCATACACGATATATTCAACGATACTTGATAACGTCATTTTAACCTCTAATTTCAGTGCAAAATAGAATGTTGGGAGAACTGTTTAATGTCAATAAAATTAAATAGGTTTACATATTTAATGAGACAGAACTTAAAACCATCAGTGTTCTTATTCTTAAACTCTACATTAGGCATTTAAAAGCAAAACCGTCAACTTTTTATAAATTTTGGTTTAAAAAAAAACATTTTCACTCTTTCGGGATCAAGTCTTCTTTTCCTGTCACATATGAGTCCTGCTTTGCTAAATAGTGTTTCAGAAGAAAAATGTTGCAGGTGGAATAAACAAATTCTATTTTTGGAAATGTAGCAATTGTTTTCCAGTAATCCAGTACACTAGAAAGAGGAAGTGACAATTCGTCATTGAGATACGTAGTGGTTTTAAAATAAAGTAAAAATTGCAGAATCACCATCGAAGATTGAATAAGTATCGATTTATCGTTCGATGTCGATACCATGCAAGTATCGTACCAAGGTATCGCAGGTGTCGAGGAAATTTTTATACAATTATTTTATACAATATTTTTCGGGAAAACCTTTGACTATAAGCATAAAATGATGAACATATTTTTATAAAAATGTTTACTGCCCGAAAATTAATGCTATAATTGAGTCCAATAACCTGGGTTTTCGAACTAATTGCATTTAAAATTAATGTGAAGCTTATTTAGATTAATGATTTTTGGGTGTTGAACCCTAATTGAAGCAGCTTTTGTTTTTATACATTTTTCTATTATATAAATGCGGGTAGTTTCTTCCACACATATAATAATACTTCTAGCTATTTCTTATTTCTTTTTGAACCAGATTAAACCACAATAATGTCGCTAGAATAATATTGTCAGCTCTCCTGTTAATTAAATTTTGATTCAATAATATAGACAAAGAATTATATATTGAAAATACGTATGCAATAGCTGGGAAGGCTTAAAATATTGTCACAAGGGTAGGCTATATTAGTTCTACCTACATCGCATTTTTAGATGTTGATTATTCGAGATAAGGTGCCCCTCAGCCGTATCCCTGAAACTAACCATGTTTTTTTCCCCTCATCTTCCTACCTTTTGCTGTTGCTGTAGAAATCAAGCTATCTCTTTCTGCTCTTCCATTTATTTTATTTGTACGTTTAACTTCCGTAGTATACTTGGAAACTTATATCAAGATTGAAATTTGTATGAGATCACAAGACTACACACAAAATATCTGATAGGTCTCTACCCACTGTAATTTATTTTTTGTCCATTCCGAAAAGTGTTTACCGAAATGCTTGCTCTCTTGTGTACGTGCCGTTAGGCATGCTTTTTGAAATGTCTTCGATATATGTTTTGTTTAAACTACAAGAAGACAAAAAGAATCTGATTTACATAGCTTTCTGTATTTACTCTTCCACAAATTATGTTTAAAATATTTGTTTTTCTATATACTACTTGCTTATATAGACAAACTTCCAAATTTCGTTGCACAAAACAGTAGAGTCACTTTGTGCTGAATGAAGATCTAGCCTCGTATCCAGACATTTCATTACGAATGTCAAGAAATGCACCATGGTTTGTCAGAAATAGTCAACTACATAGAGATACTGGAATCAGCACCATTCAACAGTCAATTTCTTCACAAGCTGAAAAGTTTTACAGCAACCTAAAACACGTCTCAGGAGCCATTCTCTACTCCCTTGGCAGAAAATCCAGCTTCCCAACCCGCGCCACTGGATCATCTCTCACAACATCTTTTGTAATAGTTAAAACAATAATGTACCTACTTATGGGGGGCACAATGAAGCTTTCCTCATTTCATTGTCATTCATTGTATCATGTAGGTAAATAATGTCTATGATCAATGATCTATAAAGCGCACATGCGCTGATCGATCAATAAATTAGTTTAACAAAGATCTAGCCTCTACATGAACATGAGAACAAGCGATTTATCGCTTCAACAAAATATAAATTTTTGAAAATTTAAAGTAATAACAAAGAAATTTACGCCTCAAACATATAACTTAGCAGGAATTGTGTACTTTAATGAAGTTTCCAGTTTTTTATTTTGTCTATCTCTTTCATTTGATCACTTAAAAATGGGTCACTCAAAAATTAGTGGCAACACTGCCTGAAATTTGGCGCTATAAGCGGTAAATCATTAAGCTGATACCAATGAAAAACAAGAGCATCTAATGTTTGCTAGCTATGACACTTTTAGATGTTTAATTGTAAACTGTTATGTTTAGTTCTCTAAATATGTTTAGAAATACGAACAAACATGCTCCCTTAAAATTCAGGTTGCAAGAGATATCAATGCTCGACAACGCCATACAGAATTATTGGAAGCTTTGAGATCCCGGAGAAAACCCGCCCCAGCGCCGTGTTCACCACGAACCTCACTTTGCTTTCGCCTGGGATCGAATCCGGGCTGCCTTGGTGAGAGCTGAGCGGTCTAACCATTCAGCCACGGATCTCGGGACTTATTTTCGATTCATAGAATTTCAAAACTTATTTCCTTTGAAATCTACACATTACAATTAATTCGTCCTTCACTTTAATTATAAAATAAATCAAGAATCCAAAAAAAAAAAAAAAAAAAAAAAAATCAAGAATATCTTAAAAAGCTAACGCTAACATGATTTCACATGTACCGGCGAATTTTCTTAGTTTATGTGGCGATATAAACAAAAACACGTGTACGTGTGCGATATAATTGGTTGTTTAGTCTTGTATCTCTCCGCAGATGAAAACAAAATAGTTCGCATATCATTTTTAAATAATTTACATGTAATGCAAAACATATATACACTTCTCATTGTTATAAATGTAACAGTCAAACGGTAATAAATTAGTATTTTATTTGGTATATGTAAACGTAATTTTTATACATTAATAAGAGTGCACGCTGCGCCTGCGCAGTTTAAAAACAAAAGAAGAGGGAGAATCAGTTGTACAACATGGCTGCTTATCTGCAATATGTAAACATTACAGAGGGAAATTGTTAAAAAGTGGTGAAAACAAATTATCTTTAACGCGTTTTGCAAGTTAGTGCAAAGTAACGTCTTTAGCAATGGAGGACGTGGTTAATTTGCCAGCAGAATAAACCGGTCTTCCAGATTTAAGTATTAATGCCATCGAAGCGAAGTTGTTTCGGCTTTCCACTCCAGGGAAACTTCGGAAAACAATGCAGTTGTGAATTTGTTAAAAGTGTTATTCATCGCAAGATACATAGCTTCTTTGAAAGAGTCGTGCCACCAACAATTACAAAAGTGCTTCAGGCAGTAAACAATAAACCCGAATTGACTAGCTTTACAAAAACGTACGTCCACACCATTCTTTACGACATAGATTTTTAATTTGTGAACAGAAAAAAAAAATATATATATATATATATATATATATATATAATTGTTGAGAGTGAAGATATATTGTTGTAGCGCAGGGATTACGGAAGGAAAATTCGGAAGTGAAAATCGTTTATAAACTCCTTTGTTGTCAGATTTCAGTTAGGTACGTATCTTCTTTTTTCAGTTGCATGCAGTGGAACTTTCAAGTCATTGCCAAAGTGGCTACACGTAGTTATTTAGCACTGTTATTCCGCAGGAAGGCCTGTGCCTTAACTTTTAATGTATAAGTGAGGGTTGTGTTATAAGTAATTGCTGTAAGCATTCAGTAACTTTTTAACGTACAAAAAGAAAACTTTTGTATTTAATTTTAACATTAAAGTGCTACCACACAAGCTACTGAAAACATCGGCAAAGCAAAGCTTTATTGATATCCCACATGTTTGCCACGTGGTTGATAAAATAGCGTGACTGTTCCCTCCAATCACATTTTCGCGATTTCATTACATCACTACATAAACTACTGACGGCGCCGGTATAAATCATAAGCTCTAAGTAATTCCAGATTTGTCGGTGTAGTAAGACTGTTATGCGATGTATATCGCTCAGAATGAAGAGAACTTTGTTCGTGGTACCACGTGAGTGGACGTATGTTTTGTTGCTATCAGGATGTGTAGTAAAGTTTGTCTCCGAGAGTTCAGATCTGATTCAGACATTGCTTGAAGGCTGTCGATGGCATTAGTGCAGCGATGCAGAGAACGCAAGCCCAGGACTTTGATGCGAAGCGGCTCGTCTGTAGTAATATCATATGTCAGCATGTTAATGTATTTGTTCACTCGCACCGCGTGCTCTTTGGGAAAATTAGGTATTCTCCCTCCCTGCCCCTCTTCTTTAAACCTCTCAATTTCCAAGATATGTCCTTTGTTTTTAGGTGTATCGCCTATTAGTATCGCTTTTGTTTGACATGTTAGAACAGCTGAAATAAGGGTAGTCCATGTTTTACCTGGAATATACTTTCATTCTTTTTAATTTTTTTTCGAAAGCTTCTCTAATTTTGTTTTTTGCCAAAAGAACTGAAATACGTTTACCTTTACACATTTTATTCTTTCTTTGGAGCACTAACCTCAATTGTTTTGTTTCCTGTGATAACATGCAAAGAGTATTCATTTTCAAAGGCTTACAGTCATTTGATTATCATGTAGGCCTGTATCTACAACAAAATTTTAAAATAGAGCAAAAATTGCAGCATCACCACCCAAGTATCGAGCGAATTTTCTTAAGTATCGTTCGATGAGCACGTTCTCACGTGACTTTCATATTTAGTCTTCCACAAAGTAGTATTACAAATGTTGCCTGTTAATGCAGGAAGAAAATTATTTTTCATACATTTCGTTGTGAGTTTAAGAAAAAGATATGGTAGGCAATAGCCTAGCAATAGCTAAGGCAATAGCCAGTTACAGTTTCTAAAATAACATTCTGGCTGTCCCTTATGGTTTACTTTATTATTATTATTATTATTATTATTATTATTATTATTATTATTATTATTATTATTATTATTATTATTATTATTATTATTATTATTATTATTATTATTATTATTATTATTATTATTATTATTATTATTATTATTATTATTATTATTATTATTATTATTATTATTATTATTATTATTATTATTATTATTATTATTATTATTATTATTATTATTATTATTATTATTATTATTATTATTATTATTATTATTATTATTATTATTATTATTATTATTATTATTATTATTATTATTATTATTATTATTATTATTATTATTATTATTATTATTATTATTATTATTATTATTATTATTATTATTATCATCATCATCATTATTGTAGAGTATTTTTTCTCCCAAAGTTGAAACTTCTCCCTCAGTGAATTAATATCCGCTCTCAATTCATATCTTCGGAGGACTTCTTCTGCCTCTTATGCCGTTCTTTCCTAACCGATCTTCTTCCATCCTATGTGCTCCTTCCATTTTTTTCCTTCGTTCTTTATTAAATATTTTCTAATATCCATAATGTTTCAGTGCTCTCTAATTACTGTATTGTGTATTCTGTCAAATAATTTTTTTACAAAATTATTTTTCAAGGTTTCCTCTATATACCCTCCTCATATTTATACTGCTGCCTTATCTTATGATTTACCAATTATACAAAAATCATTGAGAACGAAGAGCACTTCCTAGCTATACCAAAAAAATGAAGATATACATTTTATTCTTCATAAAATATATTACTATTTTAATAAGGCGGTATTTAGAAATCTTTGCGTTACTTAAGGTTCCTGTTTCTTAAGCCGACGGATTTCCATTTTAAAGCCGGTTTCCAAGAGGAGCTGAACTGAAATCCAGCATCACGATTAAGCGCGCTCCTCTCGGAGGAAATGACCAAAGCCTCCTTAATTCTCCGCTCCCAGTAACTTAAGAAGCACAGATCTATACAGCTTGATAATCAAGTTAAGTGTTACGTTTCTTTGTCCCAATTAATGTTCTATACTCACGCCATCTCCTGACCTGGCATTTAATTTACTGAAAACAGTCTTTTGTTCAGTAATGCGAGTATTGATAGTGTTTTGTCTTTGATTATATTTGTGTTATATCCAGTGATATATTTGCATTTATAACATTTATTAAAATATCCTGATGGTGAGAGATGTACGCTTCCGAAACGTCGATTTCTAATCGTCTTTTCACCTCACTTGTTTCCTGAGAGCAACTTGAAGATATTCGTCGCCAGGAAAGCTTCAGGTCTTATTTTAGGTTTACATTTATTTCTGACAGCCAAATCTGCATTAAACTGTACATCCTTTCGTATTGCCTAAAACCATTCTGCACTATCTACCCATTGCACTCTTTAATCAGTCCTGATTGTAATTATTCGAGCTGAACCCTGCCAATAACACTGGGCAACAAAAAAATAATTTTTGAATGTTTCGAGCACTTCATGAGGGTAATTCCTACTAATTTTGGATTGAGAAAAACAAATGTGACAATGAAAAATTTAATTAGATCTAGTTTCTATGATATACACAAGGTGGAAGTATTACATATTAACGGATTGAGAGAAAAGGATACATTTTAATTACATACATGATAACAACAATGAAAGTTCATTTGATCTTTTTAACTGGTAATTACATGCTCAGAGTTCTAAATTGCTGGAAAAAATACTTCGCAGATAGTCGTGTCTGAAGAGAATCATGTGGTGGCCTATTGACTACGTCGTCTTTTAGCTTGCCTCTTGTGATGGAGTTCCGCAGAATCCCCATACAAAGACCAACAGTAATCCGCAAGCATTACTTCATTCCAACGACCCTGATATCTTTGTTCCATAACAGAAATGTCCTGATGGAATCTCTCCCCATGTTCATCACTAACAGCTCCACAACTAGGAGGGAAAAAGTCTAGGTGGGAGTGGAGAAAATGGATCTTAAGGGACATGCTGTATCCAAGGTTACGGTATTTTTGCAGGAGCACTGTCACCAAATGCTTGTAGTTGTCATCTCTTTTGTTGCCTAAAACTCCATGAACAACACCCTTGAAGGCTTCCCAAGCTTTCTTTTCTTTCCCCTCCAAAACTTGATCAAATGCAGGATCCTTTACAAGTTCTCTTATTTGTGGTCCGACAAAAATGCCTTCCTTAACTTTTGCATCACTTAATTTCCAAAATTTCTCTCTGATGTTATTTGACAGGTGTGCCAACTCCCAAAAAAATCCCCAAAATTTAAAAATCTTCACTCTAGAAAATGAAATATCACTTTATCTTCAAAACAAGAGCTGATCTATTATTTTATGGTGATTTTTTAATTCAGCAGATGGAAACACATGTAAGTTCACTATTTTTATGCCTGAAACATTTTCATTGTTGCCCAGTGTAACCTATTTGCAATACTTGTTTATAGATATGCTCTTTTTTAAATCTATTAATCCCATAGCGTACCATACAGCGCAGTTCTCCCTTTTCTTATTGGCTCTTTACTTTTAATATTATTTCTTCCAACACGTATAATTTTAGCCTAGATTTGTAAATACAATCAAATGTTAAAAATAAGCAAGCAGATAGACACGAAAAATGAAGCAAATAAGCATAAGAGTAAAAATTTAATCATAAATATATTGGAAAGGTAGTCAGACTGAAAAATTCAATGCCATAGCCGGGATTTGAACCACGGATCTTCTGGTTTCCGTCAAGCCGCTCTAATCCTTCAGCTACAATGTGCCGACATGACATTAAAGTCTCCAACTGACTCGTGTTTTTCCCGGTAAACCACTAGGAGTTCTCATAAACACTTGAGACAACTACTATATGAGAACTCCTAGTGGTTTACCGCGAAAAACACGAGTAATTTGGAGAATTTAATGTCATGTCGGCACGTTGGCCATAGTAGCTCAAGGGTTAGAGCAGCTGGATGGCAACCAGAAGATCCATGGTTCAAATCCCGGCTATGGCATTGAATTTTTCAGTCTAACTCTATCTTTCTATACTTTAGCCTACACACGGCCAGTGTGAAAGAACAATTAATTCACATAAATATATTGTTTCCTGGAATTCTTACCTTACGTAAGCTGTTACAGTATACCAGGAAGGTTATGTTGAGTATTTTCTTGTGTGAAGTTCCTGCTTTTATCAGTGAAGAATGTTTTATACAAGGAAAGGGATTGACACAACGTCTCATGAGTTACTGGAACATATGGAAACCCCCACAATTCTTGAGTGACTGCCTCTTCGATATACGTTTCTGAACCAGAAAGCTTTTTAGAAGTTTTACACAGTTTCATAATCAAGGTTTTGCGTTGTTTCTCAAAAGGAGGTGAGTCTCTGAAGACAATGTTACTGAAATTTCATCTATCAAAGAAAGTGAATGCTCCAAGGTATTATTTGGAGTTTCCAACTGTGTTATAATAGCAGGGATTTTGGAGAATCAGTTATGGATGTACTCTATCTTATCTTGGATGCCAATATTAGCAAAACAGCCTTGTACTCTGGCGATGTTGCTTGTATCTTCTGCATCCAACGAGGGCAACTGTTTTTACTTCATTGAAATGTTCTGGTAGAATGACACAGCCCTTAACCATCGAGTTAAAACTGGCTGACGACTTAAAGACAAATTTGGAAGGACTTCGTGACATTTTGTAACTTTAATCTGTGACAGTTTTAACACTGTCTTTACGCTATATACAAGAAGATTCACGTCTTTATATCGGCTTTTGTTTCAGCGAGACGATGTAATCCATCTAGGAGTGAAAATTTACTTTTAAATTTACATAATTTGAATAAAATAAGCTAAAAGGCATAACATAAGTAAGTAAAAGTATTTATAAGCATTTCGTTTAGAAATCTCGGCCCTACATCACGATTTTGGCTTCACCTTTAAGGTTGATACACTGTTTGTGTAAGACCTAATGGAGGAAATGTTGGGTTACATTTATTTATTTATTGAGGAAGAATGTAATGTGTGAAATTGGCAGCAGCTACCCTTTAGACCACCGGCGCCGATACACAAAAGGGGTATAGTTGACCCGGCATTGTTGTACCCGTGTACAGAGAATGTCGACTCTTGTAAAAATATGGCCACCGTATCTGATATTCGGCCGGCTTCTACCTGCCGGAGACACCTAATATCCTCCCCCCCTCCCTCCAGTTTTGTGGGTGCGGCACCGCTCCCACGTGCACCAGCTATAGGAACACCACAAACGTTCTAACCAAAAATGTCGCTTTTAACATAAAAAACACACAAGTGTACTAGCACAAAGCATTGTTGTGAAAGGTAGCCCAATGTTTAAAAGCGCACAGTCCTTCAATAATGTCGTGAGAAACAACTAAGTAACGACAGCACTTTAAGAAGTGACGAACTATTGAAACATATTAAACAATACCAATAAACCGTGGCTATCTCACAACTAAAAATAGATTTTTAATAGGAAACAGTCATTTATCTCTTAGGTTTTACCAGTTTACATAGTGTCTTAAACTGTAAGAGCTAAATAAACTCATAGTTCATCTCCAGTGCGTTTTCTTGTGGAGTGAACCTTGATATTTGTTCGAATTTTCCAAAACATATCTTTCTCAAATGATAGGTAAGCCTCTTCTTCCATCTGGCCTATGCAAACAGTATACAATTTCAAAGCCAACAAATAGCAACCCACGTTTCAAACATCAGAGTGTCACCTGTACTGTCTACCCACCGCAAGAAGGCAAGCGGGGCCTGAAGAGGGAGAGGGGTTTGAACTGTTTATCTGCTCTGTTAGTGGATCTGTTTACTACGAAATGAGTGTATCAGAGTACATATGAGTCACCCATACTGTCAGATCTAATGCTCGTTTCAGTAACTGCAGTGATAGGTATTATGTACTGTCTACCCACCACAAGAAGACAAGCGGGGCATGAAGAGGTAGAGGAGTTTGAACTGTTTATCTGCTCTGTTAGTGGATCTGTTTACTACGAAATGAGTGTATCAGAGTACATATGAGTCACCCATGCTGTCAGATCTAATGCTCGTTTCAGTAACTGCAGTGATAGGTATTATGTACTGTCTACCCACCACAAGAAGGCAAGCGGGGCATGAAGAGGGAGAGGGGTTTGAACTGTTTTTGTGCTCTGTTAGTGGATCTGTTTATTACGAAATGAGTGTATGAGAGTACATATGAGTCCACCATGTTGCCTAATCTAATGCTCGTTTCAGTAACTGTAGTGATAGGTATTATGTACTGTCTACCCTCCACAAGAAGACAAGCGGGTTTGAACTATTTATCTGCTCTGGTAATGGATCTGTTTACTATGAAATGACTGTATGAGGGTACAGATTAGTCACCCATACTGTCAGATGTAATGCTCGTTTCAGTTTGAGTTAAGGATCTTCTTATTTTTAGCTTTATTGGAAGATTTCTCCATTTCTCTAGTAATTGATCTGTCCCATTAGACTTTTTAGACATTTATACATAATTATGACATTTATGACGTTTATGACATTTCATTATAAATTGCTTACAATTTCTTTCTTTTCAATTCTTTTCAATGACTATTGTTCTCATTTCCTTCTAGAAGCCCTTACTATTATTGCTTCTTCATGCGTGTGTGTGTGTGTGTGTGTAGTGTAGTGTTTAACGCCCGCTTTTACTACTTACGGCACCGCAGGCGATGACACTGATGATACATGAGATGAAGATGGAGCACCGGTGGAATGAGATGGCGGGGGAAACCGGAGATCCCGGAGAAAACCTGCCCCAGCGCCGTGTTGTCCACCACAAATTTCACTTTGCTGTCGCCTGGGATCGAACCCGGGCCGCCTTGGTGAGAGCCAAGCGGTCTAAACACTGAGCCACGGCGCGGCCTTCCACGTTTCTGCAATTCCTAATTAGTGTAACATAATTATTAGTATATTACTTAAAAATAGTGTAATAATGATTGTCATATGTTAATTTCTTATTGATAAAGTCGTGTCAATTTAGACACACCAGATTTTTTGTTACGAAATTCAGGTATTTTGTTCTCTCGTGCAGTGATCATAAATGTCCTATATCTCAAATCTCTATGTTTTATAAGAATTTCAACAAATTATTCCCTTAATATGTTTATTTAAATTTAATTTTAATAATACTAAGACTTTAAAAATGGCAAAGTATTAAGCAATTTTTCTTTTTTCACTTCCCATGTTATACCAGTATAGTGGTGTTAGGAGATTCTAGGTCTTCTATCACATATGCTTAGCTGTCGGGTTGAAGAACCGTCACAGTGGATCATATGGAGAGATCCAGGATGAGTAATAGCCCCAATGTCTGGAATGAGGTTGAGAGAAGTAGGGCCAAGTGGATGGTGGAGTTGGTGGAATGATGGCGGGAGAAACTGGAAATCCCGGAGAAATGCCGTCACTGTGCCGTGTTGTCCACAACAAATATCACTTTGGTCACCTGGGATCGAACCTGGGCCACTGTGTGAGAGCAATTCAAATCACAAAAATATTTGAAATAATTTGCATACTTAATTTTGCATTATTTCTGCAGTACGTTTTCTTCTATCGCTTAAGTTTATAAATGAAAGAAAAGAAAAGATATGGCATGTCAATGGTATTTAATCAAAACTGTCAGAGCCAGTTTGAGAAAATACAAAAATAATGGAACCATTTCCATGTAAGGTGTAGTTTCTTAAAATTCTTCGCGCCCGATCCTTGGGAGGTCCTAAACTTAATGACTAAATTATTTGGTATTTGAACGAATTACAGGCTTTCCTTGGAATGAAGGAGGCAGCTCCTTATCTACCAGACGGTTGCTGTGCATCCTATACCCGCTGTAAGCGTCTCGTGGGAGGCGACCCCCAATCTGTCTAAATATTTCTTCCGGTCTCGTTGGTTAAGATTTGATGTCGCTTGCAGTATTGGTGACTTCACATTTTTCACGGGTATTGGTGTTCCTTTGTCGGCCTGCCTTGGTTAAGGGCAATAATGTTCTGAAAACTCTTGTTTGTAAAGTTACTACCACATGCTCTTGTAATAATCATCTTGATTTGGTTGCTTTCTTCTACCTGTTTGTTGTAATAATCTTCTTGCAAGGCAGAGAGAAAAATAAACGAAGGAAGCCAACAATATTTTCCCATTTTATAAAAGTGCACGTTTTTTAAAATTCAAAGCAATAGCAACGATACCTAGGAAATCGTTAATACTACAAGAATTGCAGCTTCATCAAGATTACCCATTTATGTAGTAGTGTTTTGTTTAGTTTCTATATAAAACTGGATTGTAATGGAGAGATTTTGTTCGAAATCTGTGTGCAGTAGCTTGTTTATAGGTTCGGTGGACTTTGAAACGTGATTTCAGTAAAATCTCGCGGCGATGAAGAAGGTTACAGCTTAGTTAATTATGAAATGACAACAACCACCTCCTTTCGGTGAATTATGGTCCAGTAAAAGTCTGTATCCCACAAATAACAGCTAGCTCATCGACATAAAGACATAATTACAATCTAATGAACAAAAGAACAGCTAAGCCATAAGACACAATCATTGTTCCCATTAAAAACCTCAAATAAAAACGCTTTCTTTTTCTTTTATTTGCTGTAATAACTTGGCGGTGTCACGTGCTTCTTCCTTCCTTTCTTTCTTTCTCTCTTTCTTACTTACATTCTTTCTTCTACTACTTTACCTACCAGTTAAGTATCTAAGGAAGTACTGTGTTATATCACGTTTTCACTGTGTACAGAATGTCTATGTGTAAATAGGTCATTGTAGTTTATCTGGATTAACCGAAGTATGTAGCAGAATAGGCTTGTGACAGCCTGCCTCTGTAGAGTACATGGTAGCGTGTGTGCCTCAGCTTCAAGAGGTCACGAATTCTAATCTCGGTCTGGTTGAGGTTCTTCCGGGGCTTTCCCTTATCCTGAAATTGAATGTCTGGTAACATTAAGCTCTATGTACTCTGTACTCATTTGAACATCATTTCATTCATCGTCCGATATGACTTAACGTTGGAGGTTTTCTCTTATCCTGAAAGATGAATGTCTGGTAACTCTAAGCTCTATGTACCCTGTACTCATTTGAATATCATTTCATTCATCGTCCGATATGACTTAACGTTGGAGGTTTTCTCTTATCCTGAAAGATGGATGTCTGGTAACTCTAAGCTCTATGTACCCTGTACTCATTTGAACATCATTTCATTCATCGTCCGATATGACTTAACGTTGGAGGTTTTCTCTTATTCTGACAGATGAGTGTCTGGTAACTCTAAGCTCTATGTACCCTGTACTCATTTGAACATCATTTCATTCATCGTCCGATATGACTTCACGTTGGAGGTTTTCTCTTATTCTGACAGATGAGTGTCTGGTGACTCTAACCTCTATGTACCCTGTACTCATTTGAACATCATTTCATTCATCGTCCGATATGACTTAACGTTGGAGGTTTTCCCTTATCCTGAAAGATGAATGTCTGGTTACTCTAAGCTCTATGTACCCTGTACTCATTTGTACATCATTTCAATCATCGTCCGATATGACTTAACGTTGGAGGTTTTCTCTTATCCTGAAAGATGAATGTCTGGTAACTCTAAGCTCTATGTACTCTGTACTCATTTGAACATCATTTCATTCATCGTCCGATATGACTTAACGTTGGAGGTTTTCTCTTATCCTGAAAGATGAATGTCTAGTAACTCTAAGCTCTATGTACTCTGTACTCATTTGAACATCATTTCAATCATTGTCCGATATGACTTAACGTTGGAGGTTTTCTCTTATCCTGAAAGATGAATGTCTCGTAACTCTAAACTCTATGTACCCTGTACTCATTTAAACATGCTTCATTCATCGTCCGATATGACTTAACGTTGGAGGTTTTCTCTTATCCTGAAAGATGAATGTCTCGTAACTCTAAACTCTATGTACCCTGTACTCATTTAAACATGCTTCATTCATCGTCCGATATGACTTAACGTTGGAGGTTTTCTCTTATCCTGAAAGATTCATCGTCCGATATGACTTAACGTTGGAGGTTTTCCCTTATCCTGAAAGATGAATGTCTGGTAACTCTAAGCTTTATGTACCCTGTACTCATTTGAACATCATTTCATTCATCGTCCGAAATGACTTAACGTTGGAGGTTTTCTCATATCCTGAAAGATGAATGTATGCTGACTCAAAGCTCTATGTACACTGTACTCATTTGAACATCATTTCAGTCAACATCCGATATGACTTAACGTTGGAGGTTTTCCCTTATCCTGAATGATGGACGCCTGGTAACTCTAAGCTCTATGTACGCTGTACTCATTTGAACGTCATTTTATACATCGTCCTATATGTCTTAACGTTGGAGGATGTAAATTAACGTAATTAGTCACTTTTTAGAAGTCCTGTAGCAAAAGTCATGGAAGTGCAAAACACATATTTACTTATTCATTAGCTTTCACTACTGAAGTTTTTCTGTTCAGAACGTAATATTTCTTATGAGGCGTTCTCTGCAATTGCATTGAAGAGGGCTAAGTTGGCAACCCTGAGGCACATGTGTCGTCACGTACTGAAAGTTTCAATCATGTTGAAAGGTAACACAATACATGTAAGAGTGGGCCGTATATCTGTTTTGAAGGAGTATGAAAATCTAATTCCACGCATACATTATTATGCATATATCTCGTTACTTGGGCGTGCAAGAGTGGCACACTTGCCATGTTGGCAGATACTGGAGCACGATCACTTCGGAAACCCCGACCATTTGTTTGAAAACAAAATACAGTCTACTGTTCAGGTAAAAATGCAATGTGAAGCGTTTGCATGACGATTCCAACACACTCGTTTATTTTTTGCCTATAGTGTCTAAAAGCTATTCTAACCGGAGTTAGTTACTCCAAAGCTGCCCCAAGTTAGGGCGCAGAATTTTCTTGAAGACATTTATGTTCTATCTTTGTAAAATGTCAAGTTTGAAATTTATTCGACTTTTTGAGTTGTGCTGTTCACACATACACGCACCTTTTTTTTTTTTAATTTTTAAGAGGAAGTTAAAAAGCATTTCTTTCGTATTCTCCAAATCTCCCGATATAACTTTTGTGTGAAATATAAATCTTGTCTACTTCTTATCACTTCAGAATAGGAAAAGTAACAAGATTTCGTAGTAATGGTTCATAGATGGCGCTGTATATAAGTAAACGGTAGTGTTCAGAGAAAGTGATAGATTACAGATAGCGATAAAGAAATGATATTTTGCACAGAGGAACAGATTTCGTCAAGGAACAATAGAACTGTTTTAGTTAGAGGAAAAGTGTCCTATATACGTCTAAGTTAATAACTTATACATTCACGGCGTGACAATGTTGCATACTTAGAGATCCCCCGGCCAGGTGTGCCAACACAAGCTTGTTAGTGCAGTGGTTCGCTCTTGCAACAGTAATCACCAGGTCATGTCTGTACCCTCGTGATAGATACACGTCTCAGTAGGCTGAGTTGATAGTCATATGTTTCACATGCTAACATCGCGAGAAACAAAGGAATGGTGACCGAGCATTTCAAGAAAAATATACTATTGCTAAATCAAACAGAAATATTGATTCCGAAATGATAAAATTATTATTTCCCGAGCTTATGTGGAAAATGGCACTCGTAGACACTTCCCAAATTTGTAAATGTAGCCACAGGTTCTAAAATAAGTCTGACGCATCTGTGTAGTTTCAATCTCCCTTATTAACATTAGGTACATAGTAATATAAAACAATAATATTAAATTTTAGTTTTCAAATAAAGTAATTAAGAAATGACTCTAGGGTATCGTAGGTGATAGCATGTCTGCCTCACATTCCAGAGGTCACGAGTTCGACTCTTGGTCAGGCTGGATAAGGCTTTTTCCCGCGGTTTTCCTTATCCCGAAAGATGAATGTCTGGTAGCTCTAAGCTCTGTGTGCCCTGCACTCATTTGAACATATTTAATTCATCGTCTAAGCTCTATGTACCATGTACTCATATGAGCATCATTTCATTCATCATCCGATATGACGTAACATTGGAGGTTTTCTCTTATCCTGAAAGATGAGTGTCTGTTAACTCTAAGCTCGAAGTACCTTGAACTCACTTGAGCATCTCATGTTGTTTTTTAACCAAGGTCTCTTGTTCTAAAGAAAAATTGCCATTATCCAACCGAGATCTTTTGATTTGGAAGTTAGCTCGCTAATCACTGAATTATACGGGCGTTCATTGCGTGTTTTAACAAGATTGCATTTTTTTCACGTGGCAAGATTTTTTATCTTTTATGGTTTGCCAGTTACACATAAGTTATTCAAAGTATTTCTTTTCCTAAACTATTCGTATAGAATCCAAGGAATTGGTTTCATTAGTCATGCAGTAATTTGATAAAAATGTTTTTTATTTGTGAAAGGCCTTTTGAAATTAAAAATGATAAAAGTTTTTCCGCATAAAATATGTGTGACACTGGAGTTTCCTGAAGATGTTTCTGTCGTCTGCTTCAAATTGAATATTTTAGGAGAATGCATTATTTTCTTTGTGTTCTACACTTAAGTGGTATAAAGGTGGTATAATGTTTTGGTATAATCTTTGGGTTATGCTGTTTCACACACATACACATATTCTCTACCTAAAATAGGCAAAGTGTTAGTAAAATGTTATTGGAACTTACTTTCTGATCTAACTTCAGAGACAACCAGTTGTTATGGCAACAATGTTATGACACGTTTTCCAGAGTTGATATTTGTAAACATCGTATTTTAGCATCTGTTACAACCTTCTCTCTCATCACATAGAAAGAAAGTACATTTTATTAACAGATAATCAGATTCAGGTTTGTTTTATTAATACCAGAACCTTTTTATAACTGCTCTGATTACAGTCGCGTTACAAAAATAGCTTTAACTGTTCACATACTCTGTACAAGTTGGTAGATAATTTGGCATGTTTGTAATGAAATACTGTTCTTGTTTTGTTGCAGGTAAGTGATGGCGGTTTGCGGTCTGCACGCATACACTTGGTACGTCTGCTATGATAATTAGAACCTATGTAGATGTCTCTGTGATGATAGCAATTAAGTACTTGTCCTCAGTAGTGCCAACCTACGAGTTTACGAGAGTGGCTCACCACATCGTTACTGCATTTTCTTCTGTACAAATTAAATAGGTTACGATTTAAGGTGTACTTATTCGAAACATAAAAATTTGATGAATTTATATATCCTTCTCTCGGTCTTCTACAAACAATTCTTACAAGTTGTCACTAAAGATCCTTGGACTTTCTGTTAACGTAGTGGTAATCAGTTGTGAACTTGACTATAGTGTGTAGTGCACGTTTGTATGTTTAAACAAATCGTTCATCATTTCCCATTTTGACTTACAAACTTACGTATATTTTGTCAGCTAATAGCCCAGCCTGAATTTAGATTTAGGAGTTTCTGAGCATTAAAGACAGCACCGAAGAAAATAAGGTTGAAATGTCACTGGACGTCGCAGGTAACTGCAATCGAGCACATTCTTTTGGCGCATGCTGAACACATTGTGCCGGCGCGACTACTTCATTGTTATATTCTTTATTGTGACAATTTTACACACACACGTCTATCCTCGTATTCAAGTGCTAGGATTCGTCAACTACCGACCAATACCTGTCCTTCAGGCGCGATTTTCAGATGAGGGAACAAAAAGAAGTCGCTTGGGGCTAGCTCTGATGAGTAAGGTTGATGGCCAAGAAATTCAAAACGTAATTCGTGGATTTTCGCCATCCCAACCGCTGAGGGGTGAGACGGTGCTTTGTCTTGGTGAAACAGGATTTTCTATTTCTGCAAATGTGGCCGTTTTCCCGTAATTTCTGCCTTCAGCTTGTCAAGTATTGATGTGTAGTATGCTCCTGTAATGGTTTTTCCTTTTTGAATATAATCGACTAAAATAACTCCATGACTATCGCAAAAAAAAAAAAAAAAAAAAAAAAAAACAGCAGAAAAAGCATTTTTTGAGTCGGTTCCCCCTTTGCAGTCAACTGTTTGGTCTGTATTTTTGTTTCGGTCCTATAATGGTGTATCCAAGTTTCATCTACAGTAATTAATCGGCGCCAAAGCTCCAATTTATTGCGCCTAAACTGTGCCAACAGAGCGTTGGAAATATTCACTCCAACACGTTTTTGGTCTAACGTGAGCAAACGTAATCTAACTCATCTTTGATTTGCGTAGGTGTATTGCCTTTCAAAAACAAATATGTAGTGACAGCTCGATACTCTTATTTTGTCCATTTTCATTAAAACTCTCACATCAACTGACTTAAACGTCTGTTACATAACAATTGAGCGTCCAAAATGGCTGAAGCTTTATTGAGTAACTGTCAACAGATTAACGAAGTTCACCAGCTTTTATTTACGAGTTCTGCCATCTTCATGTTGAGGTCGGAAACTTTTCAGACCACCCTCGAAAATGAATGGAAAGTTTATTTGTGTGCCTAAATTGAGTATTTCGACCTTTGAGACCTAATTTAACATGTTAGAGCCTTAAATTAGCTATTTCACCATTTCTTTCTTCTTTTTTCTCACGCAGTAATGAATGATGGTAAAGTACTGATGTCATGGGCTTGCCTTAATTTAAATACCTTGTAGTAGTTTGTTTGTGGGAATAAAAGCTTCAGAGTAATTAAATAAATGTTTGATTTAGCACTTTAGCAGGTAGATGCATTTTTAAAAGGAGAAGCAGAGTCCTTACAGCTTCTAAGTATATTTATTAATGTTTCTTACATATGGGTGACTGCAAAAATTCATTCAGAAAAACAAGAATGGGTCAGTGACTTTTTGTGACTCACATATTTCCTCCAGTTTATTAATTATATGCACAGTTAAGACTACTTCAAGTCCTCTCTGTTGTTTTCTAATATTATTTTAAATTTATGTACTTAATAGTATATGTACTGTATTGTGATTTTTTCGTCAAATTTATAAGCTTGTATTATATATTGGCAACCATAAATTCAACATTTAAAATAATTTTATTACAACATAATAAATTTGATGCTTATCAGTGCATAGTTTAATTCTCAGTAATTAAGTGGTCTTTTTTGAAAAAGTAATGCATCTATAGACTCATTCAAAAACTTTAAAAAGTAAAACATCATAATCTTTATAATAAAATACTACGATTTCTAAATTTCAAGTGTCAGTCTTTGTCTCTGTTGGTTATGGGTTGTCTTCTGAGGGACAAAATCCTGACATACCGGCGGCTCTGATTTGAGACTGTCATTAACTAATTATTTTTATGTTTATTTTAAACTTCAGAGAATAGATATGCTATGACTTGATGCACTTAACTTACCAACTCATTAAAACTATAAATGGACAAGTGTCTTTAAAGTACTCATGCAATTTTATGCTAAGCTATTTCAAATTCTTTGTACTCCATCTCAAAGTTATATTAAAGAAAATAGCCACATACTTTTAAAAAATAATGCAATTTTGGGAACGAAACAGTTTTGAAATCAAGAATTTTGGAGAGTACAAAAAATAACTTTTTTCTGCTATAATCAGCTATTAATATAAAATCTCTGATATGAAGATCATTTTGTTAACTTATACGTTAAACCTTAATTGTGGAAATATATTTTATGTCCATCAAATCCAAATTTCGTTTTTGAAAATGATGAATGTAGGTGAACTCTTTGGTAAAGAACATTGTGGGAATATTCACATGAGAATGCATCAAACAACGGCCTGGGTTGCGTAGGTGCCATCTTCTACCATCTTTTATTACTTTGGAGCCTAGTATTGACTGCTCAAGCCCTTAGGTAGTAACTGATGGAAAGCACGATAAATTAACAAATAAAAGGATGTGATTTCAAGATCTGCTCCCAGATGAATACAGAAATTGCTGTTCTAGAAGGCGAACTGTTACTTCAATGGCAAGAGACATGCAAAACGTAATGCCAAGGGCATGAGCACGCCATAAAACAACACAATATCAATATACAGCTTCCCAATGTATCATTTGCAGACCAGGATACGATTTCACGTGTTGGACATTACACGTTTTACAATCACGATCTAAATAATCTACAAGACTCCTTACAAACAAAATTTCTTAACGCCCCAGGACATTCGTAATAATGGACCAAAGAGATGCTGTATTTCTGACTGCCCCTCGACACCCTTCCATGTTCTAGGAATACTGCAAACTAACGACCCTTGGTCGCGCAGTTGCTTATTTAATAAAGAAAAACTTGAGTTTTTATAAAATACACTTGACATCGATATACAATGTAGTTAGCCTAAAAGGGCGAATATAAAGAACAAAATTGCCAAAATGTAAAGGAAGAAATGCAGATTTTCGAGTGTTGGCTGATAAGTACCGGGTCTCACATAGAGATGGCACCACTGAGAAGTTTGACGGATAACATCATATAGATTAACTGTAGACTAGCTTGTATCCATAGTTACAGGTCAATAGCTTGTTTAGCTTTTGAATGACAGCATTTTAAACAAGACAAGTGTAGAGGTTTCACGAAAATGGAGGATTTGGAAAAACGAGCCGTGATTAAGTACTTCCATTTGAAAGTCTTAAATTCTAAAGAAATCAAGGAGGAAATGGGCAGTACATTGAAAGACTCTGTCCCTTCATATTGTGACTTTTTGGGTTCTTGAAATCAAAAGTCCAGGTTACAAACAAAAAATTGCACTTTATTTCCGTAGAAATACGCTTCGTACACATACACAATACAACATACAAGGTCAACAAACACAGCTGTTTACCCGCACGCGTTTAGTTACGACTAACTCCTCTTTGGCGGGTGGGCTGCTTTTTTATAGTTTACTAACATTCCAGGAACTTCTCAAACAATCGAGATCCGGCTAGAAGAAAGGCGAACTCTCGAGAAATCCGTCTCTTCCCCCACCGTTTCGGCGAGCTTTTATCTACACACTGCACTGCGCATCCCTTTGAATGCCTTGCTGCCCCGATCAACAATGGCCTCGCGACGCTATACAATGATTAAAAGGTTGGTTGTAGAGTTTAAAATGGGACGTACGAGTACTAGTGATGAGCCTCGCTCTGGACGTCCTGTGGAAGTCACAACTCCAAAGATCATTGAAAAAGTTCATCTGGAAGACCACAAGTTATAGTTGTTTGAAATAGCAGAGCTGTAAACGTATCAAAAGAACGAACAGGTAATATTTTAAGTAACGTTTTGGGCTTTCATAGGATAGGTGCTGCGTTTGTTGACACCTGATCAAATGTAGCAAAGAAAAACAGTTCCTGTTAAGAATTTGGAGCTCTATCGTAAAAATCCCAATGATAATTTCAGACGGCTTATTACGATGTATGAAGCTTGGATACATCGCTACACTCCAGAAAGTAAATCACAGTCAAAACAATGCATTGCGCCCGATGAACCAATTCCAAAAAAGTGAAAGTCAATTTTGTCAGCTAACAAGTTTATAGCGAGTGTGTTGTGGGAGGCACAGGGAATTATTTTTATTAATTACTTGGAAAAGGGTAAAAGTGTCACTGGTGAGTATTACGCAAGCTTACTGCAGCGTTTGAGTGATGCGGTTGTAGCATATTTCTATACGTTGCAGATAGGATACACGTTGACTGTTTCGAAGACCCAAGTCGGGAAGCCAGATGTAACAGGGTTACTTCGTTGGAGTTAGAATTGTTTCTTGATAATTGTGTTTGATTAAATAAGAGTCATGAGATCTCTCGTTTTCAGGTGTTGTTTCGAGTGAAATAAATAAAATTTTGGATAAGTCCAATTTCGCAATATATAAATTAATTGTTCTTTCACAGTAGCCGTGTGTAGGACGCACTATGGAAGGGTAGAGCTAGAGTGAAATATTCAATGCCATAGCCGGGATTTGAACCACGGATCTTCTGGTTTCCGTCCAGCCGCTCTAAACCATTGAGCTACTATGACCAACGTGCCAACATGACATTAAATTCTCCAACTGACTCGTATTCTTCCCGGTAAACCACTTAGGAGTTCTAATAAACACATGAGACAATACCTTACCTTAGTGTGAGAGAACAATTAATTTCCATTAATTGAACTAATAGTGGTTAACTATAAAGCCCGGGCCTTAAAGTACTTACAGCATAGCAAGTCGTCATTAAGGTGGTTGTCTCATGTGTTTATGAGAACTCCTAGTGGTTTACCGGGAGAAACACGAGTCAGTTGTACCTAATAGTGGTGAACTATAAAGCCCGGGCCTTAAAGTACTTACAGCATAGCAAGTCGTCATTAAGGTAGTTGTCTCATGTGTTTATGAGAACTCCTAGTGGTTTACCGGGAAAAACACGAGTCAGTTGTACCTAATAGTGGTCCGAACTATAAAGCCCGGGCCTTAAAGTACTTACAGCATAGTAAGTCGTCATTAAGGTAGTTGTCTCATGTGTTTATGAGAACTCCTAGTGGTTTACCGGGAAAAACACGAGTCAGTTGGAGAATTTAATGTCATGTTGGCACGTTGGTTATAGTAGCTCAATGGTTTAGAGCGACTGGACGGAAACCAGAAGATCCGTGGTTCAAATACCGGCTATGGCATTGAATTTTTCACTCTGGCTCTACTCTTTCATATAATTTAATTGTATAGTGTGGATTACATTTTACTCGAACTTTCTTTCCTAGTCAATCATTACCTCCAGCATATCCATAAATCCTTACTTCCTTAATAAATAGTTTATGTTAATTACATAAAATTGCCCACTCCTGGATGTCCACTCATCACTATCAAGATTACAGAACATATCTCTTTTTGAAGATTATCGATTTTCTGTTACTATCACTACCCATATATTACTTTTATGATTGGCCGATTTACTGCTACGTCACCACATTACATAATACAATTACTGCGGCCAATCACAAAATTACATATACTTTTACACTTTTTTTTTTTTTTTTTTTTTTTTTTTGTAAATGTATAAATTTTTCACATTTTTTCTAAATATGAATCGAAACTTCTGTTACATTTGGCAAAGAAAAAAGTCTTATTACTTCACAACAATGCTCTGGCACGTCATTCAAAAAAATGTGCGAATTAAAGTTGGAATTGCTTGAATATTCGTCAGATCTAGCCCCACCTGTTCCCGAAACTCAAAAAATTTTGTTGAAGGATGAAGATTTTACAACAATGAGGAGTTCTTTGTTGCGGTGAACATATATTTTGAGGATCATGATAAATCGCGCTACAGAGATGGGTTAATTAAATTAGGATACCGATATGACAAATGCCTTTCTGGAGATTATGTTGAGAAATAAAGATTTTTTTATTGTAAGGCCCGGGATTAATCAGCCGTCCCTCATATATTAAATTACTTAGTTTATATTCTACTAAGGTATGAACACGCGTACTTACTTTTACGTAACAATTAGGTAAAGTGTGATATGTTTTGCCCGATGTAATCGCACCACTATTACCATATGCACCACCTAGGGGTGGAATTGCCCCGCGGGGCTCCTAACGCGGGAGAGATTAATGCGCCTGATTGCATTATTTTCACGGTCAAATAAAATCGTTTAGAACTGCCTTTTGTTTTTAATGCTTCTCCGTTCCCGCGGCGAAGAAGCTCGTCGGGCCTTATCTTCAGCACACGCTGCTCTGTAATGGTCATCAATAAATTATTTCGCCATCTTTTTGACAAGGCTCACACCTCCCGAATCTCACTTTGTTGCACATGCAAATTTATCGACTTGACTTGCTTCCTTTACTAGATATGTGGCTCTAAATGTTCTTTTTACTGGCTTCACGTGCAGGAATATTGCATTCCAAACAAAAATACTGCAGCTCTGCACTACAAGGAGCAAATTCGAGAACCAACTCAGTATTCTCTAGTGCTGTAGATAGATCAAATTTTATTCGATTAATCATGTTACTTTAATCGATTAATCTATCTATCGATTATCGATTAATCGAGATATCTGTTCTAAAATTGGGTGTAAGGATTATATAAAACACTTTAATACTATATAAACTTCATTATTTATGAAACTTTTAAATATTTAGAGTCAAAATTTGTTTTTGCATCCAGTACACACGCTTTATGATATGTATTGAATTACATCTACAATATGTTTTGTAAGTAATTACGAGGTGTGTTCGTAAAATAAGGTCTCCAAGGCGCTGGAGCCGTGAGGAACGTATTACGTGAGATCCGGCAACACTGGCGTGTAACTTGCTTTCACCCCTTCAAATTCCTACCACAACGAACCCGTTGTAAGCATTACTCTTGGCTGGGCAGCCGTTTGCGATGGAGCTTCCTATCACTTCCGCCAAGTGCAAGTTGCGTGCAGTGATCCGTTTTTTTTTTTTTTTTTTTTTTTTTTGAGTGCCAAGGGCACTATCCCCATTGAAATTCATCGACAGTTATGCGAAGTCTATGGGCCACAGTGTATCAACATCAAAAGCGAGCGAAAGTGGGTCAGAGAGTTCAAAGACAGACGTACAGACGTCCATGACGAACAGCGTTCTGGTCAGCCTTCGGTTTGAGCCGAAACAATTGCAAAAGTGGAGCAAGAAATGCTTAAAGATCGGCGTGTGACAGTTCGTGAGCTGTGCCAACTTATTCCTGAAGTCAGTAAGACTACGATTGACAAGATCTTGACCGAACATTTACATTATCGCAAGGTTGATTTCCTGGCCCAGTTCGGATGGGACATCCTCACCCATTCCCCCTACAGTCCATACTTAGCACCTAGTGATTATCATCTGTTTCCTGAGTTGAAGTCACACCTGGGTGGAACACATTTCCAGACCGACGAGGTTGAGCGCTATCTGCGCAACTTGCCGGGAGAGTGCTATGACAAGGGTATACAAAAACTGCCACAGTGCATGCAAAAGTGCATCGATCGCAATGGTGATTACGTTGAAAAATAGCTCTAAGTTCCGCCTTTCCATCAATGTAACATTCATTTAGAATAAACATATTTTCTATATTAAATAAAATTGGAGACCTTATTTTACGGACACAACTTTTTTTTCTTATTTTAACCTTTTTAACATAAAACTTTCACTCACTTTTATGAACTCAGAAACGTTACTGGCTTGCTGCAGTTTACAGCACAGTTACACCACCACCAGCCCTGAGAAGAGAGATCAGCTATTGTTTCCATAGCTGCGTAATCGAAGTGTTCCGTTCAAGGTTGTACAGTTCAGTTTATGCTAGCAAGCGATAAAATGTTGTCACACACTAGCTGTAAGGAAAGAAACGTCTCTGTCAGCATCTGTATGTAGTTATGTACTTCTTAGAATATTTGACAACAGAAGTGTTATTTAGACTCTCTCGGGGTTCAGAGTGATTTCTTTTAGCTATCAGGAGTTATATTACCTAAAAGTTCAAAGACCATTACGTGTCTAGTGAAAGCTTGATGTGTTGGAAAGGCTGTTTAGGTTGGAAGCAATACATCAAAACAAAGAAGGCCAAATTTGACTAAAACAGTTTGATTAATATTTATTGTAATCGATTAATTTTAATCGACACGATTAATCGATTAAAAATTTTAATATTTAATCTAAAATAAAGAATAAATCTATTAATCGTTTCGGTTAAACGATTAAATCACGCAATACTAGTATTTTCACTTCCGAGTTTCAATATAATAACTGTGACAAACATCTTTCATCTGTTTAAACTATGACGAATTCTTCAGGACTATACCGGCGCCGTCAGTGTACGTGGAGATGTAAACAAAACGAGAAAATGTATTACTGCGCCGGCGACTGTGATTGGAGGGAATATTCGCGCCATTTTTTTCACCACGTGGCCGACTTGTGCACTGTCAACGAACTTCTACGCAAAGTTATGTTAAATGAACAACCTTTCAGAGACCTTTAAATTTTTTTATCAATGTCGTCACAGCCTCTACAATAATGACTGGAAATTTTATTTATTTTTTGTAAATAGTTTCCTTTATAGTATTAAATTTTACGCTCAGGCCATTGTTAAAAGATATGAGTTAATGTTAGTTATATTTTGCATTATGGAGGAATACGTAGGTTTGTCTAAACAGTCACAGAGCATATTGATTCTCTTAACCACGTGGAGTAAGTCCGAGGGAAATTATGCGGTCATATAATCTCTCCCACATATAATGTATACATAGATACTCTGTAGAGAGAAGTGGAAATCAATAAATAAATAGTCTTCCTTTATTGAGGAGTGAACTCAGTCTCTTGGTCTGGTTGGTGGCACGTTATGTAGAGGTACAAACCGGGTACGTGGTTCGAGCTCGGGGGGAGACCACAAGGACAGCCCCTTGCGGCTACCGAACGGAAGCAAGACAAGTTCTGCCCCTAGCTAGGGTTACAGTGGTTTGTCCCTGATTAGTTTAATGGGATTCATTGGCCGCTTTGTATTCTGCGGATAGCGTCTCAACTTTCCTGTGTTCCTTAGACGGTAAGGTAAAACAGACACGTTTAATAGCGGTGCAGGACCTACAGAATTTAACAATACCCTTTAGAAAGTTAATATAGATACTGTGTCATAAGTAGCGTGATTGTTTATTAACAACTGAAGTCTGACAAATGCTTGCAATGTATGCAGCACTAGTCATGGCATCATGTAAATACCATTGCCAAAAAAAGAAAACTAACACATGTTGCAAATTACCAAAATCAAAGCACCAACATTACAAATAAGACAGCCTGTATATAATCAGTTCATGTTTCTTTGCTTGTGATAGTACCCTTCTGTATTCCACTGTTTAATACTCAACGTATACCAGCACAATGCGGAATACATGGTAATGAAACAGGTGATTTTCTAGCCAAAAATGGTAGTAAAATTATGTGAAACTCATTTGAGCCACTAAGTTATCATTTTATCAAAAGAATAATTACATCAACATATAATCAAAAACTTAAAGAAGATAATATATTACAAATAAAAGGGAAAAAATGGGAAAATTCATGTAACAGCACACCTAGAATCAATACACTTCCAAGAAAATCCTCTGTAGCAACTTTTAGACTTGTAACAGGCCATGGCTATCAAGAAACATTTATTCAGGATTGGAATAGTGTCCTTTCTGTACACTTAAAGAAGATATGGATGGAAACTACCTACTCCGCTACCCAACCTTTAGTCAACATAACATCAAAATACTGGAGTATAAAGAAAGTGAATGGCTTCATTGACAACTGCTTAACGTTGGATACCAAGTGCATTATAAAACCCATTGTTATTTTGGATTCTACTGTGAATTTGTCAAATTTCCGAGACAAAAGTCTATGTTCGATTAATTTAGCGTAGTGAAAGCAAAGGTCAGGTTTACTTGCTAATCAACACTTGACAACGTTCCCCTCCACTGACCGCAGGGGCCAGGTGATGATCAACGTAATAATGTACAATCCTGCTTTTAAGCTGTCTACCCAGCAATAATAATAATAATAATAATAATAATAATAATAATAATAATAATAATAATAATAATAATAATAATAATAATAATAATAATAATAATAATAATAATAATAATAATAATAATAATAATAATAATAATAATAATAATAATAATAATAATAATAATAATAATAATAATAATAATAATAATAATAATAATAATAATAATAATAATAATAATAATAATAATAATAATAATAATAATAATAATAATAATAATAATAATAATAATAATAATAATAATAATAACAATAATAAAAGCTGACCTAGATTACTTAGGTGCTGGCATTCTGATCCCAAGTTTGCGAGTTCAAGCTCGGTCTAGTTCGGTGGTTTCTACGTGTGACTAAAAGTGAAATGCATCATATCAGTTTTACTAACATTTAAAGAACTCTGTGAGACTTCCGACATGCCGGTGACGCTAACGTAATTTTGTATTTGAACTGTCATTATCAAACAAAATAATTATTTTATTTATTTCGTTGATGGTGTCTAATATATGTATAAAATACCATTCAGTTTAATATTATATTAATTATTGCTAACCAATGAAAGGCAGAAGTATTTCGTTCCAGATAAAACTACAAGTTTGAGTATTGGAAATGTATTTAAAAAGAAGAAAGGGAGATTAAAATGGTTGCGATGTGTGTGTGCGAGAGAGAAGGAGAGAGAGGAAACAACGTCATTAAAAATGGGGGGGGGGTAAATTTATACTTAAGTTGATACTGGAGAGTTATATAAACCAACCTACGTTTCATGTGGCAAAATTGTCTTTATTTTCCATTGAGGCTTAAATACCTGTGCGCCGAACTCGCTAGTCAGGTATAAGCAAACTGAACCGTCCTGGCGCAACTAGCTGATAAGAAACCCATCTCCCTCGCGTAGGTCAAGTTGCACGCATCAAAATACATTTGCTCGTGTCTGTACGTTTAATAGTGGTGATAAAGTTGGGATAAGATTACTTTAATACGAATCATTCCCAATTTGTACAAAATCCTACTGAAAACTGATTAAATTTCCAAGATTCCTTGCGTAAAAGAGGATCAGTAGATACGTTTAATATAAGGCGCTGTAACTACATGGCTTGGTTAGTTTAACGGTTTCATTGACTTTGTCTTATGTTAAGATCGCTTCTACATCACATCACAAAGAATGGAATTGTAAAGCTGTTTGAGTTGAATTTGCATAACTTTGTATAACATAAAGATAGGGGAAAGCTTAAATTAGAGAAACAGTACCGCCTCATTAAAATGCGTGCAATTTTAGAGTTTTACGTTTATCGAAATATTCTAATGCTCTGCGACTGAATTTTCCCAGATTTAAGAGAAGATCCAATGGAAGATATTTTAAAGTCCCCTTCTGTGTATATATTATTGTTTACTGATATAGAAGTCCTCACGAATACCTCTTATTCTGTTCCCAGAATATTCAAAATATACATTTTATATCTCATATATCTATAGTAGAAATAATTAAGCAAAATCTCTACTACTGGCTTACGACAACAGAAAACGAGGACTGGAGTCGAGCGGTTTACTCGACAATCTCTGTGCTGAACTTAACTTTGGTACTGACTTAAGGTACGTATTCACAGAGAGACATAATTATTAATTAAGCGCTAGGTTTTACGTAAACATATTTTCATTGGTGACGTCACACAGGACAACAAATGAATTGCCAGGAGATGAAGCTGTATGTGATATCAATGGAAACCAGTAACAATTAGATAACTTATGGGCCGAGTCCACGGGCTTTGCAGTGATTTGTCACGGTGACAAGCCATAACCACAAACTTGTTTCACTTCCCCTCCCACGTTAACTTGACAAAGTATTGAAACTGCTGCTTTTGTTGTACGATTGGAGCGCTCAATTGATCATTGCTTGATGGCCATTAACATAAGAAAAGACCAAAATCTGTCACTCCATAGTCTCAAACCCGGAACAATTAACTTTATTTACAGCACGAAATTAAATCATCGAACAAAAAAATTAAAGCAATAAAATTGCTTTCTCGGGTTACGCTATTCAAAAAGTTAACAAATATTTTGGTCTATAAAAAATATTGTGTCACATTCACGCAACTTTCTATACTCGTTATAGCTACAGGGGTAAGCAAAAGAAGATGTTTATTATATATGTAATAATATGGGTAGAAGACACAGAAATGGACAGTTTTATTTTCAGCAAGATGGGGCTGCTACTCATGAAGAAAACCTTGTGCCAGTTTTGAACCGAAGAATAAATAAATGAATGTGACTAAGTGATTCAACTGCACGGCCACAAATATCTGCCTCCTATACATTTATTCCAGGAATTTTATACTTCAGTTCATTTGACATTCACGTAAATAAAGAACTCAGTAATGAAATGTACTAGAAAGTCAAATCTGGGCTTCATCAGCGGTTTGAATGGATCCTCGATACTTGCGTTATCTCGATATTTGAAGTGCAACGTGAAGTGCATCCCTCACCCTCCATATAGTCTGGATTTAGCCCCATGTGACTTTTTTCTATTCCCCAACTTGAAGAAATGCCTTCGTGGGAGGCATTATCCATCATCAGAAGCAGTGGTGAAGGCTGCGGAGGCGATTTTGAAGGATCTCTCAAAAAATGTTTCCAGCATGTCTTTGAAGACTGGCAGAAACGCTGGGACAAGTGCATCACATTCAGGGGAGACTATTTTGAGAAGGACCATGAAAATTATGAGGGTGAGTAAAGGTACGTTGTCAAAAAAAAATGTGATCATTCTTTATTGAACAGCCGTCGTATATAAGAAAATAATCGTGTGTCAGATTTACTGCCAGTTTAACAGTTCCCAAGAAGAAATCACTGCATATCTCAGCTACGATTTGTCACGTTCTCTTTCTATTGTACTGGATTACTGAAAAACAAATTAGCCGCTACATATATGTGTATTTTACCTGCAAAAGTTATCTGTGAAAGACTATTTAGTACAGCAGGACTCATGTATGATAAAAAGAAGTAGACTTGACTCCGAAAGAGTGAAAATGCTGGTATTTTTTAACAAAAACGTATAAAAGCGGACTGTTTTGCTTTTAAATATCTAATGTAGAATTTAAAAATAAGAACACTGATGGCTTTAAGTATTGTCTCATTAAATATGTACACCTATTTAATTTTATTGTCATTACACAGTTCAGCCTACATTCTATTTTTGTATTGAAACTAGAAGTAGAAATGATGGTATCGAGTATCGAAGAAAATGTTTATCGAGTATCGAAAAATCGTGTATCGAGCCATCTGTTATTCTAATGTTATTTATTACTTCATAAATCCATGTAAAATTGTTTTAAAATTTCTTTGCATGCCAGCCCTATACCTACATAAGTTATATCAGTCATATAAGGGGGGAATCTTCTAATCATGATAGCCTTTTACTAGCTACTTACCCCAGTTTAAGCACTTTGTACTTGGGCCTTATGCATAATCCACATTCGGCAGCGCTGGTAGGAGGGGCAAGCTTAGGATTGTGTGGAGTGTGTAGTACGCCCGCCTCAATATGCCTTTAACTTTTGCGAAGATTGCAATCATTCAACGTAAGTTTAAAAGTATCATTTCTGTTCACAAACATCCCACCTTTTTATTTAAGCCCCCACTAATTCAATTGGTTTATGTTGGCAGTGCCAAGGGATAAGGCGGATTACCTCGTGGCCCATTACAGTGCTTACGTCGCGATATGTCGCTGTATTTTCTTGATATATTTATTTGTATTATGAAAACTATTTGAGCTAAAAATATGAGGTATTTAAGGTTGTAAGAAATATTACTCAATAACATTCTCGTGGATATTTTTTTTTTTTTTTTTTTTTTTTTTTTGAAAATTTAAGGTTTTATCTTAGCGCAAAAATTATTTATTAGAGATGGGTTTACTTGGCGCTCGTCACACCCCAGCTAAGGGGAATCCAGTATGAAAAATCCGGAGGACTGCGATTGGTTACTGGTCCAGAAGTGTTCAAGGGCAAAAATCATGACTTACTATGATAGTAGTGTCACATTGTCGTCGTCGTGCTGTTGGCAGGCTGAGATCCCCTTCCTCGTGGTTTGTGTCAAGTGAGGGACACCCCGTAGGTGTGATATTCGTATACCTGTCTTAGAAATGATTTAACCAGGTAATGACAAGAATAAGGGGTTTGTAGGGTGTCGAGTGAAATTTCTGCGGGGAAAAGAAAGGAGGTAGCATTAGTTCCTCAATGGCTGAGGGTCCAGGTGCAACGAGCCATTGTGTATCACTGGTGGCAATTAAAATTTTGAAAAGGAAAATATAATTTTGATTTTCCTGACTGACTGGAAGGTTAAATTTTGGGGTTGGTAGATGTATGGTCTGTCTAGTCAACGCGTGTGCAATTCCGACTCAAAGGAAACTCACCCTCCCGCCCACTAATGACCGTCATAAATCTATCTCCACACTTCAGAAATAGAACACTGTCGTTGAGGACCAATAGCATCCCTGATTTTCTGGAAATGACAGTCGCATGTTTACTCCACGTGTAGTCTCAGTTGCCAAAGTTCCAACTTCCAGTTGATCTGTTTCATTTCGTGCAGAAATTCCTTGTGTGTCACGATATAGAGCCCGTGGGAGGGAAATGCAAATGAAGTAAGAGATAACTTTCAGTCAAGTGAAAACATTCAAAGTGATGACAACAGTGTGAATAACTGGGCCGAGTTATATTACTGGAAATGCCTCAAAATACAAAGTTATAACGGGAAATGTTTCTAAGCGAATTCAAGCGCTTGTTTTGAATACATATAAATATGTACTGAAAAATAATCTTGGTAAGGGGTCACGCAATGAACCTGATGATAAATTCTGGGTATTCACAGAAGTACAGTAAGAAATATTGTGACGAAAGGAATACCGAAGACGCTGATCAAGTGTGAAAACAAAAGGAAACGTTTCTCTAAAGTAGATAATTTCACGTGCGATTTAATTCGCCGAGAAATGTATAGATTCTATGCAAAAGGGAGAGCGCCCACCTTAGACGAATTGGTTGCACATTTCCAAGAAATTTGTGATTTTCCTTATGGGCGTTGCACTTTGTGCGGTCTCCTAAAGGAGCTGGGTTTCAAATACCACACTTTGAATAAGATAAGGGTTATTATGGCATCCAGTAGAATTGTAGCTTGGCGATATATATTTGTCAAAACTAAGGAAGTTTCGCAGTAATGGTTATAAGATGATTTATTTAGACGAAACCTCGTACGATACCCATGACGTAACGAGAAAGGTGGCAACCTTGCAGAACGGACTGGGAGAAGGAGGGCCGGGGTTGTAAAATGATTATAAGGGTTCGTCAAAGGAGGCGACCGAACTGCACACGCGTTAACTAAACAGGCTGTACCTTAGGGTTACCGGTATTGCCCGCAAACCATACGGGGCAGCCGACATCTTTCTCATTCCTTTTATAACAACTCTTCTTTTTTTTCTGAAATAAACACTTCACTAATCCTGAAGTAATTCTTGAACAGGGTACGGTACAACTTGTAGCAGCCGATTCAAAACAAGTGACTATCCTCTCAGCTGTTTGGCAAACGTAGTTCAGCACCCAAATGCTGTAAGGTCAGTGTTCCCCAATACTAATTAAGAAACTAAGTATGTTTTTTTTTTCTGTCCGTCCGCTCGTCTTAATGGTAAAGTATCCCGCGATAGCCTTGCTAAGCAGATTCTATGATTATATATAATTACGATACGAGGTTTAATTTGTGAGAGAAAAAAATAAAAGAACTGCCCTTATCTTAAGGGAGAGCGGGGGTTACGTTTTAATGAGTATGTATTAAACAGTAATTAATACATATTGATTTTCACCAAGTTCTCTGGACAATTAAGGCCGTTGCTACATTTTTCATGAATGACGTGAGTATATAATTGTTTATTAGGGTTAAAGCAGGGCTCATTTTTCACGCCATTCCTAATATTTCTCTGTCCGAGATTGCAGTAAAAAATTCCAAAAGGGTTATACATCTTCATGCGGAGGGATTTGAGGAATATATTAACCTGGTTGTTCATCAGAAGTTCCAGCCTCGTTATTCGGCAAGTGTTGAGTAAGTCTTCTGACGTTAGTGACAGTTAAATGGCCTTGTCTTCATTTCCTGGTTAAAACATTCATATAACACTCACTGCCCTTTATCGTTTGGTTTACATAACTTCAACAAACAGTTCTCTGGAAACTGTACCACCTTCTGTACTGGACAGGCACATAAAGGGAAGTATTCTATTATAGCCATGCTCTGGGAACCCAAAGAAAATGTTTTAGAAAAAAGGTAAGTCATATTGGACGATGAATGAAACGATGTTCAAATGAGTACAGGGTATATAGAGCTTAGAGTTACGAGACATTCATCTTTAAGGATAAGGGAAAACCTCGGAAGATGAATGAAATGCTCAAATGTGTACAGGGTACATAGAGCTTATAGTTACCAGACATTCATCTTTTCGGATAAGAGAAAACCTCCAACGTTAAGTCATATCGGACGATGAATGAAATGATATTCAAATGAGTACAAGGTACATAGAGCTTAGAGTTACCAGACATTCCTAAGAAAAACCTTATGACCCTGATCGAGAATCGAACTCAGGACCTCTTGAACGTGAGGCAGACACGCTACCGAGGCGAACTGTGTGTGTGTGTGTGTGTGTGTGTGTGTGTGTGTGTGTGTGTGTTTGTGTGTGTGTGTTTGTGTGTGTGTGTGCGCGCGCGCGCTCGCGTTTGTGAACAGCTTAACCCTCAAGAAATATTTGTAAACAATGAATCTGATAGTTCTGTCAACATCTTCCAAAGATGGACATGAAGAACTTCAAACAGGTGTGTCACCTGAAACCATACATATTTTTCAAGGGTTTCTGGTTTTGCAAAAAATGGTTTTAATGATTTGGATCAAAATGCTGTTTCTGAGATATCCAGAACTTACGTATAGAAATCCTACATTTTCTGTAGGGTCTCTTTAGTTTCAAGTGGTATTTTCATAATTCATTAACTGTAAGAGATGTGCAAAATCTTACCATACAGAGGATGTAGAGCTTGATAAAGCGCACATGTTTTCCACTTTGGATTGATATTCCTTATTTATTTATTTGAAATTAAAAACAGATATTTATAGTTTTCTCAAGTATTAAATCCGTATACCGCGCCTCGTTTACTATGCGGAGACAATGAGATTTCAAAGACATTCTATGTGACCGACACTTTAAAGATTTAGCAATCTCTCAAACCTAGTTAAATGTATTCTGCTATTTCCATTTGTAAAATATAATAAGAATGTTATATGAATGTAATGCATCAATTTGTTTATTTAGGGGACATCTATCTTGTATTATAAGATATATCAAGTATGTGGTCCGAAGCAATACCAAGTGACCATTTCTGTGTTAAATGTAGACTTTCACATGTTTCAAAACAAGTGACAGTCCTTGCCTGGCAGAACTAAGCGGTCAGGAACAATGACACGGCACAGGAAGGTGGGCACAATACAGTAGTTGCTAATTACAGGTTGGCGGTAATGGCTCCACTAATGA
Organism: Mantis religiosa; assembly: GCA_030765055.1. Taxonomy (NCBI): domain Eukaryota; kingdom Metazoa; phylum Arthropoda; class Insecta; order Mantodea; family Mantidae; genus Mantis; species Mantis religiosa. The sequence goes on from CM060949.1 coordinate 5,016,549, forward strand.
TATCGCCCCTCCACCAATCGGAGAACGTTTTTCTTTAAGAAGGAGGACTCAAGGCTGGCGACCCACTCATAATTAATGACATTACGCGTTCTTAGCGGCAAGAGACAGTGGCGCTTACTTGGTGCTAGTGCGTGGCTATGGGAACACGTTGTTGGTCCAGAAGTCAGTTTTAGTCGGTAGGGGAACACACTGTTGGTCCAGGTGTTAGTGTGTTGCTATAGGAATACGTTGTTGGTCCAGTTGTTAGTTTTGGTCGATATTGTGTTCGTATTGTTGGTCCAGGTGTCCGTTTCGCTCGATATGGTTACGTATTGTTGGTCCAGGTGTCAGTTTTGGTCGATATGGCTAAGTATTGTTGGTCCAGGTGTCAGTTTTGGTCGATAAGATTACGTATTGTTGGTGCAGGTGTCAGTTTTGGTCGATATGATTACGTATTGTTGGTCCAGGTGTCAGTTTTGATCGATATGGCTACGTATTGTTGGTCCAGGTGTCAGTTTTGGTCGATATGATTACATATTGTTGGTCCAGGTGTCCGTTTCGCTCGATATGGTTACGTATTGTTGGTCCAGGTGTCAGTTTTGGTCGATATGGCTACGTATTGTTGGTTCAGGTGTCAGTTTTGGTTGACATGGCTAATTATCGTTGGTTCAGGTATCAATTTTGGTCGATATGGCTGCGTATTGTTGCTCCAGATGTCAGTTTTGGTCGATATGATTACGTATTGTTGGTCCAGGTGTCAGTTTTGATCGATATGGCTAAGTATTGTTGGTCCAGGTATCAATTTTCGTCGATATGGCTGCGTATTGTTGGTCCAGGTGTCAGTTTTGGTCGATATGGTTACGTATTGTTGGTCCAGGTATCAATTTTCGTCGATATGGCTGCGTATTGTTGCTCCAGATGTCAGTTTTGGTCGATATGGTTACGTATTGTTGGTCCAAGTGTCAGTTTTGGTCGATATGGCTAAGTATTGTTGGTCCAGGTATCAATTTTCGTCGATATGGCTGCGTATTGTTGGTCCAGGTGTCAGTTTTGGTCGATATGGCTACGTATTGTTGGTCCAGGTGTCAGTTTTGGTCGATATGGCTGCGTATTGTTAGTCCAGGTGTCAGTTTTGGTCAATATGATTACGTATTGTTGGTCTAGGTGTCGTTTTTGATCGATATGGCTACGTATTGTTGGTCCAGGTGTCAGTTTTGGTCGATATGGCTGCGTATTGTTGGTCCAGGTGTCAGTTTTTGTGGGTATGGAAACACATTGTTGGTCCAGGGATCAGTTTTTGAGGGTATGGAAACACATTGTTACTCCAGGGATCAGTTTTTGTGGGTATGGAAACACATTGTAGGTCCAGCTCTCAATGTCGATATGGGTACACATTGTTGGTCCAGGTGTCAGTTTGTGTCTCTATGGAAACACATTGTTGATCCAGGTGTCAGTTTGTGTCTCTGTGGAAACACATTGTTGATCTTCATGACCTTCTAAAAATCTACAATACAGGTTTTATTTGCACTACGTCCTAATATTATTGAACGTTAAGTTCTGTCTGCAAGTAAAGAAACAAGAATGTTTCCATCTAGATTCCCATATCATTTTCGCCCAAGTGTTCTTCCATATCGTGTTAAGAGTAGCCGTAATCCCGTAAAGTTCATGCATTTAATGTAGCTAAGCTTAGAACTGAGTCCCATTCAGCTCAGTGGAAGTGGAGGTGTGACGTTGGTGCGCTATTCTAAGGGGATTGGGGAAGTTCTGTGATGCCATCCAAACCATCGTCTGTTTCGCTCGTTTAAGGAATAACAATAATCTCACGTGATAATTTCTGTTATGCAAGCATTGTCCCACGTCGCCACCTTATGCCCTTTAACCAACTTCCGTACATCCCATAACCACACAGAGCTTGCTCCCGTACAGGACTTTATTCGTCTATAACAACACACTGCCTTACGCGTATACAGGTGACGACTGGACGGCTCGCCAACTGGAATTATCGCCGTTGCCAGGAACTTTATGGAAGTAAGGATACGCTACCTTTATTCTGTTTTTGGTGAATTAAATTACTATCTGAAAGGTTCATTATAAAAATTCGCAACTATGAATACATTAAGGCAGGTTATGATTCATTTTTGAAGAGAAGTGAAGTCAGACACCAAGTGAAATATGGCTACATCTTTGCAGAACAACATCACAGCAATCAGTTAGAGGTTTTTTGAAGGGGAGGATGTTAAATTGACAGATGGCAGCACGAAGGTGCAGTACGGTACAAAGTATTTGTCACTCAGCGAGGAGTGCTGCAAGAAACACAGCAGTGTGATCACCTTATCATAAATCATTTATAAAGATTTTATCGCTTTATTTCGTACTACCTTCAACAAACCATTTTATCAATACACTAGCTCTTATACAAGTGGTCGAATTACAAAGGCTGCACAAATATTTTAGAAGATTGGCAAAGCGAGGAAGCGTATCGGAAAGCAAGTGAAATAACGCAGTGGTTTACGTGAGCCTATCACAAATAACGGCGAGTCAGTCAGACACAACCACAACGACGTGTCATACATCAACAGGCGATAGTAGTTAATATATAGTGAGTGATTATTGTAACTAAGAGAGAAAAAAGAGAATCAAAATCCATTTCTGTCAAGTGCTACAGCAATTATAAATTACATTTGTGTACAATAATTAATAACCGTACGGAATGGCTCCGTGGTTTCATCTGCGTCGTCATTCTGTAGGTACCTGTTCGATTACCAGGGCCGAGCTAAATCCGTGGGTTTTTTCGGGGGTTTCCCGGGTCGCCAAACGAATGCTGGGTAGAATAATGACTTTCTCCTAATTTCCTGTCCCTTCATTTCATTTGCATTATCATTTCACGTCATCTCTCATGCGGACCCCAAGCACTCGTGGTACCTCTGACGTTATTACAGGAACCTAGGGCCGAACATTCGAGCCCCTCCCTGAATGACAAATGTTCGGATTGGGTTGGACTCGAGGGGGCAGTGGTTCCCGATACCCGTGGGAGATCGGGTACGTCTCTGGACGGGGTTGAGGGATGCCATATATTCCCGCGTACTAGCCAGCATAGCTAGTAGAAGGTGTGCTAGATCACCAGGCGGCTCCACCGAGGTCATATCGGTAGCCTTCCCATTTTGGAGTTGACGTGCGTAAGTGGCGTTTCCACTTCCATCCCGTCTTGAGTCCATAGGACCAGATGGTGAGGGGGGCTTGTTAGCTTCTAGGTCTTGCCCCAAGGAAAGAGCCCTGAAGGCGCAAGGTGCCCCCTTTTAGGGCACAGCTTAGTTATTCCTTGGTTGCAGAAGGGGGATCGGTCTTTACTATGTAAGGACTGCTCTGGTAAATACCTTCGCTCCTACATGACATGACATCTGGTGGTCTCTTTCAGGGTAGAAGTGTCGCCAGGTGTCTCGGCGCTGCCTGGCAGGATGATATGCTCCTGGAAAACACTTACTCCTTCGGTAGGACGATTTCCGGTCTCCGAACCGACCTAGTGGGCTACAGTATTGTGGAATGCCAGCTGTGTTGGCCTGCCGGGGAGTTTCCAACTGAGAATGTGTAGGGACTATAGCCCCTGCACTTTCTCGCCTCAACCTTCTTCTCGGGGGTGCCCCCACTTGCATAGGGCAAGTACAATAGGGGCATAGGTGCAATAAACCAAAGCTTGTCGCAGTGCCTAATCCTCTCCGTAAAGTAATACATCAACATAATAAAACACTAACCTGTCTTATCAAACAGCTACCAAGTGGTCTATTTATATCGTCCGATATGACTTAACGTTGGAGGTTTTCTCTTATCCTGAAAGATGAGTGTCTAGTAACTCTAAGCTCTATGTACGCTGTATTCATTTGAACATCATTTCATTCATCGTCCGATATGACTTAACGTTGGAGGTTTTCTCTTATCCTGAAAGATGAATGTCTGTTAACTCTAAGCTCTATGTACTCTGTATTCATTTGAACATCATTTCATTCATCGTCCGATATGACTTAACGTTGGAGGTTTTCTCTTATCCTGAAAGATGAGTGTCTAGTAACTTTAAGCTCTATGTACCCTGTACTCATTTGAACATCATTTCATTCATCGTCCGATATGACTTAACGTTGGAGGTTTTCTCTTATCCTGAAAGATGAATGTCTGATAACTCTAAGCTCTATGTACCCTGTACTCATTTGAACATCATTTCATTCATCGTCCGATATGACCTAACGTTGGAGGTTTTCTCTTATCCTGAAAGATGAATGTCTGATAACTCTAAGCTCTATGTACTCTGTACTCATTTGAACATCATTTCAGTCATCGTCCGATATGACTTAACGTTGGAGGTTTTCTCTTATCCTGAAAGATGAATGAGTGATAACTCTAAGCTCTATGTACCCTGTATTCATTTGAATATCATTTCATTCATCGTCCGATATGACTTAACGTTGGAGGTTTTCTCTTATCCTGAAAGATGAGTGTCTAGTAACTCTAAGCTCTATGTACCCTGTACTTATTTGAACATCATTTCATTCATCGTCCGATATGACAACGTTGGAGGTTTTCTCATATGCTGAAAGATGAATGCTTGGTAACTCTAAGCTCCATGTAACCTGTACTCATTTGAACATCATTTCACTCATCGTCCGATATGACTTAACGTTGGAGGTTTTCCCTTATGCTGAAAGATGAATGTTTGGTAACTCTAAGCTCTATGTACCCTGTACCCATTTGAACATCATTTCATTCA